>CM041294.1:11673202-12115476 GCA_023052935.1 Piezodorus guildinii | reverse complement strand
TTTCACTTACCTATGTATGGAATATTTAGTAAGGGAAAATATTGCGATCATGAAATTTTTTAATTCAGTTTTTAACGGAAATAAAGGTTTTAGGGTCCTCTAAGTCAAAATAACCAATTCTCGCAAAAAAGGTCTGTGTGTGTGTGTGTGTGTGTAGTAACTCCCGTGCGTAATCGGAAAGTCCTACGAAACAAACATATTGAACACAACTATACACCCGAGATGTTAAAGAAACTTTTTCATCAAAATCAACTTACCAGAAGAGCCACATTATACTGTGCATTTTGCACCTTTTTACGATATTCTAAAAAAAAACGGCTTAAATGATTTTGATTAAACTCGTTATATGGATGTAAAATGTAATGGCCTTTAATATCATGTAGGTTTCATTCTGATTGAAATAGTCTGACAGGGCTTAAATGCTGATACCTTTTATTTTGTAAATTATATAAAAATAACAATATTATCTTGTTATCACTGATGAAAAACAGGTAAATATATAAGCTGAGTGAATTCGTTACCCAACTAAAAGAGAAAACTGGAAGAGAAATGCAATATTTTGTTTTTGAACATAATAACAGTAATATATATGTATAATATACCGTTGAAAAGCTAAAGATTTTAGAAAAACTATTATCTTATACAAAAGCTTATAAAATTTAATAAACAATGACAAAAAGTCGATTATTTTAGATAATAATATAGTAATTTATTTTAATAAAACACATATTTCTATAGAAATTTAATTTATTTAATTCTCTAATAGATTATAATTCTATAATTTTTATCTCTGACTGTATTTGAAAATTCTTTTATCGATTTTTAAAACCGAGGTAAGCGAAAGTCGTGTGTTGCCCGCATCTTCTTCTTCTTCTTCTTCCAGTGGCGCGACAGGCCCTGGGCCTCGCGGTGTAAACTCCTGCGAACTTACACTCACGTTTCACGATGCAATTTTTTAGTGTAGGGTCATCACTCCCTACGACTAATTTTGTGAGTGGCCACCCTTTGGCTGACGGGTCTCACATACCCGGGGGAGAGGTTGTGAATGAATCCACATTTTTTTAAATCCTTATAAAAGGCCCGCCGGGACTTGGATTCGAACTAAGAACCTGTAGCATGAGAGAGTTGCCCGCATCAGATTTTTTAAATTTTATTTTAAAAGAGTTTCACGAAAAAATATCGATCTTATCTAAAATCTTAAATACCTATAAGACGAAATATATGATTAGTAGCAGAAACGGTGGCGATCTTGGTGATATTGATATATCAGGGCATACTTTTGAACACAGAGAAATTCAAGTATTTAGGTTCAATAATAACAAGAAAAAATGAAATCCAGGAAGAAATAAAGTCCCGGTTAAAGGTGGGAAATGCGTGTTATTGTTCAGTTGCTAAGTTACTTAGCTCACGGCTTCTATCTAAAAACTTAAAGGTTAGAATTTATAAAACTAGTATTCTTCCAACGGTTCTTTACGGATCTTAAACGTGGCCGCTTACTTTGAAGGATGAACAACGGCTTAAGGTTTTCGAAAATAAGGTACTCCGTAAAATATTTGGTTCGAAGAGAGATGAGGCCACTGAGTAGAAGGTTGCACAACGCAGAATTGCGGAACTTCAGATGGGCGAATAAAGTTGTCGGGCTTGGTGAAGAACGGATTCCAAGAAAGTTGGTATTTGCTGAACCGACTGGTAGGCGTCCGAAAGGTAGGCCGAAGCGTCGATGGGAGGATTCTGTTAAGGCTGATCTTGGGGGTTTAAGCTTGAACGGAGAACATTGGACGAGTCTGTGTAGACAAAATATGGTGGTATCGGCATCGAACCTTCGGGTTCAGTAAGCCTATTTTTATTATTATTATTATTCAAGAAAAATATAAGAAGTTTTGTAAAAGTCGATAATTATTATTTTTTTATCACCAGCATTTAATTGGTATACCTAAAATACTCATGTATTCAAGGAGCGACGATTCAAACCACAGAGAGAGACAAGTACAAAACACACAGAAGGAACTAAAGAGAAGGGTTTAAGCAATTAACCTTAGCCAAAGACGGGAGGTGTTGGTAAACATGAGGACTTAACTTTACTACAATCAACCGCCTTCTCATTCAGCACCTGCCTCGGCCTCGAACTCAGGCTGGCTACAAACTTCTAACTTTTCATTTTCTTCACTATATCAAATAACTTCATGTTATTTATCGAGTACCTATAAATAAACTCGCTACAGCAATGAAATAAGTTTTTTAAGAAGATTTATCTAGAAGTGTTTTTACTTTCACTTACCTATTTGTAAAGGAAAGTATTTCGATCGTAAAAATTTTCTAATTTCAGTTTTCAACGGAAATACACGTTTAAGGGTCCCCTGAACTCAAATAACCAAGTCCCGAAAATAAGGCGTGTGTGTGTGTGTCTGTGTGTTATATTCTTCCAAAAAGTACTATATCTCTTTTAATTATTTCCAAAAAGTACTATATCCATATTTTACTGCTTAAAAGTCATCGGAAAAGTGCAATAATTTGAAAAATTATTTGGCAACACGCTTAAAAATCAACTACGTGGCCCAGTAATCAATAAATGACAGATTTTTGTGTTTCTTGTAAAATCGACTAAAGTGGATATAGTACCTTTTGGAAATCAATGTCTCAATTGTAGTTATTCCTTAAACATTTAGTTTATCTGAACAGTTTTATTGGGTTGTTTCACATGAAATGTCCGTTTTTATAGTTTTTGAAATACATAAAAAATTTTGCAGGTCTCTTTTGTTTTCTTCCGAATGTTTACATATTTAAAGTAAACAGTTACTAATCTTCTACCTTTATATATAAACATTAGCTTCCCAATCAATTACCAACTTTTTATTATACCTCCAAATTTGAACATGGAAACACGCGGTATTCGAGTAAAATATACGAGTTTAAACTCGGCCATTCAGCAGCTGAGGCCGTTAGAAATATATGCAAGGCGTTTGGGGAAGAGAGTGTTTCCGTCTGTGTTAAGTGTAGCATGAAAAAAAAAAACAAAAAAAAAAACTTCAAATTATTTATCAATGCTTTTTTATTTCCAAATGACAATATTAGGGTATAAATGTTTATATATCTGTTAAAAGGCAATTAAGTAAAATGAAAAGCAATAATTTAAAAGATAATGGCATATGACTACAGCTGATTTCAAAGTTCTATATCTCCGTTAGTTCTTAACTAATTTTAATGATTCTTTTTCTATTAAATGGATTTATTTTTATATTTATTTATTTATTAATTAGGAGAATCGAATTTTGGAGAAAAAACACTAATTAATGTTTTCTCTATTTTTGAAAATAACGTAGTTACAATATATATATACAAGCGTATATATAGGCGAGCTTTAATGATTCTAATTTTAACTAACTAATTTTAATGATTCTTTTTTTATTTTGAAAAAAACTTAATTATCTATTAAATGGAATTTTTCGATATTTATTTATTTATTAATTGGGAGAATCGAATTTTGGAGAAAAAACACTAATTAATGTTTTCTCTATGTTTGAAAATAACGTAGTTACAATATATATACAACCGTATAAATAGGCGAACATTCAAAATTATTTTCCTATTTCTTTATGTTTTTCCTGTTTATCGCGCTTTACTCGTTCTAAAACTCTGTACACATTTTTTTCTAATTTTAAAAATAACTTATTTAATTATTTTTTCTGTTTTATAATTATTCGCGATTTCCCGGATAATAAACACTAATAATTTTTTTCTATATCTTCAAAAATAAGTGAGCAATTTAATCAAATCACTTTTAAACGGCCGCTATTTTAATAATAACCAGCTGATATCAACGTCTAGGTCTTAGTGGTGCATACCCTAGTATTTTTGTGTCAAATTAAAAAAAAAAAAATGGTCCAGTAGTTTCAAAGAAATGCCGCGGACGGCGGATAAAACGGTTTTTTTTTTTATTACGTAGAATCTATGAGGGAAGAGGGAGAGATTTATTTATTTTTTTCGGTAAATTACAAAGGTTCATTATTGAAAATAATAAACCAAAAGTTGAACGAAACTGAAATTTTATATTTAAGACAACCATACGGCCCAGATGTTACAGCAAGTTTTTGACCAAAGTGGGCTTACCGGGAGTGCTTCTTTTTATGATTTTCTCAAAAAATGTTTCTAACGATTTTCCTTAAATCCACCGTTTTTTAAAATATAATTTTTTTTTTTTTTTTTTTTTTACTTTCATTTACTATATATAGTAAGAGATAGTATTGCGATCGTGAAAATTTTCGAATCCCAGCTTTCAACGGAAATACACATTTTAGGGTCCCTGAGTCCAAATAACCAAGTTCCGCAAAAAGGTCTGTGTGTGTATATATGTGTGGTAGCTCCCGGGCGTAAACGGTAAGTCCTATGAACTTGAAATTTCATATTTAGGACAAATATACACCCGAGACGTTACAAACATTTTCCATCAAAATAGGCTCACAAGAAGATTTATCATAAAAAATGCATTTTTATCAGAATAAAACGTACATGATATTGAAGCACATTAAATTCTACAACGATATAGCGAGTTTAATCAAAATCGTTGGAACCGTTTTCGAGAAAATCGAAAAAAGGTGCAAAATGCATAGTATATAGTGCCTCTCCTGGTTAGCTCATTTTGAGAAAAAGTTTTGTCACGGCTTGGGCGTATATTTGTCTAAATATGAAATTTCAGTTTCATAGGACTTACCGTTTCCGCCCGGGAATTACCACACACACACACACACACAGACAGACCTTTTTGCGGGACTTTGTTATTTGGACTCAGGGGACCCTGAAACGGTATTTCTGTTGAAAACTGGAATTCGCAAATTTTCACGTTCGCAATACTTCCCCTTACTATACATAGTAAGTGAAAGTAAAAAGGTGATGGATGAGAGATCTTCTGTAATCTTTCGAATTAAAACATGCCACGGAAGAGATACCACTGGGTATTGTCATCTTCCTCATGCCTGACATGCCTCTTTTTATTGTGATAAATCTGACAGACAATCCACTGATTGTTATATGTATGTATAATCAGGTGTGGATAAATAAATATAGTTATAGAAAAAAAATCTAATATACCATATGAAATGTTAATTTTTCATATTAGATCAAATTTTTTTAATATTTCATATGTTATAAGCAGATCTTTAAAATTTTTTAATAAAATTGGCAAAACATCGTATTGTAACATATTACTTTGACATTAGATAAATATAAAGCAATTGTGTTAAGTCAGATATGTCATCTAAGCTATTAAATAAACTCATTAAATATATGTTAATACAAATTCATACCATAATTCAATACTTTAATTATTCGAATGATAAGATACAATCATTAAAGAGAAAAATGTTTTATATGCACGTACACAATTAGGCCTGAGCGTATTAAACGGTGTGGCCTGATGAGAAAATATTAAAATTTACCTCATTGATTTAATTGACCCTGTGAGGATGTTGAATGACCGAACTCGGTCAACCGTTTCTCTTCAGTCAATAAACATCAAGTCAACCGCAAAATTTAATTAATATTCAACTGCTTCTCATTACGACGCATCCTTTTGAAGCAGTTTCAAAACAGTAGGCGTAATGAAGTCAATTTTTTAAATTATCATATTGAAAAAAAAAATCTCTGTTATATACTGTAACATCTCGGATGTATAGATGTCTATATGAATTTTAAATATAAACATGTTTCTTCTGTACAACTATTTCGTTTTCTTGCTAAACCTAAGACAAACACACGCACACACACACACTGCCTTTTCTCGCGAATGGTAATATTGGTTGTTATCTTATTTCATAGCCCCGATGAAGGTCCACAGTGTAGGCCGAAATGTCGGCACACAAATACAATAATTATTTCTTATTAGTCTGTTTTTTTTATAACCCCCCTCCCATCTTCTTCCAACTCAACTATCTTCCTCATTAAAATATTTTGTTGAATATTATTCATATTAATATTATATGAACAATAAGTATTTATTTATATAAAAACAATTATACAATTATCTATATTTATAAAAGAAAGTTCCATTTTACATCTCAAAAATAACTAAGGCAAAGGCAAATCTCCTAGACATATTTCAACTTCACAACCATAGTTATTTTTTAGATGTAAAATGGAACTTTCTTTTATAAGTATAGATAACAACTTAATCAAAATTTAGTACTTAAATATTTGATAACTAGTAAATAATGGAAATTTTTTTAATGATTCTTCCCAATACTTATAAATATTAATATTTATCCTTATTTATATAAGCTCAAGAGTAGCAAGATTGACTATAAACATAGGCAAAAGTAAAAAAATAGTTTTGATCCAGGTTTATGCACCCACAGCTGCTGCTACGGAGGAAGAAAAAAAAAAATTTTTACAATGACGTACAACTCACTCTAGACAGATCAAGAAACTTTAAACACTCTGTTATAGTGATGGGAGACTGGAATGGAAGGGCTGGAAAACGTGTTAGTGGAGAAGAATCTATCATGGGAAGTTCCTGGTATGGAGTGAGGAACCTGGGAGGTGAGTCACTTGCAGGCTTTGCCATGGCCAATAGAATGCAAATTGCAAATACCTACTTCAAGAAGAAAAGTAAAAACAAATGGACTTGGGGCGCTCCTGATGGAAGAAAATATGAAATAGATTACATATTAGTAGACAACATAAAGAATGTTAAAAATTGCGAAGTGATCACCAGGTTCAATTTTGACTCAGACCATTGCCTAATCAGAGCTACTTTACGTTATAAATATTTAAAAAGAAGAATAGTATCTCAGAAGAACCATACCTACATACCTAAGAAAATAAATGAGAAAATTTTTCAAGAGGAAATAAAAAAATTTCATAACGTAAACGATAAATATGAAAATGACATTATTGAAAAACAATATAATACTATTAGAGATTATATTATAGAAAGTGCTAAAATTTCAGAACTGCAGGAACGAAAGAAAGGATATCACGCAAAATTATCCAGAGGCACCTTGCAAATTTTAGAAAAGAGGAAAAAAATAATACAGAAAGGAAGACCGAATCCTCTGCTTACCCTCATAAATAAAGACCTTAGAGAACATATAAAAAAGGATCTTAAGAAACGTAAAGAAAATAAGATAACCGAAATTTTGGAAATGAATAAATCCTTTAAAAAATTAAAATTCGAATTAAATGAAGGTAAACACTGGCCAGTTAGTTACAAAAACAATCGAGGAAAGGAGGTGAGCAACAGAGATGACATGATCGACTTGGCAACAAAATACTACTAAGAATTATACAATGCTGAAGAAGAAAAGGTATTTAAAAGAACTAAAAAAACAATAAGGATTGAAAATTTTGTTCCTGCAATACTGAAATCAGAAGTGGAAAGTTTAATTAAATCACTCAAGTGCTCAAAAAGCCCAGGCCAAGATGGTATTACAAATGAAATCCTGAAGGCTGGAGGAGAAAAATTAACAGCTCTACTGTGCAATTTTTTCAATAAAGTTCTAAAAGAAGAAGAAATCCCAACAGACTGGAAAATATCAAAAATTGTTTTGCTTCACAAGAAAGGGGATAAAACTAAATTAAATAATTTCAGACCAATATCATTAGGCGCTACTATAGGAAAAGTTTTCACAAAAATCATTCAAACCAGACTGACAAAAACAATAGATGAAAATTTACCTTTGGACCAAGCAGGCTTTAGGAAGGGGATGTCTACAATAGATCATTTACATGCTATCAACCAACTCATAGAAAAAAGTAAAGAATATAATCTAAATTTATATCTCATATTTGTTGACTTTTCCAAAGCATTTGACAGTATATATCATAGCAGCATTATAACAGCTCTCAAGTCAATAGGTATCGAGGAAAAATATATTTCTATAATAAAGCAATTATATACTGACAATAAAGCATTTATATTTAGTGACAAAAAAGGCAAGGAGTTTCCAATCAAGAGGGGAGTCAGGCAAGGAGATGCACTATCACCACAGCTGTTCAGTATAGTACTGGAATTTATTCTAAAAGATATGGAATGGGAACAATATGGAATAAATATAAATGGTGTCAAAATAAATGTACTTAAATATGCTGATGACGTGCTACTGATTTCCAGAAAAGAAGAAGAGATAGTGACAATGCTGCAACAACTTAGGTATAGAAGTGCACAACATGGACTGTCATTGAACTTGGCAAAGACTAAAATAATCACCAGCTCCAGTGTTGCAAAAGTCAAAACAGATCTTCCTGAAATAGGTGTAGTAGAAGAAATCAAATATCTAGGACAGGTGATATCTTTTAAAGATAGACAGTCTATTGAGGTCCAAACAAGGACAGCTATGGCTTGGCGGAAATATTGGAGCTTAGGGATGATTATGAAGAACAACAATATCAGCCAGCCTCTAAAAACGTTAGCCTTCAATAGCTGTATTTTGCCTGTTCTATCTTATGGATGCCAAACATGGTCCCTCAACAAGCTACATGAGAGAAAAATTATAACATGCCAAAGAGCAATGGAGAGGAGCATGTTAGGCATAAGGAAAAGCCAAAAGCTAAACAGCCAAACAATAAGAAAGGTTAGTGGTGTCATTGATGCAATAACATTTGTGAAAAAGATGAAATGGCAATGGGCTGGCCATCTAATGAGAAAAAATGACAAAAACTGGGCGAAAATACTGACTGAGTGGACCCCATTAGATGAGAAAAGGAACCGAGGCAGGCAAAGAACAAGGTGGGTCGATGAGATCAAAAAGGAAGAAGGAGTGCTATGGTCACGAAAAGCCAAAGACAGGGAATTTTGGAAGATGAAGACGAGCGAACTCTTCAACTCAAGTACGGGTAGTTACCGTTAAAGACTTTAAACTCCTGAAAAGGAAGGTCTATATATGTATATGTATATAAAGAAAGAAGAAAAAATGTAAATAAAACTGTATATGAATGTTTATATGTATATCAATAAAGACTATTATTATTATTATTATTATTATTATTAATATAAACGTTTTCTTCTATTTTATGTACGAGGTTTCATAAAACATTTTTTTATGATTTTATAAACAGGAAAATATATTAGTACCTAATAGGAACAATTAGAAGGTTCCCAGAATGTTCTGAGTAAGCAGTAAAGGGTGAAAATCTATAGCCAGATTTATATTGGCCGGAGAGAGCTTTGGAGAGAGGCCAGGCCAGCGTATTCAGTCTGATTCAGGTCCTAGCTAGCTGCATTCTTTATATCCTCAATGAAATATAGACATTTATTTTTGGCGGTGTATTGTCTAAATATATTAACAATAACCCTATATATTAGCCTATATTTTGTCCAAAGATCATCACTAGGGCTGTAAAAAATTATGAAAAATAATTAAAAGTTAATAATAATCAGTATGGTACATAAAAATAATGGATAGATAGTATTAATAATATGATAAAGCTTTAAAAAAAAATATAACCATAAAATCTATAGACGAATATTCTATACAAATAATGTACGAAAAAATACGACAAGAATGACACACAAAGTCTTAATATGATAGAAAAAAATGGAAAGCTTAGGAAAATTAATTAATATGTAATGAGGCAGTTAAAATCTAATTAAATATATAATGAACAATGGAATAATGTGTATATAACAATAAATGTACATAATAATTAATAAAATATATACACATTTAATCTAAAAAAAATTTTCTCTCATAATTTTTTTTTTTTATTGAAATTCACAACTGTACAAAAAATACATGAAGTAAATATGCTGAAATGTTATAAAACATGAAATAAACATGGAGAGAAACTGCCCATTGGCAGCACTGTTTAGCAGTGAGTCTAAACAAGAAGGTCTCGAGACCATCTTCTTTTCAGACGCCTCGGAGGATTATCAGGAATTGAAGAGGAAGCAAGGATTGAAAATGTTACCGACAAACACATCTCTACTAGGTTTACTAACTTTCTAGGTATTTCCTGTTCGATCATGATGTTATATTGCTTCTGACGGTCTATTGAATCATAAGCCTTTTTAAAATCGATAGAAAGTTGATGTACTACACCGTTGTATTCCAGCTTCTTCTCTAATATTGAACGTAAGGAAAATATTTGGATCTTTTTAACCAAAACATGTAATTTGAAAACGCCCACTTCTCCACACACCTTGATAAATTTACTCGTGATATAATCATTTCCTGCAGCTTTATAACGTTTTAAAGTTTACTTTATATGGGAAAATTAAATTTTAAATACAGGCAAAAAGTACATATAAATATCTTAATATGAAACTTTTCTGCTTTTTAAAGAGCCGAAATCTATCTAAAAATAATTTTGAAAAAAAATATCTTTAATTTTGAAGAGAGAAATGGTAGTTGTTTGCTCTTCTCCGCCCCAGAAAATACGATCGAGTTGTCCACTTGCTTGGTGTATTTTCTTGAGGGCGCCTCACTAAAGGACGATACTCAGAGAGGGCTATAATATTTACCTTAGACAAAACATCGGAAGAAAGGAACAGGCTAAAATAAATCTGTGATAAAACTTGGCGATGTTTGTGGTAGCCGGTTTCCATAGCAACACCCTCCGAGACGCCAATATCCACCAGCCAGTTTTTGTCTAGATGAAGAAGTAAGACATCACCACTTGAAAGAAATAATCTTTAAACACTTCATTATTTCAGATCTCCCCTTCAATCAGTTTCTCAGCAGATTTTTCCTGTTTTTTTTTTTTTCTTTCGTTTTTTTTTCTTTCTTCGGTTTTTTTTACTTCTTTATTATTTCAAACATTTTTTTTTCTTCATTTTTCTATTCAAACGATTATCTTTCTACCTAATAAAATTCAAAGGATTTTTTGAAAACATTGTGGTAAATTTTTAATAAATCATATTATCATCGTTAATGTTCACTATGTTTAAATTGCATCTTTCTTTCATGTATTTATTTATTGCTTTCACTATCTATATACGAAATATATATATAGTAAGGGAAAGTATTGTGAACGTGAAAATGATTTAATTTCAGTTTTTAACGGAAATACACGTTTTAGTGTCTTTTAAGTCCAAGTAACCAAGTTCGCGTGTCCGTGGTAAGTCTAGCACGAAAACAAAACTGAAATTTCATATTTGATGTAACTAATGTAACGAGAGTGATTATTAGAGAAGAATAATCAGTTTTTATAACACGTAATTTGTTTGTTTGTTTATTTATTTAACGTCACTTTATGCTACTATGGCTAATCGGACGATGCTACAGTGGGAGTCCTAAATTTTGCCTTTCCAGGTTTTATTAGGATAGGGATCTTTAACGAGTACCTGACATCGCACAGGCTCGGGACCACCATTTAACGTCCCCTCCGAAGGACGGCGTAACTAAGGATTTTTTACTCCCATTAAAAAATCCTAGGACCACCTGCGGTTTTGAACCCGTGACCTTTAGCATAGGAGGCTGTTACGCTAGCCACCCAGCAACAAGTGATCCCATAACACGTAATTTATTATCATCACAAAAATAACAAAACAAAAAAAACGCTGCAAATATTACACAATGATTTATTCTAAATAACAATATTAGGTTATAACTGTTTATATGGCTGTCGATAGGCACTTAAGTAATATGAAAAGCACTAATTCAAAGCATCATATCATAACACTACCGCTGATTTCGAAAGCATAATAATAATAATTAATAATTATTGAAAGTATATTAATAAGTCCTTGTACGAATTGAAAATTTAGATATTATATTGCTAAAAATAAGATGGTAAATAAAAATGAGTACACTAATATACATATATATCACATAACAGGGAACACAAAACATTATCTCAAACGAACTAACATAATGCAGACTTATGTGACGAAGACGGACAAATTCAAAATTTTAAACATATACTTTATGACTGCAAAATATTTGACGAAAAAAGATTTTATTCAATTAAAAGTATAACTCTTAAAAACGGAAACTAGCCAGAGAGTGAACAAAATTTGTTCTCTAAATTTATTAAAAACATTGACTTCGAATCACTGACTAAAGATGGGCAGCGTAGGTAATTATTAACTAAAATTTTATTTTAAATTTGTTATATTTAATGTTAGTTACTTTATTTATTTTGTTTTATTTTATTGGGTTGTTTTACATGAAATGTCCGAAATACATAAAGGATTTTGCAGGTGTCTGTTATTTTCTTCCGGATGTTTACATATTTAAAGTAAACAGTTACTAATCCTCTACCTTTGTATTATAAACATTAGCTTCCCAATCAATTACCTACTTTTTAGTATACTTCCAAATATGAACATGGAAACACGCGTTTTTCGAGTAATATTTTTGTACGAGTCTAAACTCGGCCATTCAGCAGTCGAGGCCGCTTGAACGGACCATTCGCCGTTGGTTTGCTAAGTTTTTAGTTGAGGATACGGACTTGGAAAACATGCCCCGAGGAAGACCTCCGTCAGTAATAGACAACGATATCCTTAAACATACAGTAGAAGGAAACCCCTACCAAATAGTTAAAGAACTCTCAGCACAACTAAATGCAAGTGCATCTACCGTTTCCAGACATTTAAAGTGTATTGGGAAAGTAAAAAAAGCTCGATACATGGGTACCTCACGACCTCACTGAGCGGCAGCAAGACCCAATGTTTCAAAAGAAGGGAAAGTGAAAAGTGCGTTTTCAGATTTTGTTTCACTTCAAAGCTCAGAGTTTTTCAGTTCAGGGATAAAAAAGTTGGTGTCACGTTGGAAAAAAATTGTAGAAAAAGAAGGTAAATACTTCGAATAAAACTATCTTGTTTTCATATCGTATTTTAATAAAAATCCTTTCCCTTGAAAACAGGCATTTCATGTGACACAACCCAATATTTGAAACATTATTTTGTAATAATTGTTAAATGTAATACTACTTTCATATGTATGAGATCCTGTAGCACTATTATTATTGTATATTATGACAAATTGTAATATATACGAATAAAAAAAAAAAATAAAAATAAAAAAAACTTTCATATGTAAATTAATATAATCATATCATCATTCATGTAGTATACCATTAAGGTGTGGAACATGATGTTATAATAAACGGTCCACGGTGGGGTTACCATGTAAGGAAAAAAAATATATAGATATATACATTTGTCCGTATAATGTAGTTCATGTTCGATTGATTAATAATCTGTTAAAAAGGTATATTTATATATTTATACATTATATTTACATTATATAATTAAACAATAAATCTTGTTCTTTTATGTATGTAGCGTTTAAGATAGTGTTTATTGTAATTACCCATTTCTTTTATAACTGGGTTCAGAAAGCTTGTAGTATTTTTAAAATAACTCTCGGTTTGGAATAAATCTAGAACTTGAAATGAGGGAAGTTTCAGGTCTAAAGCAGAAATATTGATATATAATATACCGTAAGAAAGCTAAATATTTTAGAAAAAATATCATATTATACTTAAAATTGTAAAAGAGAACGAAGAGTGATGAAAACTGATTGTCGCAGATAATATTATAATAGATTATTTAATAATGAAAACAATGTAATTAATTCTTTAACAATTTATTTTCAGTTCTAAATGCTTTTGAAAATTCTTAAATTGACTTTAACAACGGAGGTATGTAAAATAATTGTGTTGGGCCCACCAACTTTTTTTTTTTTTTTAAATATTATGTGTTACCCGAAAATCCATCTTCCTACCGCCCCATATCTCTTTTATGTATTATGGGAAAAATTCTGGAAAAACTCCTTCTGTAACGAATCTACCCAATACTTGATTCCCATCATATTATTCCAGATCATCAATTCGGTTTCCGTACATCTCACTCCACTATACAGCATTGCTTTTGTTTCTCTGCGTTTGAGCTCGGATTGTATTGCACGGGAGCCTTCCTCGACGTAGAACAGGCCTTTGACCGAGTCTGGCACCCGGGATTGCTTTACAAGCTGCGCCTATTTCTCCCTCCTACTTATTTTCTTATTATACAGTCCCACCTTGCTGATAGACCTTTGCAAATAAATGCACGGCTCCTATTCCTTCCTTTTTTCTCAATCTGCTGGTGTTCCCCAAGGCAGCATCCTAGGACCTGTCCTTTATACAGTCTATACAGCTGATATCCCAACCCATCCTAACACTTTCCTTTCTACGTATGCTGATGACACGTGTGTGTTATCTGTAGATAATGATCCATTTACTGCCTCCCACACTCTTCAATCCCACATCCGAGACCTTGGAGTATGGTGTCGGAAATGGAGGATTAAAATTAATTCTAACAAATCCCACCAAATAACCTTTACCCTTCGCCGTAAACCAATGACTTCCTGCCCTACACCCCAATGACACTCCACTAGCCCCTGTTGAACAGATTCGATACCTCGGACTCCACCTTAACAAACATCTGACTTGAAATCCCCATACAAGACTGAAAAGACAAGAAACTGCCCGAAGGACTTACGGAGTAGAGCTATGGGGCTCTACCAAACCATCAAATTCTTCTCCTATCCAATCATTACAATCCAAAATCCTTCGTAAAATCCTTAACGCTTCTTACTTTGTGACGAATAAGCTCATTCATTAAGACCTTAATATCCCATATGTTACTGAATTAGCCCAAACCAGATATCAATCATTCCATGATAAACTCCATTTTGACTCTAATCCCCTAGTTTCTTATCCTCTTTGATTCCTGATAATCCTCCGAGGCGTCTGAAAAGAAGTAGCCCCGAGACCTTCTAGTTTAAAATATTTTTAGAGTGCTGCCGATGGGTGGCATCTCTTCATGTATTTCATGTCAGTTTGCTATGCCCATCACATTTAATTGTATATAATTATACAGTTGTAAATATCAATAAATATGTTTAAATAAAATCAAAATTATATTTAAAACATATGCTCTCCTCCTCTCCCTTATAGTAAATACAGAGTAGGGGTAAGGATTACAGCTGGAGTCGAGAATAACTTGCACATCCCCGCCTCCGGGTGCGTCTGGAACCTCTTCGTTATTTTTATGACTCAGGAGCCTTTATCTGTGCGAAAACATCCCTCTGTTGTCCCAGCCTGTTTTCACTTTTTCGCCAAATCTTTGTATTTATTTTAGGGCAATCTACCAACACGAGGAATATTAAGGTGCTCCCTGCGAACGTTCCCATCACTGCCAGCTGTTTTCTTTTGTTAGGGACGTCAGTTTGTACATGAAAAGCTCGGAATTGGCCCTATTAAAGGTGTGTGAAGAAAAAAAAAAAAAAACGTTACGTTCCATTGATTACATTTGATTCCGTCCAGGTTTGCCTTACAGATGGAAAAATTGCTTTTTTTGAATGACGTACATTTAACAGCTCACCACTGAGCACGAAAGTATTGATACAGAAATGTTAGAATTGCGTGTTCAATATGATTCAGATGAAATTTACATTTTAAGGGATAGATTAGTAAGTTCCTAACATTGTTTGCTAAATATACCCTCATTCTGCTTATAACTATTTCTATATCGGAAGGCCTGTAAAAAACTGAAATTCACTATTTTAAATTTTGTTTCAGAGTGCTGCCGATGGGTGGCATCTCTTCATGTATTCCATGTTAGATTACTATATCCATCACATTTACTTGTTGTATATAATTATACAGTTGTAAATATCAATAAATATGTTAGAAAAAAAAAAAATTTGTTTAATTTTAAAATTGCTTGATAAAATTACAATATTAATGAATTTTAAAAAACAAATATTACATTTTATCTAATAAAAACCAAGGTTCTCATGACTAAGAACAATATTTAAAAACAGTTCCACCAGTGGTGCGGCTGAGAGAGAGGCGCTGGGATCTCTTGGATTCCGCTTTTTTCCTCTACAAGTGGAGGGAAAAGCCCAGTCTGGTGTCCCCTTAGCAGTTGTATATATTGTATATCGTTACCATTGTTTGTATGATATTTATTTATTTGCCAACTTTTTATTTATCTCAATTATAGGTTGTTGTTTTGGTTTATTTTGTTTTATTATTATTTATATATGAATTTTTTTATTTTCTATTTCATTTAATTTAACTATTATTATTATTTTCTGTATATATTGTATGAATGTGGTCTCATATCAGTATTAATATTGTTCATTCTGAAACAGATTGTAATAATTCTCAATAAAAAAAAAAAATAATAAAAACAGTTCTATAAGTAAACTTTTATCATACAAACATAAATATCCCTGCATTTTATCTAATCGTATATAGTTATTTCATTGAACTACTGTAATTGTAATTGACTTTCAATTACTATAATTGTGATTGATATAATTAATTAGTGCAATTGTAATTGAGCATATCATTATTACAATGGCTTCCTCATACTAAGTAATTGCATTTGTCACTGAAACTTTTTTCAATGATGAGTTGTTAAATGAAAATTTCTCATTATTTTTCTTCATTAATTATTTTTTATTTTATTCATTTTGATCAAGTAACTTCGAGTAGAGGGTTCTATTCTTGGTGTAAGTAGATAGTTGTTTATTTTGTAAAGTTTGTCGTGGATCCTGGGCTAAGGATACCCTCATTTGGTCTACTCAACCTCCCAAATGTGGACACCTAAAAGAAAAACCGTGCAGTGGAACATAATCTTGGCCATTTCTTGTCTAAAATTGTTTTTTCGACTTCTTTTACTTCCCTTTACTTTTATTTTGTTTCACATATTTATTCATTACATTGTTTTTTAGGTCTCGACTGTTATGAATTAGTAGATTACCTTACTGTTACATATTTTTGAACGTATTAAAACCACAGTGATAAAGAGTTTTTTTTTTTTTTTTTTGAACATCATTTTTTGAAATTTACAACTGTACTTAAGGGTACAACAAGTAAATGTGACAACAGATAAATGGCGTGAAACAGACTTGAAGAAGAACTACCCAATGGCAGCACTCCTGTAAGTTTTCTAAACTAGAAGGTCTCGAGGCCATCTTCTTTTCAGACGCCTAGGAGGATTGTCTGAAATTGAAGAGGAAGAATGTATTGAAACAAGCGGATTAGGGTGGAAATCGAGTTTGTCATGAAAGGGGTGGTATCTAGATCGGGTCAAATCAGCAACCTACGGAACATTGAGGTCTTTATAGATAAGTTTGTTCGTGACAAAGTAAGGAACATTGAGGATTTTACGAAGGATTTTGGATTGTAGGGATTGGATACGGGAAGAATTCGATGGTTTAGTAGAGCCCCAAAGCTCTACTCCGTAAGTCCATATAGGACTTATGATAGTCATGTAGATGAGTCTTTTGAAGTTAAGTGGAAGATTAGAACGTTTGTCTAGTAAGTGTTGAAGTAGTCGAAAACGTCGTACAGTTTCTTGTCGTTTCAGTCTTGTATGAGGGTTCCAAGTAAGGCGTTTGTCAAGGTTAGTGTATAATGAGTATATATAGAGAGAGACACACACACACATAACAGCAAAAAAAGCGGGCTGAAACAGCGAACTACCTACTACATTCCATAAAGTAGTGTTATATTTCTTTAAACATGGATTATGAAGTCAATAGAAAAAAAAAACATGAAAATTTCAGGGGGAAAATAAGATGAATTGATAAAAAAAAAAATCAATGAAAAAAGAACAATCTTCTCAATTCAAGTAAAACAGCTTTCTGAACAGTTACTGTCAATTAAATGATAAAATCCTCTAAGGAACTATAACCCTTTAGACGTAATGGCGTGTGACTCCTCCTATTGCAAATACGACCACTTCCAACCTTCAAGGCATACTTTGTATTCAGGCAACATCCTATGTACCGTAACCCATTGACCATCATACTGCATGCAGAACGTTGTCTTAAAGCTGCCCCGTAAGCTGTCTAATTACGAGTTTTAAATGCAACAATTCGAGTACATAACAACAAATCTGACGTCTGCAGATCCTGTCATACTTGGTCGCCCTGGACTGGGTTTTCCGAAACAATAATTTCATCTAGTGACTATTGTATGTAATTTTTAGTTTCACTCACTATATATAGTAAGGGAAAGTATTGCGATCATGAACATTTTCAACGGAAATACACATTTTAGGATCCTCTGAGTCCAAATAACCAAGTCCCGCAAAAAGGTCTGTGTGTGATAACTCCCGCGCGTAAACGAAAAGTCTTATGAAACTGAAATTTCATATTTAAGACAACTATACGTTCGAGATGTTACAAAATCTTTTTCATCAAAATCTGCTTACCAAAATACCCATTTTATGCATTTTGCACTTTGATTACGATTTTCTCGAAAACGGCTTTAACAATTTCGATTAAAGTCCATATAGCTATGTAAAATTTAATAAACATTAATATAATGTAAGTTTCATTCTGATTGAATTAGTCTGACAGGGCTTAAATGCCGATATTTTAAATTTTCTTTCTCTAAAGTATCTTTAATTTTGTAAATTAAAAAAAAAAAATCAGGTACATCATCTTATTTGAATTGATAATTGACGACTTAATATGCAAGTTGAGCGAATTTGATTGACAACTTAAGGAGAAAATCGCAAACATATTTTTTAAGCGATTTTTTTTTTTTTTTTAACAATATTACAGAAATATAGTTGTATAATATACCGTTGGAAAGCTACAGATTTTAGAATATTTAAAAGTTAACGAAGGGTGATGAAAAGCCGATAAAACCAACTGATTGTCGTAGATAATAATGTAATTGACTATTTAATAAAACATATGTTTCTGTTTAAACTTAATTTAATTATTTCTTTAACCATTTATGTTAATCACTGAATGTATTTAAAACATTTAAAATTGATTTTGACAACGGAGGAGGCACCCGGGATTACATTACAAACTCCGCAAATTCTTCCCTCCTACATACTTCCTTATCATCCAGTCCTACCTCACTGGCAGATCCTTCAAAGTAAATCATAATAATTCTTTTTCGTCCATTTTTAGTCAGATTGCTGGTGTTCCTCAAGGCAGTATCCTAGGACCCATCCTTTACACAGTCTATACAGCTGATATCCCAACTCATCTTAACACTTTCCATTCTACCTATTCTGATGACACATGTGTGTTATCAGTCAATACTGATCCAACTATTGCCTCTCAAACTATCCAATCCCACCTCAGAGACCTTGAAGTATGGTGTCAGAACTGGAGAATTAAAATAAATCCCCAAAAATCCAACCAAATTACCTTTACCCTTCGTTTTAAACCAATGTCACCCTGTCCTACTGTCTCCTTCAATAATACTCCTCTTGTCCCGGTTGAACAGATCCAATATCTAGGACTACACCTTGACAAACGCCTTACTTGGAACCCTCATACAAGACTGAAACGACAAAAAACTGCACGACGTTTTCGACCACTTCAACACTTACTAGACAAACGTTCTAATCTTCCACTTAACTACAAAAGGCTCATCCACATGACTATCATAAGGCCTTATGTACTTACGCAGAAGAGCTTTGGGGCTCTACTAAACCATCGAATTCTTCCCGTATCCAATCCCTACAATCCAAAATCCTTCGTAAAATCCTCAATGCTCCTTATTTTGTAACTAATAAACTGATCCACAAAGACCTTAATATTCCGTATGTTGATGATTTAGCCCGATCTAGATACCATTCCTTTCATGACAAACTCCGTTCCTACCCTAATCCTCTAGTTTCAATCCTTCCTTCCTCTTCAATTTCCGACAATCCTACGAGGCGCCTGAAAATGAGATGGCCCCGAGACCTTCTAGTTTAGAATAGTTACAGGAGTGCTACCATTGTGTAGTTCTTCGACACGTATTTTTCATGTCATTTTTCTTATATCATATTTACTTGTTGTATTTTTTTTTTAGTACAGTTGTAAATTTCAATAAATTATGTTTAAAAAAAAACAACGGAGGTATGTGAAAGTCGTGTGTTGAGCTCACCAGATTTGTTTATTTTATCGTACATAGTAAACCGTTTTATAAAATTAAAACAAATAAGAAATAAATAGCTATGACAAAATAGAAAAAATAAAAATGTAATAATAAAAAAAGGCTGATCAGAAAGACGATGAACAGGGACTCGACGACAGATATAGTATAAGAAAAACAGAAGGGTCTCTTGTGAAAAACCCGTTGGAGATGATGGATGCTGAGCGTTGATGGCTCAATGAGAGACACAAGGCAGCCCGGACTGACTCCCATATCTCATTCGTCGAGATTAATGGTCCCTGACCTTTTTCCCACTGACCAGATAGTGGCCAAGATGGACGGTCTCCTTATCGGAACTAGTGTCTTCCCTATCGTCGTCTATCCCTCGTATATCATCTTTGTCTCTTATAAACAAATTTCGTACGGGGAGAAATATGCGCTACCGTAGTTGAAAATCACCTTTTCAATACAGATAGTGGTCTGGGTTTGAGATCGGAAAACACTTAAATTAAAAGTATCAAGTAATTTTCAGGACGTTGAAGTGGATACAGTGCAGAGGTGTTTACCGTCAGACTTCAATTGGTGACTGTGAACTACGAAGAGTACTCAGGTACCTTACTGAGTAGTCCATATTGTCCCTATGTACTAAGAATTATTTTATCTTTTGCTACACTAGCACTGTTTTAGAGTAGGAATGAAGTTTGTTATGGAAAGAAAGACGCCTGGTTCAGGATAAATCAGCACCCTATGGAATATTAAGATCATTATAGATGAGGTCATGCGTAAAAGAGTAGGGAGCGTTGAGGAATTTACAAAGGATTTTAGATTCTAATAAAGTTTTTATAATTAAATTTGGAAAAAAATAGATCCCTTATGTTTTATCCTCGCATTAATCACTTATATAGTGTAAAATTAAAAAAAAGTAATTATCAAGCCTTAAAAATCGACATTAGACCTTTTATCTAAGGCAGTTAGTAACTGATTTTATCATATTTTTTTTTTTTGTTATTTATTTATAGTAATTTACAACTGTACTAAAGAATACAATAAGTAAATATGTAGAATGAAAATAAAAAGTCATGAAAATGTATTGAGAAAGAACTACCCAGTGGTAGCACTTCACTAACTATTTTAAGACAGTAGGTCCAGAGACCACCTTCTTTTTAGTCGTCTTGCAGGGTTATCAGGGATATCCGAGGAAGATAAATTACGGACAAGTGGGTTTGTATGGGCAGAGAATTTAGGATGTAAAGTAGGATCTATCACGGGGTATGTCTGCAACAAATGGGATGCTAAGGTCATTACAGAGGAGTTGATTTGTAACAAAATAAGGAGCATTCAGGATTTTGCGAAGGATTTTAGATTGTGAGGACTGGATGCGGAAGGAATTAGATGGTTTTGTAGAGCCCCAAAGCTCGATTCCATATGTCCAAATAGGTCTGATAATTGTGATGTAGGTGAGTCTTTTGTTATATACTGGAAGTTTTGAACGTTTGTCTAGTAAGTGTTGTAATAATCAATATCTTCGAGCAGTTTCTTGTCGTTTCAGTCTTGTATGAGGATTTTAAGTTAGGCGCTTGTCAAGATGGAGAACTAGGTATCGGATTTGTTCTACAGAAATGAGGGTGGTGTTATTAAAGAATACTGGGGGGGATTTTATTATATAAAAATTAAAAAAAAGAAATCAATAAAAGAAATTTTGAAAATTCATATTACACACTCATGATTGTTTTTTTTACTTAAATTCAGCATCAATTTAATAGCAGTATATAAATAATCCATAGTTTTTTAAACCTTGGCTTAAGGTTGTTTTTTTATACCAAATAATAATTTTTCAATACCAGAAGGTAATTGGCCAATTAATTAGTTCCCAACCGTATCATTTCCCACTCTACTATTATGTGCTATATATGGAAACAATAGTCTATTCAGAGGGCACTTTCCTCAATCCTATTTCCTCAATAGCAGAGAACTTAGCAACATAGGGCCAATGAAGTTTATTTACATAGGCCACTACTATTCACATCTGGGCTTTGTTCAGCAATTCATACCACTGAATGCAAACTCAATTTCAAGTCATACAAAACTACAGTAGGCGTTACAATTTTTGCAGCAAATATATGTTTAAAGGCCTGCTAACAATTTTAAAAAGGTATAGTCAAATGGTATCATTATAAGCACAGTTGAAATATTTTATGAATATTTTTATTTTATCTATTATCACTATTTTTAAGGAACAGGATGTATTGAGTTGTGTCACATGAAATTTCCGTTTTCAAGGTAAAGGATTTTTATTTAAAAAATACGATATGAAGTCAAGATAATTTTATTCGAAGTACTTACCTTCTTTTTCTACACATTTTTCCCAACTTGACACCAATTTTTTTATCCCCGAATTGAAAAACTCTGAGCTTTGAAGTGAAACAAAATCTGAGGACGCACTTTTGACTTGATCATCATTTTCAAAAAGTTTTCCTTTGACGAAGTTGTCTAAATTTCTGAACAGGTGGTAATCTGTTGGAGACAAGTCGGGAGAATATGGTGGGTGCGGAGTTCTTTCAATTTTTGCACGGTATGTTTTGAAACATGTAGTCTTGCTGCCGCTCAGTGAGATCATGAGGTACCCTCGTATGGAGCTTTTTTGCTTTTCAAATACACTTTAAATGTCTGAAAACGGTAGATGCACTTGCATTTCGTTGCGCTGAGAGTCCTTTAACTGTTCAGTAGGGGTTTCCTTCTACTGTATGTTTGAGGACATCGTAGTCTATTACGGACGGAGGTCTTCCTCGGGGCACGTTTTCCAAGTCGGTATCCCCAGCTGAAACTTTAGCAAACCAACGTCAAATGGTCCGTTCAATAACACTCCCTTCCCCCATGCAAATATTTCTAGCAGCCTCAGCTGCTGAATGGCCGAGTTTAAACTCGTACAAAAATATTACTCTAAAATCGCGTGTTTCCATGTTCATATTTGGAGGTATACTACTAAAAAGTGGGTAATTGATTGGGAAGCTAATGTTTATAATACAAATGTAGAGGATTAGAAACTGTTAACTTTAAATATGTAAACATTCGGAAGAAAACAACAGATACCTGCAAAATCCTTTATGTATTTCAGAAACTATAAAAACGGACATTTCATTTGAAAAAAAAACAATATTTTTTGTGACTGTTGCGCACTTTCTCTTACCTCTGTGGTTAAAATCAAGTGAAGAATATTCTAATAAAAAAAAACAAAGACAATTAATTTTTTAGAGATGAAAAATGGTTAACGAATTAATGAAATGGTTAATCGAATATATGAAATTCGATTGCGATAGTAGCATGTGTTTTATTAAATAATCCATTATGTCATTACCTACGATCATTAGTTTTATCGGCTATTCATTTCTCTCTATTAACTTTTACAATTGAGTGTATAAGGTAATATTATTCTAAAATACATCGTATAAAAACATATTTTTGCTCTTTTCTTTTTTATTTGAATATCGTATTCGTTCAAATTATATATTTATTTCTTTTCTATTATTTCTAAAAATATCATATAGGTATTTTTATAGGAACTACAAAAATTAAAGGTACTTAAGAAGAAGAAAATTTAAAATATTAAAAAATATTAGAAAATCTACTACATATTAAAGCCCATTAAATTTTACTTCGATCCAGCGGGTATAATGAAAATCGTTAAAAGGTGCAAAATTCATAGTATAAAGTGGCTCTTCTGCTTGGCCGATTTTATAAAAAAAGTTAGAAATAAACTTTAAATCTTTTTAAAAATCCAATGAGCATTGGAAGCTTTTCTATGGGAACCAACACACAAAACATGTATGCTAAATCAAATATAGTTCAATGCATTGGTTATTCATTTAAAAAATGCCATAATGTTAAATATATATATATATATATATAATCTAAAATGTGAGTTCTAATGTTTGACTATCGTGGTTTAATTAAGATAGGGATCTTTAAGGTGTACTTACACCGCAGTCTTGGGACCACTATTTTAAGCCTACTCCGAAGTATAGCATAAGAAATGATTTTATTACTCCTAAGGATTTTTTTTTTAATTATTACTATCAGCAGTGTTTAATTCTACCTAGAGCATAGACGGTTTTTATGCTAGCCACTACACCACAGGGGACCGACTGACCAGTTTACTATATTTATATACATTTAGAATTTGTATATTACTTTTCAGAATATCTGATTTTGTTTTGGGTTCACAGAAATTCGACTACCTTTCTAATGATTAGCTATAATTTTCCATAATTCTTTTAGTTTTGAAGATAATCAAAACACTAATTTTTATATTGACCTAAAATACCTTCTTTTTTTTTTTTCTATCACTCACAAGATTATTTTTCTCAAACTAAGCATTATTACACCTAGACGATAGGTATAAGCTACACCAAAACTTTTTAACTTTTAGCGGGTGGTTGGTTCTGAGATATTTCAATGACTTCATGAGTGAGCGAATGGTAACTTGCTCTTATAAAAATAGATTAATTGTATAATTGTGAAGAGTATTATGTTCAACTTAGTATTAAATATGTGTTTTAATGTGATATTTATATTTAAAAGAATGAGTTTTACAAAAGAATTTTTAGAAATATAAGAAAATGAGTCTAAAGAAGCAAAAAAAGAAAAAAAAAAAAAAACAGTATACCTTTATTTACAAAGTGCCGTTTTCTTTAATTTTTTAAAAGCATCCGTTCCTAAAAATATTTCTTGTCTTAGGCTTATTTTGAAAGTGAAAACTTAGCTGTTTCAAAAGTCAAGTCAGAGAAACAGGGAAAAACTCTCGAACCACTCCGTAACACCATTAAAAGTTCCATTGTGCAGAAAATAAGTTATCCTTTTTTTTTTTTTTTCTCTAAAAGGTAAGAACCATGGAAAATCACATAAAACAACGCTCTTGATGGAGTTGAAAGATGGAAAAATATCATTTCCTTTTCAGATTTCAAAGAACCATTCGAATTGTATCCTTAAAAGCGTATGAAAAGTAAGGGAAATTATAAAAGAAAGTTTTGAGAAGAAACCTAAAAATAAAATACGAAAAGTTGGACTAGATTCTTAGAGTAAAATAATTGAATTAAACTAATAAAATGAATAAATAAAATAAATCAAAAGATAAATTCTAGTAAAAATGAACAAACAACATAAAAAAAAAGATTTTTTTTAATATATTTATTTATTGGAATTTACAACTGTATAACAAGTAATACAACAAGTAAATTTGAATGAAAAATAAAAAGGCATGAAACACATGTAGAGAAGCTTCCCAATGGAACCACTCTAAACATATTCTAAACTAGAAGGTCCCGGGGCCATCTCCTTTTCAGACGCCTCGGAGGATTGTCAGGAATCGAAGAGGAAGAAAGGATTGAAACGAAAGGATTAGGGTGGGAATGGAGTTTGTTATGGAAGGATTGATACCTCGTACGGGCCAAATCAGCTTCCACTTTAAATTTAATTTAATTTCAATTTAATTTAAACCACAATTTCGTATTTTGAGATTTTCCTGATGTGAAATTTTTTTTTTTTTGTATGAATATAAAAATAAAATTCACAGATATATTCTTTTGTCCAAAAGGTCATGAATAAGTGTTCTATACCATCCCTGATTCAAATATTGATTGATATAAGGCAGCCATCAGAACATAAGGGAAATGTTATCGGCCCACAATGGAAGTATACCAACCATCTATTGTTGTTTGGTAAATACAGGTAGAGCAAGGGTTGGGCATCCAATGGTCCAGGACTTACTGGAAATTGGAAAATACTTAGGGGTGGGGGCAGAAGGGGATATTACTATTGGCCGGAGAATTTCCTTTCCGCTGGGGAACGTGGCCTATCCCTACCCTTGTTTGGATAAATATGTACGTATGGTGGTAGGTATCGGGATCGTTAGGTCAGTCCGCTGGA
This sequence comes from Piezodorus guildinii, assembly GCA_023052935.1. Lineage (NCBI taxonomy): Eukaryota > Metazoa > Arthropoda > Insecta > Hemiptera > Pentatomidae > Piezodorus > Piezodorus guildinii. The sequence goes on along the minus strand of CM041294.1, from coordinate 12,089,733 downwards.
AAATACTCCATCCTCTGGTTTCTAATGGCTCACACATCCACTATACCTGAAATTAGCTATTCAATATCCGATTTTATTTGAAGCGATGAATGACTTTTTTTTTTTCAATCCCCCTATTAGAAATGCTTGAAATATAAGTGGTATATTTATATAATATATATATGATTTGTAGTTCCTTACGTCAAATTTCAGAGAAAAAAATGGAATACAACGGTATAGTTCATCAACTTTATATCGATTTTAAAAAGGCTTATGATTCAATAGACTGTCAGAAGCTATATAACATCATAATTGAACAGGGAATACCTAGAAAGTTAGTAAACCTAGTAGAGATGTGTTTGTCGGAAACATTATATAAAGATAGAATTGGTCATAATTAATCCGAGAGATTTGAGGTACGTTCGGGTTTGAAACAGGGTGACTCCCTTTTACCTGTTTTAATTTATATAGCTTCAGAATAAGTCATGGAAAAGGTGGATGTGTACCGAGTAAGGTTTAAATATGGGTGACAAGATTCTGGTTTTGGGGTATGCCGATGATCTGGTACTGCTAGGCGAAGACACGGAAACCATACAAGTGTGTTAATAAAAACCGGTAAAGAAATAGGGACTCGAATTAAATACCGATAAGACGAAACATATGATTAGTAGCAGAAACGGTGACGATCTAGGCGATACTGATATATCAGGGCATACTTTTGAACACGTAGAAAAATTCAAGTATTTAGGTTCAATGATAACAAGAAAAATGAAATCCAGGAAGAAATAAAATCACGGTTAAAGGTGGGGAATGCGTGTTATTATTCAGTTGCTAAGTTACTTTGCTCGCGGCTTCTATCTGAAAACTTAAAGGTTGGAATTTATAAAACAATTATTCTTCCGACGGTTCTTTACGAATGTGAAACGTGGCCGTTACTTGGTTCGAAGAGAGATGAGGCCACTGGGGAGTTTAAAAAATTGCACAACGCGGAATTGCGAAACTTGTGTCCTGTGAATATAATTGAGTTGATAGCATCGCGGAGACTCAAATGGGCGAGTAAAGATGTTGGGCTCGGTGAATAACGGATTCCGAGAAAGATGGTATTTGCTGATCAGACTGGTAGGCGTCCGAAAGGTAGGCAGAAGCGACGATGTGAGGATTGCGTTAAGGCTGATCTCTGGGGCTTGGGCTTGAACGGTGAACTTTGGACGAGTCTACGTAGGCGGAATTTGGTGGTATCAGCATCGAACCATCGGGTTCGGTAATCCTTCTATAAATAAATATATATATATATATATATATATATAATATATATATATATATATATATATATAATTATTATTATTATTATTATTATTATTATTATTATTTGTTGTTCTCCTTTTACTGCAATTTTAGATGTTGCATTTTAAGGATTTTATGTATTCGTTTTTGTGTTTTTTTTGAGGTGCGTCACCACTGCTGTCTCTTTCTTTTGGGGCAGGCTATGTTTTTGGTTTTCTTAATGATCTGACTTATCTTAATCTAACTTACAATTAATACTTATCTTAATGTTTGTTTCCAGCGTACTGGTGTTGCTGCTGGTGTCAATGTCTTAAATGATGGATTTTTTTAATATTTTAAGGCGTCAAAAATATATTTCTTCGTTTGGTGAATTTTGGGATTATTGGGATTCCAAACAGTAGATTTTCATCGACCTTACCATTTTTCGTAGAATGGAGTTCAGAAATTCCTGCATAAGGCGCGGTGCAAATTTCTGCAGCCCCATATAAAAGTGCTGGGGTATAATACTCTTGTAAATTTTGATTTTGACCAAACTGTCCGGTTGGCGGAAACAAGATCGCGACATTCAGATCCTGCATATCTCGTCCTTAATCAGTCCTTTCTTCCCGTTCCTCTACGTTCTTGAATTCCGTTCCTCTTAATATACGTCATGTTTCTACCTCATCCTCTTGCGAAACTCTTCTTTTCCATCATTTATCAGCTCAAATCAATGATCATTGACTGTACGGTAGTTGGAAACAAGATCGTGACATTCAGATCCTGCATATTTCGTCCTTAATCGGTCCTTTCTTCCCGTTCCTCTGCGTTCTTTAAATCAATCCTTCTCAATATACGCCATATTTCTACCTCAACTTCTTGCAAATTTCTTTTTCAAAGAGCTATTAGCCTAAAGCAATGATTATTGACTGTTAAAGAAAATAACAATAATAATAAGTAGAACAGAATTTTTTCTCTCATTTGTTCACAACGTTGTTATTAATGAGTTTATGCACTGTATTATGGCGAGATATGTTGTTATAAATAATTTCTTTCCTTTTTTTTTTTTTTAAGGATTTAAGTTGTAGAATAAATATTATTCTATTTCTAAATATTTGAATATTATTTCTTTTGAAGGAATTATTACTTGAGCTGACCTTGCGATATGATGGCACCAGAGCGACCCAGTGATTCATGAGCCATTTCCCTGATCGGATATGCCGCGCCTGAGACTAGATATTTAAACAGATCCAGATATTGCCGGACCCTAACGGCAGGATGAGCCAGCCGCGGACTAAATTAGCATACTATATACAGAGGCATTTATCACGGCTGACAATGACCCCTCACTGACAGGACATTCAATTTGGTAGGCTACACCTCCCTCAGGTAATACTGCCTGTCGCAGCCTCGTTCTGTTTCAGGAAACTATAATTATGTCTCCGTCCGTCAGTATTAGGGATCCCGCCCACGTATTGATTGAGATTGATCTGCTCCGGAATTGGATATCATATGTCTTGATATCACAGATAATACCGGAGTAATTATATTCACTTACCTATTCATGAAATATGTCAGAGGATATTATTAGCCTCGTGTATTTTTTTTTTTCAATGTAAATGTCCTCTTTGAAAACAAATGATCAAGCATTCGTAATAGTATATATGAGAGTCGTAAGATTATTTTGATTTTACTTCCACACCTATATTTGAAATACATAGTAAGGGGAAGTATTGCGATCGTGAAAATTTTCGAGTTCCAGTTTTCAACAGAAATACACGTTTTAGAGTCCCCTGAGTCCAAATGACCATGTCCCGAGGTCTGTGTGTGGGTGTGTGGTAACTCCCGCAAGTAAACTATTAAACAAAAATTAAATTTCACATTAAAATCAATAATGTCTACCTCAGAGATCTTGAGGTATGGTGCCAGAACTAAGTAAGTAAAAGAAATCGAAAAATGGATTTTGCAGGTCTCTGTTGTTTTCTTTCGAATGTTTACATATTTAAAGTAAACAGTTACTAATCCTCTACCTTTGTATTATAAACATTAGCTTCCCAAATAATTACCCACTTTTTAGCATACCTACAAATATGAACATGGAAACACGCGATTTTCGAGTAATATTTTTGTACGATTTTAAACTCGGCCAATCAGCAGCTAAGCTAGCTAGAAAGGCGTTTGGGGAAGGGAGTTTTAATGAACGGACCATTCGCCGTTGGTTTGCTAAGTTTTCAGCTGGGGAAACCGACTTGGAAAACTTGCCGCGAGAAAGACCTCCGTCCGTAACTTACAACGATGTCCTCAAACATACAGTAGAAGGAATTCCATATCAAACTGTTAAAGAACTCTCAGCACAACTAAATGCAAGTGCATCTACCGTTTCCAAACATTTAAATTGTATTTTCAGATTTTGTTTCACTTCAAAGCTCAGAGTTTTTCAGTTCGGGGATAAAAAAGTTGGTGTCACGTTAGGAAAAATGTGTAGAAAAAGAAGGTAAATACTTCGAGTAAAATTATTTTATTTTCATATCGTATTTTTAATAAAAATCCTTTACCTTGAAAACGGACATTTCATATGACAAAACCCAATAAAATAATTTAACCTGTACTTCTACAACACGTGAAGAGTCTTGGGCTCACTACATATACAGATTCATACTGCTTCACGGCCAACATCCTTGCAATGAGGTGAATAGGCTGAGATCACCGTCGGTCTTCAGGTTTTTCCCCCATGTTTAGGTACCCACTTTATTGAGGCTGGGTGTTCCCTAGAAGGGTTTTCGTTCCCCAGGGTGGCCCCATACCTGAAATAACAGAATAAATAATATTCTGCCAGAGCCGAGATTCGAACCAAGGACCCGCAGAACAGTAGCCTAGTGCTCTATCCACTAGACCAAGCCGCTCCTCATAAAATAATTTAAAAAATACACAGTTATATTAATCCGCAATTTAAATTTTTATTACCTTAGGGTATAACTAAAATACCCAGAATATATTAGGAGACATACTTTATGAAGGGAGAGTAATTTACATAACATTGTAACGGTTGAGCCTGGGTAATTAGGTAAATTAAACTAAGCCTTCTTGGGATCATCTCTCTCGGGATTATTGACATTTAATTATAAGAATTTATTATGAAACCTTTTCGCTTATTTTTACTTTCACTTACTTATATATGAAATATATATAGTTAGAGGAAGTAATGCGATAGTAAAAATTTTCAACGGAAATATATCCCAAGTCCAAATGAAGAAGTCCTACTTAAAGGTCTGTGTGTGTGAAAAAGAAAAGTCGTACGAAACTGTAATTTCATATTTAAAACAACTATAAGCCCGAGATGTTACTGCAAATTTTTTTATCAGAATCGGCTAATTTTATACTGTGCGATTTGCCCCTTGTAACGATTTTAATATGAACGGCTTTAACAGTTTTGTTTAAACTCGGTATGTAAAATTTGATGGACTTTAATATTATTTAAAATTTAATATTATTTAGGTTTCATTCTTATTTAAATAGTCTGACAAGCTTAAATCTAGATATTTTGAATTTTATTCCTCTAAAGTACCATTAATTTTGTTGATTCTATCAAAATAATCATATTATCATGTCAGGATCGATTAAAAAAAAACAAAAAAAAAAACAGTATATGTAAGTTTAACAAATTCGGTATCAAACTAATGAAAACACATTTTGTTTTTTTAACGTAAGAGCATTAATTAATATTAAGATTTCTAATATATCATTGAAAAGCTTAAGATTTTAGAGGCTATTATTTTATACGGGAGCCCGTCGCTGAGTGGCTAGCGCGCTAGTCTCATGCTACAGATTCTGAGTTCGAATCCCAGTCCCAGCCGGGCTTTTATAAGGATGTGAAAAAATGGGGATTCACTCACATCCTCTCCCTCGGATATGTGAGACCCGTCAGCCAAAGGGTGGCCACTCACAAAATTAGTCGTAGGGAGTGATGACCATACACTAAAAATTGCATTGTGAAACGTGAGTGTAAACCCGCAGTTTACACCGCGAGGCCCTGGGCCTACATGGCCTGTCGTGCCAATGGAAGAAAGAACATTATCTTATACACAAAATTAAAAAAGTTATCGGGAAGTAATGAAAAGCCGATGAAACTAATTTTTTTCGGGATAACTTGTAGCGGGGTGGTTAGCATAACAGCCTCCTATTCCAAAGGTCACGGATTCAAACCCGCAAGTGGTCCTAGGATTTTTTAATGTGAGTAAAAAATCCTTAGTTATGCCGTCCTTCGGAGGGGACGTTAAAAGGTGGTCCCGAGCCTGTGCGATGTCAGGTACTCGTTAAAGATCCCTATCCTAATTAAACCTGGATAGGCAAAATTTAGGACTCCCACTGTAGCATCGTCCGATTAGCCATAGTAGCATAAAGTGACGTTAAATAAATAAACAATAAACAAACTAATTTTTTTCTTGAAGATCATAATATATTATTTAGTAAAACACATGTTTCTATAGAAACACAATTCGATTAATTTATTAACATTTTAGTTCAACCTACCTATATATTCCATCTCTAACTATATCTGAAAATTTCTGTATTGATTTTAACTACGGAGGTAGGTGAAAGTAGTGTGTTGCGGGCACCAGATGTTTTTACTTTCAATTACCTATATTTTAACTCTAACTTAAGTAAATAGTTCTTAAATAGATTTTCAACTACTAAAGTAAGTGAAAGTCTTGTATAGCCCGCACCAGATTACTGCTTTAAAAGTAAACGTAGTATGACGGTGTGTATAAATATTTATTTTTTTGTTGTACTGTCAGATTTTTATTGGGCACGTAAGAAGATTGTGACATCCTTGTTATGTAAGTTAGTTATAAAAAGAAACATACAGGGGACAACAAACAACAAATATAGAAAAAAATAAATAATATTTTATATCACTTACTATTATAGAAGAGTAATTTTAATTATGAATGTATTATTCGGAACAATCTCTTCTATTAGATAATTAGATAAATGCTAATTTAGTCTGCCTGATAGTTGCAAGTGTTTGGTAGCAAAATGTTGAAGGAATTATTATGTGATGATGAAATAATGGATTATTTTAACAGACTAACAGAATTATTCATATATAGGGACTAAATATGAATAACATTACATTATTAAATGACCTATATTAGGATATAATTTGGAAATAGATGTAAGTAGAATTTTAATAAAAATTATTTATAAACAGATTGTAAATATTTTTAGTTATAAATGAATTCTAAATTATTGATAATGTTTGTTATTGTTTGTATGGTTGCTTATAATATTTATTGAATTGTATTTTAGATGATATTGAAGATGAGACATAAGAAGTACCTCGAAACGTAACTGTTTTATAATCATAGTTTATATATGTTAACATAAATAAATTTATAAATAAAATAGAAGAGATTGTTCCGAATAATACATTCATAAATAATATTATAGTAATCCAAGAATTATTTTCAAACCTCAAATGGGAAGAATATGTATGAGGAAAATAAGGAGAAAGATTAAATCAGGCCTAGGAATTGTTAGATTGTTTATTTATTAAACGTCACTTTATGCTACTATGGCTAATCGGACGATACTACAGTGGGAGTCCTAAACTTTGCCTATCCAGGTTTTATTAGGATAGGGATCTTTAACGAGTACCTGACATCACACAAGTTGGTTCCGAGAACTTTTAACGTCCCCTCCGAAGGACGGCATAACTAAGGATTTTTTACTCCTATTGAAAATTCCTAGGGATTGTTAGACTACATTTTGATGGGAAATGAAAATCTCACAATAGTTCAGAATTTCAAAAATTATATACAAGTTAACCAAAAGACTGAAATCCGTGACTCTGAAGAACTGTTGGTGAGGCGAGCGGGTTTGGTAACAAAACCGTTGATCGCTGAAGACCCGGGTCCCAATACCCTTTCCCTCACACCAACTTTCTCTGACAGCGTTCTCCAGCCTGGCTTGTGGTTATCCAGGACCTGCTCCCTTTTAGCTCTGGTTGAAGTTTCCTGGAAACATTAACGTCGTTTAGGGCTCAGCGTTTCGTAGTGGATATTTTTATTTCAGGGGAGTGCTTCCAGAGTGCTCTTAACATTAATAATAATTATGAGGGCTGGTTGTTACTTTCACTTACTATATATAGTAAGGGGAAGTATTGCGATCGTGAAAATTTCGAATTCCAGTTTTCAACGGAAATACACGTTTTAGGGTCCCCTGAGTCCAAATAACCAAGTCCCGCAAAAAGGTCTGTGTGTGTGTGGTAACTCCCGGGCGAAAACGAAAAGTCCTATTAAACTGAAATTTTATATTTAAGACAACTATACGCCCGAAATGATACAAAACCTTTTTCATCAAAATGAGCTTACCAGAATAGCCACTTTATACCATGCATTTTGCACCTTTTTTCGATTTTCTCGAAAACGGTTCCGACGATTATGTTTAAACTCCCTATATCGATGTAAAATTTAATGGCCTTTAATATCATGTAGGTTTCATTCTGACAAAAATAGTCTAACAGGGCTTAAATGCTGATATTTTAAATTTTCTTTCTCCAAAGTACCTTTAATTTTGTATATTTTATAAAAATAACCATATTATCTAGGGAGTGATGAAAAGCTGATAAAACTAACTGATTATTTTAGATAATAATATAATAGATTTTTTAATAAAATACATGTTTCTATAGAAATTCCATTTAATTAATTCTTTAATGGTTTCTCTCATTTTTATCACTAAATTCTTTAATCGTTTCTAAAAACAGAGGTAAGTGAAATTCGTGTGTTGCCCGCACCAGATTTTTATATACGAAACAAAGGAATTGCCATTTGAATGACGCTGCTATTTTTCTATATTGTCGCTCAGTGTTTCAGAGACCTGACGTTGTAAGTCACATTTTTCAATATCAAAAATGACTCTCTGTGAGTCATTTTACACAGCTGACATTGAAGCGGATCCTTTTTTATATGACGTATTCTTTTTTTTTACTGCATACTTTTTTTTCCTATACCTAGCTTCAAAGAATAAATCCAAATTAAACTCGACGAACAATCCTCTTCCATCGGCCCTATTGTGTGGGCATTAATTACACTGTATGGAGTGCCTATTAGCTATTCATAGCAAAACCTCACATCATCAGAGACAGGCGAGGCTCAGACGCTGTAGCTGGAGTAGCCAGTTCGTTAGGCGGACAAAAGGATTTAGTAGTTAATTGTTGGCCTATATTGCTAGGGTAAGTATAGAGTACAGTAGCTAGTTTGTCTTGTTAGGGGGCAAACTTTGTGATAAGGCAGGCCGCATTATTAGCCACTGCCCACAGTTGGTAATTAGGACCTTCGTTTGATCTCAGCTCCGCTTTCCGTCCTCTCTTCGTCTTGCCAATCGATCTCTTTGGGGTTTGTTCCCCTTGGGAGTCGATGAATCCAATTGACTCTCGTTATATTATTACTTCCAAAATGTTTGTCTACTCATCATATCTAATTAGTTGACGTCTTTATGTATTTCTTGAATAAACATGTTTCTCTAATATATAGTTCCCTATAGCACCCTCATTCAGCTTCCACTGGTTCTCAACAGTAACGCGGCTAAGAGAGGCGCTGGGATCCCTCGGATTCTGGGTCTCCTTTCACAAGCCCCGTCTAGGATACCCCGGCAGATCGTAACTATTGTATACATGTATATATATGTAAATGCTTCGCGACCTGGAATGCTTCCAGAGTGCTCTTAACATTAATAATAATTATGAGGACTGGTTGTTTGTAAATGCACTGGACTGTATTTGAAAATAATGGTTATAATATTGTATTAGGTTACAACTTGTGTCTAGAGCTAAATGAAATATAATAATAGTGAGGTTGTCGGGTGGGGTCGTCTCTTCTCTTGACTTGTTCCTCAGTTCCTTCAAGTCAAAAGTTTGGAATTTTCCATTGCTTCACCTTTTTAGTATTAAATGGCAAGACCCTTCATACTAATATTTCTCGCCATACCGTGTATACAAATAAATATTAAATGAGCGAATCATTCCTGTTCACACAAGTGCCTAATAACCGACAGTGGGATTATTTTTATTCAATGGTCATTTATTCTGTTCGAGGGGTATTTAGAGCAAAGTCTTTTTGCTTTTATTTAACAATGGGCATTTCTAAGACAGGTAAGACATTATATTTCCAAACTCGTTATTGAATATAAATTGCAATCTCACCTGTAGAGTTGATTTAGCAATTAGTAAATGTGTCCTTATTCAATAACGAAAAACTATATAACCTCCATGTTATCCCAAGGATTTTTTTACCAATCCTTGTAGTCTTTAGATATTACAAAGAATGTTTGCTTTTTGGGTGATACATCATTTTTTTCAGACACAACACTACGAATCAAAAATTTTAAAATCTATAATTTCAAGAATTTCCTAAACCATATAAAATACATCTATTAGCAGATTTTAGCAACTCTGAGTCATAATTAGATTTTTTGTATTGTTTTTCCCGTATTCTGGGACTTCAAACGTAAAATATAGAGAAGTTTTAGATTTTAGCAAATAAATTTGATGTTTGACCACGGTGCGCTCGCTAATCGTGTCAAAAAATTTATTTGTTTTCATATTTTTTTCTTATATTTTTTAAAAATATTTGTTTCCGTAATGTGGGACCCCAAAGATTAAATACAGGCAAGTTTCAGAATTTCGTCCACCTATATCGGTCATATTGCCCACTGTGCGGCGCCTATTTTTCTATTCGCAAATTACGTTGAGGAATTCTTCTGAATAAAATTATGGAGTTCACTGAAGTATGGATGCATGTGCTTCCAAAAATGTCACTTTTTGTTCTTTCTTGTTTCTTCCAGAGGATTCCGGTCCCAGTATGGGTACCACCACACTAAATGCCAACATTTGAGATCGGATAAGGGTCGTGTTACCTTAACAATCTATGAGTGTGTTTATAATGTCCATTTATTCGTAAACCTTGTATTAATTTAATTTATATATTTTTTAATTATATACATTATTTTTTCTTGCAATTGACCACTTAAAATCACGCAAAAACTTTATTTTTATTTCTGCTCTTTCCCTATAGTTTCCTTTGCTTCCAATATTTCTTAATGCGTTTACTGGCGTGTTCCCGTTTGTCTTCTGTCCAAGTTCGTCCACTTCTCTTAGGCCTTCCTTCATCTCGAAACCCTTTCGGATTTTTCACTTGGCTTTTATATTTACTTAGAAAATTGGATGTTTTAGTGAACAATTTACAGAAATCCTAAAACATAATGTTGAAAAAGTAAAAAAAAAAGCGAGTCCTGAAAATGGGGAAAAGTCCTGACAAGTTGACTCGAAATAAAATTGTTATAAAATAAATTTGTTGAAGAATTGAAAACCATTTTAATAATCATGATTATACCTTTCGTTCGGCTAAATCAATATTATCTGGTATATTATATAATATTATCAATATTGGTTATATTATCAATTATATCAATATTATATTATCAATATTGGTATGTTATATTATCAATATTATCTGGCATTTGAGACTCTGAGATGTTCAGCTTTTATAAATCATTTCTAGTTTTCTTGATCCTTGTCTTAGTGGTGTTCTTTGTCCAGAGATTGTCGAATTTTTGTATCGTTAACCTATGTTTTATAATTATTATTATTATATTTATTAGTTAAAATATATACAAAATGAATATAGAGTTGTACATTTATGTTCAAAAATTGACATGGATATGTCCTTTGGTGGGTTGTCTATAATTTTCATTGTTTAAAATTGTATTCACCTTCAGTTTAATTTAACAAGCATTAGTTAGCCAGAGCTGCTTTGATTTAAAACTGACTTCTGTGCTCCTGTCAGAAATTTATTGAAAATAACAAAGTCAAGGGTCTTTTTGCTACTTCCGTTGTTAAAATAAGATAAAGATGCTTAATTTAAATTATGAGTTGAAAAAAAAAAAACATTGAGTTTTGAAGAAACATGTGTTTTAGTTTAAATAATCTAGTTATATAAAATATTATATACAATAATTTCTTTGTTCTATCCGTCTTTCATCACTCTCCATTATACCACATGACATTTTCAAGGATCTCTAACAGGCCTTTGATTGAGTTTGGCACCCGGGGTTACTTTACAAGCTCCGACAATATCTCGCTCCTATATATTTCCTCATTATCCAGCCCTACCTCACAGATAGATCCTTTAAAGTAAATTATCATGGCTCCTATTATTTCTTTTTATCTCAGTCTGATGGTTTTCCTCAAGGCAGTATCCTAGGACCCATTCTTTACACAGTCTATACAGCTGATATCCCAACCCATCTTAACAGTTTCCTTTCTACTTATGCTGATGACACGTGTGTGCTATAAGTAGATAATGATCCAGTTACTGCATCCCACGTTCTTCAATCCCACATCCGAGACCTAGATGTATGGTGTTAGAATTGGAGGATAAAAATTAATTCCACCAAATTACTTTTACCCTTCGTCGTAAACCTATGACTTCCTGCCCTTCAGTATCCTTTAATAACTAGGACTCCTAAAACGACAAGAAACTGCCCGACGTTTCCGACTACTTCAACACTTACTTGACAAAAGCTCAAACCTTCCACTTTACTACAAAAGCTCATCTATATTACCATCATAAGGCCGATATGGACTTACGGAGTAGAGCTATGGGGCTCTACTGAACCATCGAATTCTTCTCGTATCCAATCCTTACAATCCAAAATCCTCAATTCTCCTTATTTCGTCACAAACAAACTCATTCATAAAGACCTTAATATTCCATTTGTTGCTGACTTAGTCCGAACCATGTACCATTTCTTCCATGACAAACTCCATTCCCACTACAATTCATTAGTTTCAATCTTTGATTCCTCTTCGATCTCTGACAATCCTCCGAGGCGTCTGAAAAGAAGATGGCCACGAGACCTTCTAGTTTAAATATTTTTTGAGTGCTGCCACTGGGTAGTGTCTCTACATGCAATTCATAATATTTTTCTATATTATCATCACATTTACTTGATGTATTTTTTGTAATACAGTTGTAGATATCAATAAATATGTTATAAAAAAAAATCTCTTTTTCGTCCTTCAGTTGGTTTTCAAACTGGGTAGTTAATCATTTTATATTAATGCTTACAAGATAAAATGAAATATTTTTCAAAATCAACTAAATTAAATGTGTTGTTCGAATAACCTATTAAGCATTTCAACATAAATAAATAAGTGACAGTAAAAGTAATCAGAATATCACAACGGATCAGGTATTACTTTGGTTTTGTAAACACCGAAACATATGTTTGATAACTTGTTATGTTGATGTATGACAAATATGACGTCAAACTAGCTGTTGTTAGGCCAGGGTAAAGGGAGATCCTGGATTGAAATCTTGCGGAAATAACTTCATCTGGACGAGAACATTAGGCCGACATTTGGAGCTAAGGGTTAGGAGGCCCTAACGTGGAGTAATTATTCAAGAGCCGGCAAAGCTAGTTATAATATATTCAGCAATTCATCACTCAGGCAGCCAATTAGTTCGCTCGTAAATTCCTTCGCTTGATGGGATCCATGTTTGCAAATAAATGCTCAACAGCTAAGCGTCTTGCTTAGGTCATAGGCTCCATGTCTTCTTCAATTGCGACCTTGTACGGATTCCAAGATAACATAGCCATTAATGCAATTACAAGGTTTTTGTTTTTTTTTGGGAGTTTATGTTATTCAATAGTTGTATATAATATACTTAGGCAAATTAGATACCGTCCTTAAATTACACAAATTATTTATAAAATATATTTAACAATCTTTACTTTTACTTACTATATATAGTAAGGGGAAGCATTGCGATCGTGAAAATTTTCGAATTCCAGCTTTCAACGGAAATACACGTTTTAGGGTCCCCTGAGTCCAAATAACCAAGTCCCGCAAAAAGGTCTGTGTGTGTGTGTGTGTGTGGTAACTCCCGAGCGGAAACTGAAATTTCATATTTAAGACAACTATACGCCGGAGACGTGACAAAACTTTTTTCATCAAAATGAGCTTACTAGAAGAGGCACTTAATACCATGCATTTTTCACCTTTTTTCGATTTTCTCGAAAACGGATTTTGATTAAACTCGATGTAAAATTGAATGGGCTTTATTTAGTAGTTTACATGTAGGTTTATTTTGATTAAAATGGTCTGACAGGGCTCAAATGCCGATATTATAAATTTTCTTTTCCTTAAGTACCTTTAATTTTGTAGATTCAATAAAAATAACTATATTATCTTGTTAACGCTGATAAAAAACAAGTAAATATATAAATTGAATAAATTTGATACCCAACTAAAGGAGATAACAGAAAAAATATTTTTTTAATGCAATTTTTCGTTTTTCAACATAAGAGCAGTAATATACATGTATGATATATCGTTGGAAAGCTATAGAGTTTAGAAAAAATATTATCTCATACACAAGCTTTTAAAAGTTAATAGAGAGTGATGATAATGAATATAAAACTAACTGTTTATTTTAGATAATAATATAATAGATGTTTTAATGAAACACATGTTTCTATATAAATTCAATTTAATTAATTCCTTAATAGGTTCACGTATTTTTATCTCTTACTGTTTTGGAAAATTCTTGCATTGATTTTAAAAATGGAGGTAAGTGAAAGTCGTGTGTTGCCCGCACCAGATTTTTTTATTTCACTTACCTTCCTAGTCCTGCTATAAATATTTAGGAAATATTTACAGATTGAAACAGAAAAACTAACTGTGGATGTAATTAGTTGACCGTTGAGAATTACTGGAAGGAATTATCCCGGTTGGCGGTCATTAAATGAAACAACGAAATAGTTTTCAACTATTTATTGTTTGCCAACGTTTCGACCCCCCTTTGTGTGTCATTATTAGGCCCTGATGATGACCCACAAACGTTGGCGAACAATAAATAGTTGAAACTATTTCGTTGTTTCATTTAATGACCGCCACCCGGACTATTTCCTTCCTGTTTCAAAAATTTTAAAATAAAATGAAACGTATATCTATGGAAACTAAAAAGAAAAATAAATTACTCAAAATGCTCCCCTTTTGCCATGACATTTAATATCCGTGACCAGTCATCAATAGCAGCTCGCAACAATTCTTGAGATAAGCCTTCAACTGCTGAGACCTGATATTGAGGTGTCCCAAGCTATTTTTCCATTAAGTAGTCGTCTCATATCCTAGTTTCTGGCATCCTTTCTACATGTCCGAGCCATCTAAGGCGGGTTTTTTCACAAAGGATACCATTTCTGTTTTCTCATACATTGTACGGAGCTCACTATTCTCTCTTAATCGCCAAGAGACATTTTTTTTTACTGGCCCATAGGGGGACATTGTTTGCAATCATAGGGGGACTAAAATTTAAAGAAAAGTTCAAAGAATCAAATCCTTTATGAAAAAAAAAGTATCTTGTAGTGCATATTAGAATGAGATGTCTAGAATGATAATTTATCATAATGAATGAAGGTGAGGGTCAAATTTCTATGAATAAAATTGGAGGCTGATGTCTACTTCACCATTCTTTCATTAAAAATAATTGCACTACGTTTCGGCTACAATGCCTTCTTCAGGTGCAGTGGAACTAATTAGATCTTATGTGAGTAGCTGCTATCAAGTCAAAGCCTCATGAAAGCAGCTACTCACATTAAATCTAATTTGTTCCATTGCACCTGAATATGGCATTGTAGCCGAAACATAGTGTGAATTTTTTCAATAAAATAGTAGTGAAGCAGACATCAGCTTCCAATTTTATTCATAATGAATTATTTTCAGTTCATAAATTAGATCATAGGAAGAAAGGAGAATAAGGGGTCATAATAGAAATGATATAAGCATGTTCAAGTAATAAAAAAATATAAAATTAAATAAACGATGTTGGAGCTTTCACAAAAACTATTATAACTCCTCATACTGAAAATTTCAGTAATAGTCATTGAATATTAAACTAAACTCTCTTAGGTTACAAAATAAAAATAAAACTCTTCAAAAACATTCATGAGGAAATATCTTATTTTTGTAACCATAGGGGGACTTTGAAGGCTCAAGACAAGCTGAAGACCACAGATAAAATTTTCAGGGTGCATAAAATATTTCCCTTATACCCTGGGAGAGAGTAAAAATAATGGCTTTTCCTTTAAATGAGAAAAATCTCTTGGTTTATTCCTGAAATATGAAAGCAGCCAACCTTATTCTTGGTATATATGAGCTTTTCAGTTCCCGAACGGAATATTCCCATTCTGGAGTTAAAGTAGTATTTGATTTTAACACTTAAAACTACTTTAATAGGTATTATAACTTTAAACAACAAATTTACATTAAAAAAATCTAGTTCAGGCAACACACAACTTCCACTTACCTCGACTGTTAAAATCTATAAACTTATAATCTATAAAAAATATTTTATGTCGATTTTAATAAAACTTTATTATTATTTAGATTAAATTATATAACTATATTAAATTGTTAATCAGTAATGAGTGTAATCCTTATTCGTCACCTTATATTACCTTTTACAACTTTTTGTATCAGATAATATTTTTTCTAAAATATTTCTCTTTCCAACGGTATATTATACCTCTATATTACTGTTCTTAATATATATATATATATATATATATATATATATATATATATATATATATATATATATATAATAATATAAAATAATAATAATACAAATAAGAAATAGTTTTGCTATTTTCTCCGTTCTTTGTTCATCAAATTCGTCCACATTGTATATTAACTGTCGTTCATCAATGTCATTAAGACGATATTAATCATATTTTGGAATGTACAAAATTAAAGGTAGTTCAGAGGAAGAAAATTTAAAATATCGGCATTTAAGTCCAGTCAGACTATTTCAATCATAATAAATCCTACATGATATTAAAGCCCATTAAATTTTACATCAATATAGGGGGTTTAATCAAAATCGTTGTAGCCGTTATTGAGAAAATCGTACAAAAGGCGCAAATTGCATGGTTTAAAGTACCACTTCTGATTTAAGTGAAAAAGTATAATAATCTCAAGCGTATGAAAAAGCGTATCAAATATGAAATTTCATTTTCGTACTCTTTACTTTTCTTTCTTGTGCTGGACTTACACACAGACGCACAAACACACACACACCTTTTGGTGGGACTTGATTATTTGGACTCAGGTGACCCTAAAACGTGTATTTCCGTTCAAAACTTTAATTTCGAAAATTATCCCCACACTAGACTGAAACGACAAGAAACTGCTCGCCGTTTTCGATTACTCTTACAACACTTACAAGACAGACGCTCTCATCTTCCACTTAACTACAAAATACTCATCTACATGACTGTCATAAGACCTATCTGGACTTACATGATTGAGCTTTGGGGCTCCTCTAAACCACCAAATTCTTCCCGTCTTCAACCTTTACAATCCAAAATCCTTCGAAAATTCCCAACGCTCCTTACTTCGTCACGAATAAGCTCATCCAGAAAGACCTTAATATTCCTTATGTAGCTGATTTGGCCAGGACCAGGTATCAATCATTCCATGACAAACTCCACTCCCACTCTAACCCACTAGTTTCAATTCTAGCTTCCTCTTCCATTCCTGATAATCCTCCGAGACGTCTGAAAAGAAGACTGCCTCGAGACCTTCTAGTTTAGATTACCTATTAGAGTGCTGCCAATGGGCAGTTTCTCTTCATGTCTTTTTTATGTGTTTTACCTAACAGCTAATTTACTAGATGTATTAATCAATACAGTTATAAATAAATAATAAAAAAAAAAAAATTGAAACTTTTCACGATCGCGATACTCTTCCTTAATCTTAATTTAAAAATACATAAATTCTTAGGAAATCACAAAAAATATAATATAATAAAACATTATTCTAATTAATCCGAATTTGATAATTCAATTATCAATGACATTTTTAGATCACATAATTTGTTTTATTTTTCCTGTATATAGTTTTGTATCATGTATACATTTTTTGGTGAATGCATATTACTTTTATAATCTATGGCATATAAATATATTTTTTTATGAAACCATTTAATTTAAAATATTTGATTAAACACGAGTATGTTTGAAATTATTTTGAAGGCTTTGAATTAAAACAGCATTAGCAGGTTTAATTTAATTATTTTCTGATAATGAAATACGATGTGAATGAGTTTTTTTTTAGTATTTATGTTCAATTAGGATTATATTCAAATGAATATAAACTCAGAAGATGATTGTGGTCTTGCGTGATCCAAATAATGATTCGCTATTGTACGAAATCGTTGAGAACTGTAGAGGCATGAATTCATACAATGGTTAGGAGCTTAGCTAATGTATTTCCGTTGTCAGTTATAGTTTACACGATAGGGCAGTCTACGATTTTTTTTTCACATAATAAAAAAATCATAAATATTTTTCTCAGTAATCAATTACAGAAATATAAAATAGTTTATATTATCGGTTGTAGAGAACAGATTTGCTTTGTAATATATTAGATAACTGGCCATGTCCTGCCTTTGACATTTGACAATTTATTAATTAAATAATTTATTTGAGTGTAAAGTACAAACAATTATGAATTACAGTGGGATAAATTAAAACACAATGTCCGCAAACTATTTCAAAGTGAGTGTAGATCATAGATAATAATTAAAATTTTCAATTTTTTTATTTTTTTTTTTATTTTTTTTTTTATTTATTTTTTTTTTTACATCGTCCACCAACAGGCCTAGGCCCAATTACAGGTGGTAAATCATACAAAAAAAAAATACATTACACGACAATGATAGAAATAATAATAATAATTGAAATTCAAACTAGTTTTAATGTACTACATACCAGCTTAAGAATGCAATTGTATCAATTGTAATCAATATCTAAAAATATAGACATTAATTATTATCATATTAGTAATATTGATCCGACCATAGCCTAACACAATGTTTAAACTCATTTAAATTTACTTCAAGATTGGCTTGATAAATGGCGTATTATAATAAACATACAGAAATCAAGTCAAGTAACATTCACGCTTATGCATTTTGATTGTCCTCCACTAACACTTTACAATCCTGAGTTACCCAAACAAACAGAAAAAAAATACTTAGAACTCACAATGGATAGACGTCTGACATGGAAATCACACGTAACTCAGAAGGATTATTTGCCATCATTTTTACAAATATTGGAATTAAATATTTAAGAAGATTGTTTGGAAAAGGTTTATAGACAAGTATCTCATTAAAAAGGCAATGATTTATGCTGACTTTCAAAGGGGACGTGAAAAGGTGGTTTCGAGGCTGTGCGATGTCCGGTAATCGTTAATGATCCCTACCATAATTAATCATCAATAGGCAATAGGCATCGTCCGATTAGAAAAATTGACGGTAAATAGATAAACAACAAAAATGCAGTATTGATTATTTTTCACATCATAACTTTAGAAATCTGGCTAATTTACAATGAACCATATCGTTTAGTTATTTATTTTGCCAGCCTTTATGCTGCTGTGCGTTATATATTTGCGGACGATGCTACAGTGGGAGTCCTAAATTTTGCCTATCCAGGTTTTATCAGGATAGAGATCTTTAACGAGTACCTGACATCGCACATGAGACCACCTTTTAACGCCCCCTCCAAAGAACGGTATAGCTAAGAATTTTTTACTCTCATTAAAAATCCTAGGGCTACCTGCAGGTTTTAACCAGTGACATTGAGCATAGGAGGCTGTTATGCTAACCACCATGCTACAAGTAACCCCTGACTAATTTAGTTTCGAATAAATTTGGTCTATATCTGTAGGAGACATTAACAATCGGTAAATCGATTGGCTACATTAGTGTTAAAAAAACACATTGGGAAGGCTGAAGAGTAGTTGAATAAAATAATATTAATGTGTTGGGTTGTAAAAAATAATAAAGTGCTTCTGTAAAATTATCTCCTCATTTCTAGACACATCACACCCCTCTGCCCCCTACATAACCAATATAGATATGGGATTAATGTGTAATATTAGCAGAGACTGTTGTTTGTGGTTGTTAGACATATTCTGTTTTATTTAATGCTCTTAGACAATTAGCCTGGCCCATTATTTGTTTATTAAAATGTTTAGATTAATTTCGGGGATCTATTGCTTTATTAACTAAATCCTATCACAACCATAAAATCCACTAACAACTGTGCTTTTTTCATTCATTATACTATCATTATACTGGAAGGAATTAGTCCTGGTGGCAGTCATTAAATGAGAGAACTAAAAAGTTTCAACTATTTATTGTTTGCCAACGTTTTGACCCCCCCATGTGGGTCATCATCAGGGCTAAAAAGATACTAAAAAGATACAATTAAAATAAGAATAAATATACTATTTTAAAAACTATTGCGCTAGAGAATGTCAATATAATAACATAAAAGGAGCTATATGTGTAAACAAATCAATTAATTAAATTACATATAAGAAAAAATTACATGAAATAAAAAATAAAAAAATTGAAAAATGGAGTACAGTGGAGATACGTACCGTGTTGTAGGCGTATGGAAACTGGTTACAATTTGGTAGTATGGAATAAAGGCAGGTAGATAGAAAAGTACGTACAAAAGGTTGGGTAAAATGGAAAATACGTACCGCATTTTTAGACGGGATCTGACAACAATGAGTAAAATTGTAATACTAACATAAACAGAAGTAATCAGATTAAACTTATAATAGTAATAACATCATAATGGTATTAGAAAATCTTTTAACAAGATTGTTAAAGTAAAAATCTGGTGCGGGCAACACACGACTTTCACTTACCTCCATTTTTAAAATCAATGAAAGAATTTTCAAATACAGTTAAAGATAAAAATACGTGAAACTATTAAGGAATTAATTAAATTAAATTTCTATAAAAACATGTGTTTCATTAAAAAATCTATTATATTATTATCTAAAATAATCAGTTAGTTTTATGTTCATTTCATCACTCTCTTTTAACTTTTAAAATCTTGTGAATGAGATGATATTTTTTCTAAAATCTTTAGCTTTCCAACAGTATGTCATACATGTATATTACTGCTCTTATGTTCAAAAACGAAAGATTGCATTAAAAAAATATTTTTTCTATTTTCTCCTTTAGTTGGGTATCGAATTTATTCAATTTATATATTTACCGGTTTTTCATCAGCGTTAACAAGATAATCTAGTTATTATTAATGAATCTACAAAATTAAAGGTACTTTAGGGGAAGTACAATTTAAAATATCGGCATTTAAGCCCTGTCAGACCATTTTTATCCAAATAAAACATACATGATATTAAAGCCCATTAATTTTTACATCGATATAGCGAGTTTAATCAAAATCGTCGGAACCGTTTTCGAGAAAATTGAAAAAAGGTGCAAATTGTATGGTACAAAGTGCCTCTTCTGGTAGGCTCATTTTAATGAAAAAAGTTTTGTCACGTCTCGGGCGTATAGTTGTCTTAAATATGAAATTTCGGTTTCATAGGACACACCGTTTCCGCCCGGGAGTTACCACACACACACACACACACACACAGACCTTTTTGCGGGACTAGGTTATTTAGACTCAGGGGACCCTAAAAAGTGTATTTCAGTTGAAAACTGGAATACGAAAATTTTCACGATCGCAATACTTCCCCTTACTATATATAGTAAGTGAAAGTAAAAACCTATATAATACAATAGTAAGAATAATAATGTACAAAGTATATGTAGTAAAACTGACTACCTTCAACCAACGTTTTTAATAATATTGGTTAATATATTATGACAGTAAAAATAACAAGGTAAACATTTTATGAGAAAAAATTAAGTAACAATCATTGACAGATCATACAAGTTGATACAAAATAATATGATAATTACAAGTAGGGATAAATTAAAGTGTAGAACCATTAAGAATTGTTTATGTGCATAAAAAAATAAAAAATTAAGCAATAAATAAACAAATATACAGTAGGATGGACATGGGAAGCTGCGTTAATTAATAGAGATTAATATATGGCTATAGGTGAAGGAGATGCATTATTTATCAGTTTGATGATTGACAGGATTAGATTGGAGATGGATATGAACAGATTCAGCGATGAGTCTTTTTTTATGGTTGGGAACAGAATCTAAAATAGAACAGTCTTGTTAAATGAATGATTAAAAGTTATGGAGTGTTCGGAGATTTTTAAGGCTAGCAGGTTTCGAGAGGATACGTAGGATTTATGTTGAGATAAATAATAAATGGGTTTTTAAGTAGTTTTTGGTTTCACCCACATAGGATACATCGCAATCTAAACAAGGTATTTTATAAACAATATTTGAACGGTACAGAGGATTTATCGGGTCTTTAGTATTTGAGAAAGTTTATTCTGAGTCTAACATGGGGGGTCGAAACGTTGGCAAACAATAAACAGTTGAAACTATTAGTTGTTTCATTTAATGACTGCCACCCGGACTAATTCCTTCCAGTAATTATCAACGGTCAACTAATTATATCTCCACAACTATTATTTTATTATAGCTATACGACATTTTCATCACTTCATCAATAATAATTTAATTCATATATGTATTTATGTATATATTGTTTTTCTGTATTTCTCTTTTATATATTTATATTATGACTCGATGATATTGCTTTGTAACCACCAATAATGTATGCTCGTACGACGACTGCACAATTTCTCCTTATTTGAATAAAATTCGATAAATCAAGCATAATCAAGTAATTTATTTAACTGAAGATAATCTATTACAGAGGGAGAGTTCAAGCTCATTAACTTGCTAATCAAATATAATTAAAATGTTACATTTCCAATAATTAACTCTTCACATCTCCCAATTACTGATTTTCAGTATATTAAAAGAATTCAATACAATGTATGTTTTGTACATTTTAATATTTATCTACTATGAAGCACAACATATTTCTTTTATTTTTTTTATTTATATATATATATATATATATATATATATATATATATATATATTTTTTTTTTATTTTTTTTATTTCCATGAATTTTTTTTTTCTTTTTTGGCGCAAAAAGGCCTTAAAGACCACGCGAATATCATGCTCAGGTTTGCTTCCTCAACTTCCTTCTTTTCCACACTTCCCTCATGAGCTCCGCATGTTTGCTCTTCCTTTCCTCCGAGCACGCACAATCCTTTTTTTGGCGTTCTTTGACCACGAAGAGATTTATATTGTTCAGTGACCTTCTGTAGGTCTCTCTATCCACACAGTCTGAATCCTTCAGTCCTACTGAATCCATGTCGACCCTGATCTGCTTGAAAAAACCAGTCGTGTTCTTGCGCTGGTGGAATCGTCGGAAGATTTCCCGGTTTAACCTTTCAGGGCTCATCCTCATCATGTGCCCATAGGATTTGAGCCTTCTTACCCTGATGTCGATCTCCAGGCTTTTGTTGTCAGCGTATATTTCTTTGTTGGACTTTAGCCTGTATCCTTCGGGTGTCTTATTGGGCCAATAGATCTTCCTAAGTAATTTTCTTTCTACCTTCAGAAGTTTTTCCAAGCTAGGTAGGCAGGAGGTCTCAGTCCCATAGAGTATCATGGGTTCGATAACGGTGTTATAATGTTGGACTTTGGCTTTGATCGATAGGTTCTTTTTGTTGTTGAAGTTCTTGAGGTTGAAATACAAGCTCTCCAATTTCGCGACTTTTCCCTTAAAGCTTTCTCGGTCCGATCCGTTATTGCAGATGACTTCTCCAGGTATCTGAATTTCGGGGGCACCTTTATCTTTCCACATACGGTATCGACCGCCTTTTTCTTGTATTTTGAATCTGTGGTCATTAGTACTGTCTTTTTAGAGGAGATTTGTAAGCCCGTTTTCATGGCAATCCTTGAGAGGGCATTTATCTGATTTTTTTTATAAAATTGAAAAACAAATTTTAATTTTGTGTCAAAGTTATAATTTGTAATAATAAAAACCTATAATTTTTTATCTTTTTCTTTCATGAAATCGGTACCACAAATGTTGATTGTTACACCATGATCCGATATACATGTTAAAAAGTTAAATATTCAAAAATAAAAATTAAGTTTTTTTTGTTCTATAAATGACAGATATCTTAGAAGGAAATTTCTTCGGATCTATTTTACTTCATCGTAATAAGTTTTTGCAAGGCTCAAGAAAAATTCAATAAAGTCTAGATTATGATATTTTAAGTTGCCTCAAAAGATAAGTATGAATAAATAGTATGAATAAAGATTCTAATCTAATTCTATATTTATATATATATTTAAATGTTATACTTGGTTTGATATAGGTAAATATAATTTAAAAAAAATATTTATATACATAAAATGCGTTCGATAAGGTGACAAATCTAGCAAACTTTATTATAATTAGATTTATTAATAAAGGTTTCTTCGTTATACATATTCAGTCCATCGTTTTAATTTATAATAATTAGTTTCCGTGAATGCTAATTAAAATATGAATTGTATTGGCTAAGGAAAAACGGAGTAGATCCATTGGTAATGTAGCAGATATGATTCGTTTTTAATAGAATTCAATTCCGCCAACGAGAGTTGTTTGAAAGCCTAAAGCACCAGCTAATTCTTTATGCATAGCCCGTTCAATCAGTCTAAGCTTTGTAAGGAAACCGTATTCCTTATGAAATATTTTTTCAATTTACTTTAACCAAACATTTTTTAATTAATTTCTGGTTTAATAATTTATTTTACAATAATTTAAACATAATTATAATTTATATATATATATTATATATATATATATATATATATATATATATATATATATATAAAGTATGTGTGTTTAAAACATTTTTAATTTTTCGTTCAGAAAAATATTTAAATCCCATGTTCAAGTTTTCTATATCTCACGATAATTATTATATTTTTCCTCTTTAGTTTACAATGGGTCCCCTGAGTTCAATAACCAAGCCCGCAAAAAGGTCTGAGCGTCTGTCTGTGTGTGTGGTAACTTCCGGGCGGAAACAGTAAGTCCTATGAAACTGAAATTTCATATTTAAGACGAATATACGCCGGAGACGTTACAAAACATTTTTTATCAGAATGAGCTTACCAGAAGAGCCAATTTTTCGTTTTTGAACATAAGAACAGTAATATACATGTATGAGATACCGTTGGAAAGCTAAAGATTTTAGAAAAAATAATATCTTATACTCAAGCTTTTAAAAGTTAATAGAGAGTGATGAAATAAAGATAACACTAACTGATTATTTTAGATAATAATATAATAGATTATTTCATAAAACACATGTTTCTATATAAATTAAATTTAATTAATTCTTTAATACTTTCAAGTATTTTCATCTCTAACTGTATTTGGAAATTCTTTCATTGATTTTAAAAATGGAGGTAAGTGAAAGTCATGTGTTGCCCGCACCAGATTTTGTTTATCTCAACACACGACTTTCACTTACCGCCTTCACCAGATTTATTTTGCAACTTTTTCATTATTGCTATTATGTATTCCATTCAAAACACTTGAATTATCCCAGTTGGACTAAGAGGCTATAGTTATTAATTAATTAAATTACTATCAGAATGTAGACAAGATAATGGAAGGCGATATAGGAGAAGAATGGTGTATAAACAGGTGTCGATGATATAAGCAGGGTCCTTATCAGGCAGGGGGCAGTCCTGCTATCTGGCGGCCCATCCGGCTCTAGATCAACCCATGGTCCCTATCTTCTGCTTTTAAATAATATAGCCGTGGGGCCAAGCCTTGCTAAGTCTCTATGTCTGCGGTCTCTTACCTTCCATATTCCCTTTGAATTCTCTCATGAGGAAGAAATTTTATCGGTAGGAATCTTATTATCTTGATCCTAGCCTACAAGGGAGTTGGGAACTTAAGATTAGGATTTCTTTTAGCTTTACTTATTTTTTTGGGTATGTAGTATTGATAGTAGTAACAGGACATAAATTGGAATTCATTCGAACGTATAAGATCACAAGAACACTCTAAGAAAAAGAGGGAGGGAATTATCTCTTTCATTATCTCTTTCAAGGTTAATTTCCACTATTTCTGATAGGTATTGGGTATTGGTACTAGTAAGCTTTTATTATTATAATCAATATTTTATAATACTTGGTTATAAAATACTAATTACCTCTTAATCAGAACGATTAGTCCAACACCAGCTTTCCGAATACCTAGAACAAAACTCTCTCCTTAATCCCCTTCAATCAGGTTTTCGTTCTGATTATTCCACTCAATCCGCCCTACTAAAAATCAACCAGAATATACAATCTTCCATTGATCAACAAAAAATAACAATCTTAATTCTTTTCGATTTTTCCAAAGCATTTGATTGCGTCAGTAACTTGTCATTATCCAATAGTACCTTAAAATGGTTTCACTCCTTCCTATCTCATCGTTCGCAGACATTTGTAATCCCAGATAAATACCCATCATCTTCTCTCTTCCTCTCACTTGGCGTTCCTCAAGGCTTATCCCTTTCTCCAACCCTTTTCTCCATTTAATTATCTACAAGGTTCTATTCATCATTCCAGATTCTATCTTTATGCCGATGACCTATAAATTTACTTCTCTTTCCGCTCTTCGGATCTCATAGAGGCATCCCAGAATGTTCAAAATGATATAGATCAAATTTGACAATGGGAGAATAAAAACAAGTTACATCTCAACGTAGGTAAAACCAAAGCAATCCTCATTGGTTCCAAACCAACCTTGAATTTGCTTCCATACTTCACTCTTCCTCAATAAAGTCCCTGTCCAATTCCAAAAAACTATTAAAAACCTAGGAGTCACTTTTAATCAAAATCTGTCCTGGAATAACCATGTATCTGAAATATCCCGAACATCTATTTCCATACTCAAACAGCTCTACAGATTCCGTGAATCCTTACTTTTGAAAACCCGTCAGCTACTTGTTTCCTCTATTATCTTCCCCAACATTGACTACGGTTGTCTGGTGTATGGGGGACTAACTGATGAACTGGAAACAAAATTGAAACGTCTTATGAATAGTTTTATGAGATATATTTTTGGAGCCCGTAGACGGGACCATATCTCTGGGTATTATTATACTGAGTTAAAGTGGATTTTTCCTTCTGTTCTACGGCTATATTTCAATGGTTCGTACCTATTCCAAACTTTAAAAAATAGAAAACCTTCCTATATAACTGAGCCCCACACCCTCCGCTCAGACATCCATTCGTTAAACACCAGAACCCAATCAATCAATATTTATACCCCATCACATAGAACTGCATCCTTTCACAAATCCTTTCTCGTTCGCTCCTCGTTATTTTGGAATTCCTTGCCAATCTCTATCCGTAAAATCGTGTCTCTCTCTTCTTTCAAATAACAACTCTTCCAATACCTCCTTGAATCTCAATCTTCCGTTCTATTGTAAACATAGATACTCTGTAGTATAAATATGTGTATATATAAGTGCGTGCTCCAAGTGTATATAAGTATGCGAAGATATATAAATGTATCAAATCTGTCGTCGTTTTTTTTATTTTAAAGTAACTGGAAAATAGGAAATTTTTTGTTTTCATTGTAATTGTTCTAAGGGGACATGGTCCCAGAATAATTTTTTTTTTTCATTTCATTTCATTTACCTTTTCTTCGTTATTTATGTGAGTCTATTTCCATACGAAATTATTGTAAGATTTTTTCCCTCACAATTTTACAATATTTTAAAATAAATATTTTTTTTTTTTTTCTGGCAATGAACCAGGCACCCAGACGATCGGAAATCCTACAACTATTTTACCAAATTTGTTAAACAGAAATTAGATTCCTTTAGATCCCATTCCTACAATTACTACCTCTCCTCATTATCCATTACCGATAATTCTCTCTGGAGAATAACCAAAAAAGATCTTAAACTATCACCCATCCTCTCCGACGTGCCGATGGTTCCTGGGCTTCGTCAGAGGAGACTAGAGCTGAAGAGTTTGCCCAATACCTCTCCAACATATTCACCCCCACTATCGTTCCTTCATAACTTCTTGGGGATTCACCACTCTAATCTCAAATATGGTTTTCAGGTAAATAATCGAACATGTTAAACCAGATCTCATAGAAAAACCTGTATTAATTCAGAACTCCATTTTAGAATTTTGTTAGTGGCCGTAAACTGGCGAATAATTGTCTTCTTACTTTCAGTAACATTTTGTTAGAGCTGTTACCCAGTTTAAATATTTCTTTAAATATCCAGAACCTCTCCTTTTTTCTTAATATTTTAACCAAACCTTTCAAACTTTCTCCGCGATGAGCGATCAATATATGCAATTCTTGATTCTATAATAAAATAAAAAAAATACGGTTCGCGTAACGGATGACTTCCACTTACCTCCGTAGTTAAAATTTTTAAATTAATTTAGGGGTCACCTGTGGTGTAGTGACTAGATTAACATCCTTCTATGTCGAAGTTCGCGGGTTCGAACCTGGCTGGTGACTCTAGGGAGTAAAATTTCCTTAGTTATACCGTCCTTCAGAGGGAACATAAATAGGTGGTTCCAAGCCTGTGTGATGTAAGGTATTCGCTAAAGAACAACATCCTAATTATAATTGGATAGAAAAAAAATTAGGACTACAGCTTTAGGATTGTCCGATGAGCCAAAATAACATAAAAGTGACGTTTTGTACGTGAACATATTTTATAAAATAATCTATTTTATTTTTATCGGTTTTTCCGTAAAATCTTTAGTTAACCAACGGTATATTATACATTTATATTACTATTCATGTGTTCACAACCAAAAATATTGCATACAAACATATTTTTGCACTTTTATTTTTGCATATTTAACCGTTATTTATCAATGCTAATAAGATGATCAGCCCAATTTTTTGAATGATACAAAATTAAAGGTACTTTGGATAAAGAAATTTAGAAATATCGGCATTTAAGCCCTTTCATACTGTTTCAATCAGAATTAAGTTTATATCAAATCAAAGCCCATTAAATTTTTCATCCATGTAGCGAGTTTTAACAAAATCGTTAGAGGCGTTATTGAAAAAATCGTAAAATGTTCAAAATGCACTGTATAAAGTGACTGTTCAGGTTAGCTAATTTGTATAATATAGTTGTCTTAAAAATGAAATTTCAGTATCTTACGACTTTTAGTTTTTGTTTCAATTAGACTTACAGCATACACACACAGACAGACCTTTTTGCGGGACTTGGTCATTTGGACTCAAGGACCTAAAACGTGTATTTCCAGTGAAAACTCGAATTCCAAAATGTTTACGATCGCAATACTTCCCTTTACTATATATATTTCATATATAGGTAAGTAAAAGTTATAAAAATAAATTCTAGTTTAATATTTGATTAGTGAAATAAACAAAAATTTTAGAACTCCATATAAAGTATACTTTGTAGAAATGTTGTTTATCCTCTGCAATGAAGATACTTGAGAATGTTCTCGATACTTGTACACAATCCCTTAGACACTGGAGACGGAGTAGACAAGAGAGCTGGAGACGACTGGAATTAGCTGGAAGAGAGCGGCTTTGATGCGGACTAACTAAGCCTGTTTGACGGACCTGTTGCTCAGCCACTGTTGACCTCAGCCTCATGAAGTATTCATCCTGTCTCCTTGCGTTTCTTCTGCCCCTGCCTTCCGAGGCGCTGTTAATATTCTCAGCCCTCCAGCCAGTCTGCAAGACATGCTGACAGCACGGATAAACGAAATTTTATTTACTTCTTCTAAATCATATTTAAAAGTGATCAACATCACATTTTTACTTTACTATCTTCATAATCTCACAAATAACATTTAATATACCGTTTTGAAATAGCATTGCATATAAAATAACATTTAACAGCCGAATACAAATATGATATGTACAATACAATACAAATATGATATGTACACATGTCAAAGATATTGTCCTTCTATTACTAAGGAAGATTTCTATGCGCGCTGCATGCACTATTAACATTAAGGCATAGAAGCCCTTGAAATGTTAATAGTGCATGCAGCGGGCATAGAAATCCTCCTTAGAATACCTTCGGGTAATAGAAGTACAAATATCTGTGATATGTGTACATATCATATTTGTATTGTATTTTGTGTAAAAAAAATCACGACTTTCACTTACCTGAATTTTTAGAGTCGATTAAAGAATTTTCAAATTCAGTAAAAGATAATAATGTTTGAAACCATTAAAGAATTAATTAAATTGAATTTCTATAGAAACATGTGTTTTATTAAAAAAATTATTATATTATTATCTAAAATAATCACTTAGTTTTATCGGCTTTTCATACCTCTCTATTAACTTTTAAAAGCTTATGTATGAGATAATATTTTTTCTAAAATCTTTAGCTTTCCAACGGTATATTATACATGTATATTACTGTTCTTATGTTCAAAAACGAAAAAATGCATTAAAAAAATATTGTTTATGTTTTATCCTTTGGTTGGGTATCGAATTTATTCAATTTATATATTTACCTGTTTTTCACCAGTGGTAACAAGATAATTAAGTTATTTTTATAGAATCAACATAATTAAAGGTACTTTAGAGGAAGAATGTTTAAAATATCGGCATTTAAGCCCTGTCAGACCATTTTAATCAGAATAAAACCTACATGATATTAAATCCCATTAAATTTTACATCGATATAGCGAGTTTAGTTAAAATCGTCGGAAACGTTTTCAATAAAATCGAAAAAAGGTGCAAAATGCATGGTATAAAGTCCTACTTCTGGTAAGCTCATTTTGATGAAAAAGGTTTTGTAACGTCTCGGGCGCATATTTGTCTTAAATATGAAATTTCAGTTTCATAGAACTTACCGTTTCCGCCCCGGAGTTACCACACACACAGACCTTTTTGAATTAAATTTACACAAATTATTTAGTTTACATTATTTTCATCTTCAGTTTAAACATTAAATATTTGAAAAAAAAAATTAAATTAAAACTTACATTAATCGTGAAATAACTAACAAAAAGAAATAGATAAAAAAATTAATGTTACTTACACTTTTCAAGATTTTTTTTTTTCAAAATTAGAATAGAACAGCTAAATATATAAATACAAACAAAATGAACTTAGCACAACAAGAATTACAAAGATTGAACTGCCTTCCTACAATTTGTATTAAGTTGGTTAAAGTCTATTTTCTTCTCAAATGGGCGGGTAAAGTTGTTGGGCTCGATGAGGAGCGGATTTCGAGAAAGTTGGTATTCGCTGAAATGACTGGTAGGCGTCTGAAAGGTAGGCCGAAGCGTCGGTGGGAGGATTGCGTTAAGGCTGATCTCGGGGGTTTAGGTTTGAACGGCGAACATAGGTCGGGTCTCTGTAGACGGAATTTGGTGGTATCGACATCGAACCTTCGGGTTCGCTAAGCCTATTATTATTATTATTAAAGTATATTTTGTTAACGAAATACGAAATTTATGAAATACTTTTTAAATTTTGTAATTAATCTCTGTTATATATATATATAATATTGAATGAATTTATTGTCTTACTGTATTCTTTTATGAATTGGTGCCAGTTGAAATGTTCAAACAGATAAGCTGAAGAAAGGTTATAAAACAGAAGTTGTGTATATAAGCTACAGATGTAAATATTTTTATAGGTTACCACATAATGGGGTTTATAGCTTTGCAGATCTTAGCAGTAAAACCGAACAACGCCCCAAAGGCTGACAACTTTATTTTCGCTTGCAAAGACAAACAAATTCGCTTAAAGTTTAAGTCTTTCAATCATACCTCTAAATAAAATACAACAGAATAAGTTATGCCAAATCAGCCATATTTATATATTGTTCGTACTATTTGAGAAACGGCGTGGTTTAATAGAGCAATAGCGTAATGGTCTCCAGATCCTGGGTTACTTCGGACACCCTTGAGTGACGCCTAGCCTCTATAAAGTGAGTACCCAAACATTCGTTGTAGAATCTTAACGGCTGTGGTTTATTTTACCCTAATTACTTTATTGCACAGCCGTTAGTCCAGAAACTGTAAGAATTCTCTAAACGTCCTTAATCCAACACACTTCTCAGATAGTAAGGGTACTTGATTGTTTTTGTTTGTTTTCGTTTTTTTTTGCGGAACTTAGCTCATGTTGATATATTCCTACCTTACTGTATAGTTTAATTAATAATAAATACGTATTTTAATAAATATATTATATTTATTTTATTTGCATTGTAGACTTTCTGAAACATATTGTTCATGTAAATATTATAAAGATAAATGTGAAAATAAGACTGTTATTAACAGGGACAGCTAGACTTTTTGGGACTAAGCACGAACCACATAGGACTGAGATCTCACCTCTTCAGAAAATTCAAAATACGACATAGCCATATGTGCGAATGTGGTGAAGGAGAACGATTTGTTCATCGATTTGATGATCCTATGCTAACAAAAACGTGTCCATCTGAAGGAAGTGAGAAGTTATCATTTAAAAAAGAACGTAGTAAAAGGATAGAGAAAACGTACGAAAATCGTCGCGTGGTTTAGAAGTTTTCTCATAATCTGTTTTTAGGAAATAATCTAAAATTAGAAATAATTAATATCAAAGCTACTTTAATAATATATTTCATTTCGGTTCATAATATATTTTCTAAAATCTTGTGTACTGTATGGAATGACATATTTTGTCCGATACTGTACGGTAGCGACACTTAATCACTATAGCCTCCGTCACTGCAACATTACAAATGACATATGTCCTTAATTTATGAGTTTAAAACAACTTTCTATTGAATTGTATGGCTTATTTTATTTCATATTCACTTTTCTGAAATTTGGTGCTTTCAAAAAGTATATTATCCGTCTATATTACAGAAAATAATGATAAAGTCCAATTACATAAAATCGGAAATAAATAAATTCAAATATATACAAAACAATAATAATTAATAAAACAAAAAAGAAACAACAAACAAATAAAAACAAAAGGTTGTTACCTGAAGTAGAGAATAAAAAACAAAACTGTAAAGCGGCATTCTTTTCCGGAATAACGTAATACTGTAATGTATTGAGGATACTGGGGGGAGTTCATAATTAAATAATTTTAATATTAAACAATTAATGATAACGAACCTTCGTCGGCAAAACATCAAAAGGGTTTACTAGCCTAGATTTCCATCGCATGGGCCCCCCAGCGGTACCAGAAACCTCTGGTAGTTTCCCCCCAGCGGCGGCTAACAAGAATATTAAGATGGGTGGAAAGATAAGAGTAATAGCACAAAGGCTATACCGCCAACCGGGGCACTTCCCATCTCGGCCCACCCGAGGTGACGAGAATGAGAGAGAAGAACCGAAGAGTTAGTCAAGTTCTATCCTCAAGAAGAGTGAGTCGGGTTCCACCTACAAGAAGAGGAGGTGGCCGTCGGGGTTCTGAGAGCAGCTGGAGGAGGATGATGCCGAGAAAGGGGACCTAAGACTGATTTCACATTCGCCAGCCGGTTAAGTGTTTCAAAGGTATATTGTTATTTGTAATATTGTATGGCAAAGGTAGTAGAGAAAATGTCCCTCAGTATTCTCAATCAGAGTTTTAGTTAATATGTGAATATAATGATATGTGTAAATTAATAATTATAGTAATGTATTAATTGAATCTTGTTTACTTAATCTTACCCTGCATGCCACCTATAGGATTGGTAAATACGATACCTTTGGAAAGGAGATCCATGGTATCATTAAATATAGTTTATATATTGACTAAATATAGTAAGTAAGCTATTTTTGAAGCTACCGCTGCCTTAGAAAAGCAGCCGGTCAAAAACATAGCAATACGTATTGCCTATAACCCTAAGCTTATGCTTCAGAATTCATAAATATTTTTATGACATTATTACAGAAAATTTTACTTTACTTCCTAATGAAAAACATGATTTCAATTCGTTTTAGCTATAAACTTTTAAGAAATAATATCCCAAATGATAGTTAAACCTTACTAAAATCCGTCCGGTGATTTAGCAGGAGTTTTTGAAAATAAGATAAGATAATTATATATATATATATACATATATATATATAATATATATATATATATATATATTATATATATATATATATATATATATATATATATTGTATCATGATAATGATGAATAATAAATGATAGTGATGGAATGTGCACACCTATTTTCTATCTGTATCCATTTAAGTGGGTCCTGTTTATTCAGACTTTTTTCTTACTCCAAAACTAATATGCACCGTATAATATTGTAAAATATATATTACTACACAAAGAATGAGAGAATATACCGCAATGCATGAATACAATATATACGACAACTCCAGTATAAGAAACAGTCACTAAATTCAGAGACGACCGTTTTTAGGAGGACCGTAAGCCGGAGAGGCAGCGGTATAATGCCGGGGAAACTGATAACATTTGGTTGGGGTCCAAGTCGCCTCTTTATTGATAGCCGGCGGACCCTGCCTGAAGACCCCAGGGCAAACAGTCCCTTCTAGGGTCAGCTTCAACCCCTCTTTAGGGCACTTATTTCCTGTAAACAGACGTTCCGGGGGTATCGCCTATCCAATGACTCACTCTTCTTCGAAACAGTTGTATAAATAAATACAAACCCAGCAAAGGATTAGGAATCAATATTGTGTTTTTAGATTATGAACTCTCTTACATACGTGACTCTTCATAAACTATCTAAGGTCCAGGGATCAGATGTCTTTGAATTACATTGATAAATTAACGTTTTATTTATGAAAATATTTCTTAAGCATATATTAAGAAAAATAATTTTAGATATTTAATAACTATATAATTAAGTTCATATACATATGCACTATAGAGCAATTCAGTTGTATTTTTCAGTATTCTGTTCAGTACTATTCCATTACTTACAGTTATTGTTTGCTATGCGTTTTACTTATTTGAAAAAATATGATTTTATCAAATTTATTATATTATCATGAGTAATTAATTAGGATAACTACCTAAAAATATTTAATTTTGTGAGGGATCACAATTAGAATCCTTTCCAAAGAGCTATGCGTTCTCCAATTTACTGACCCATATTAAATAATAGAATAAATGAATTATTTCGAATAGAATAACAGTCATAGAACTATGCTAACTTTACTTGGCTAACTGATGGTGGTTGAACTGTAACACTGTTAATAAGTGTTATTCGTAATGTGAAAGTAAAAAGTGAAAAAAAAGTGAAGAATTTTTTTTTTTTTTTTCGTCAGGAATTTCTTCAATTTGAAGGTTTCCTCAACCTGGGGGCAGGAGCCCAGCAGGTCTTTCCATGTCTGCCGGTCCATCGCGTCCTCCTCCGACAGCCCCCTACCAGCCATACCCTCTACCAGTTTTTCTGTGAAACAGTGAGCCAATTAACACCAATAAGGACAAATAGCAGTGTGCTATGAAATAAAATGATGGGTGATATATGAAATAGCAATTATATAATGAAAAAAAAAAAGTTTTGAAAATGTGAAAACAGCCCCGAAACGTCGACAAATATGAAAAGCTTATGAAATAAAGTGATTAAGTGATAAATGGAAGTCAATGTGTGCTCTTTTAAGTGTCTAGATTTTTAGTTATAAAAATTACATTAAAAGAACATAAATAGTAGTTTTATTATTTCTTCAAAAATAATAACAAAATCTATAATGCTTCATTAAAAAGTCAATGGATCGGAAGAGGACTACTAGATCAATTTAGAGCTACTCCATTGCCTGCTCATTTTGTAGTCGTGCTCATTCACTAAATTAAGAAAATGTGAAGTCAACCAAGGAAGAATGAAGGTGGAAATGAAGCAGTAAAATCAGTGGGGACGGCGTTGGGGGGCGAGAATACGGTTGTACAAAAGCTAAATCGAGAGAGGAATCGAGATGAGAAATCGGATCTTCCAGTTAAAGAGGTCCAAGGATCCGGGGTCCAAGGAGCCGGAAGTCGGAGACGGCCTCCGGAAGAGATAAATTTAATAAAGTAGCGGAGGGGGCTGCTTTGACACCGGCTCTAGAGCTACGATTCAACCGATATTTTACAACTTTATTTAGCTGCGGTAGATTATTTGCATTAGATATGGAAGATATTTTCGATAGCCTGTCTTTTTCTATATTTACAGTCAGGCAAGTTAAATATTCGTCTGGGTTTAAAATAGATCGGGTGTTATGAATTCATAAGATATCTCTAAGCGTTAAACTATTTGTTTCACGAAGCTCTGAATCGAAATAATTAAATAATTATTAAATATAATTCCCTAATAATTAAGACGATTGCTTCCAGATGGTTAGAAATTTGATTGTCATTCAAATGAGTACTGATAATTTTTCAGCAGACGAATATTTTTTGAGTTATTCCAAAACCAATTTTTTTTTGTGAGTTTTAGAAAATTATTTTTTTTTCAACCGCTTAAAGGTGGAATTATTCCAAACCCAGCCTTATTGCACATATAGACGGTAAGGCAAACCTCCAGGAAAAAGTTCAACTTCACAGCCATATTATATGAATATTATATTATTATACGAATATTATGATAAGTACCCATTTTTGCGAATATGAGGTTTATATTGTTTAATAGGTGGAATAAATAACATACAAAATATGGACAATTCTCTGTTGAGAAATTTATATAGGTGGTCAATTTGCTTAAAAATATTTCTTAATTAATTATTTAAGAAGATTGCTTCCAGATGGTTAGAAATTTGATTGTCATTCAAATGAGTCCTGATAGTTTTTCAGCAGACGAATAGTTTTTGAGTTATTCCAAAACCAATTTTTTTGTATGTTTTAGAATTTTTTTTTATTTTTTAACAGCTTAGAGATGAAATTATTTCAAACCCAGCCTTATTGCACATCTGATATTGATGATATTGACCAGATAAAGGTGAAACCTTCTAACCAGTTAATGACTAAAGCTGAGATGTACATTTGTAGACAGCTAAAAAGGAGTTGGGTGAGAGATCTTCCCATCCCAATCAACGGAAGAAATCAAGTTGAGGAAGGGTTACGTACTTTTATATACTACAATAAGGAATTTCGTAGTTCATCGCCACCATATTTTGTAATAGGTGCGTAGAAAGACAATGTATATTTTTACTCATTTTGTCCTGGTCAATAACCATCCGTTTATTTTTATTTATTATTTTTATATACATGATTTTATTAAGATACATTCAATCAAATTTAAAAGTCTTAATTAATGATACAAAAAAAAATAAAAAAATAAACTGCCTATTGTGAATCCTGTTTAATAAGATCAATCAGAATTTGAAATAGATGTGCTATATGAGTTGGCAAGAGACCAAGCCCGGACTAGAATCGAATGGCACAATCTAGTTGCGGTTACAACCAGCCGTTCAATTTGTAAAGTGACCACATTTGTCCTGTGGCTGGGGGCTCTAACCTTTGCTTCAATCCCGATCTCAATTCTTGGGTTTCGTAATTTATTTTAGTTTAATATGTTTATTTACTTTAAAAAAATAAACTTTATAAGTACCCATTTTTGCGGATATGAGATTAATATTGTTTAATAGGTAGAATAAATAACATAAAAATATGGATAATTCTCGGTTGGGAAATTAAGAATGATAGCCAGGTGTAGCGATAAAAATACAAAAAAAAACAAAAACGATTATATAATGTTCAACCATAAATCTGTGAAGTATATGTTATTAGTTTTTGTCTAATTTTTAATTTAAATTATTTGAGTAAAAGAGAGTATAGTACTTTCAGTCGCTGTTTAAGAGTTTTTCTTTCCATCTTGACTTATCCAATTACATCCTGTCCCACAGTATGCTTTCATAATATTCCACTTGTCCCTGTTGAACAGATCCGTTACCTAGGACTTCTCCTTGACAAAACGTCTCACATGAAATCCACACACAAGACTGAAACGACAAGAAACTGCGAAACTTTCGATTACTTCAACACTTACTTGACAGACGCTCAAACCTTCCACTTAACTACAAAAGGCTCATCTACATTACCATCATAAGGCCTATATGGACTTACGGAATTGAGCTTTGGGGCTCGACTAAACCATCACATTCTTCCTGTATCCAATCCAAAATCCTTCGAAAAACCCTCATTGCTCCTTATTTTGTCACCAACAAACTCATCCATAAAGACCTTAATGTCCCATATGTTGCTGATTTGGCCCGTACGAGGTATCATTCCTTCCATGACAAACTCCACTCCCACATTAACCCACTAGTTTCAATCCTAGCTTCCTCTGCCATTCCTGACAATCCTTCGAGGCGTCTGAAAAGAAGATGGCCTCGAGACCTTCTAGTGTAGATTACCTAGTGGAGTGTTGCCAATGGGCATATTCTCTTCATGTCTTTTCATGTATATCATCTATATTATGAGCTAATGTACTTGATGTATTTACTAATACAGTTGTAAATTTCAATAAATTAATAAATAAAAAAAAAAAAAATATTTGCGTAAAAGAGAGTATAGTACTTTCAGTCGCTGTTTTAGAGTTTTTCTTTTCATCTTGACTTATAACAAAATAAACGTAATACTATTAGGCAAAAAATAGCAAATTAGGCAACGAAATTCAAAACAACGAATTCAGTACATTTAACTTCAGCAGAATCGAATCACTGTATTTATAAAAATAAGCAATAGCTAATAAAATCCGAAAAACATAGAAAAAAGATTTTTTCCATGCAATTCCTGTATTTTGATAATCCAATTGCTACACCTGCGCCGGTATTAATACTTATAGGCTAAACCTCCAAGACGTTACTGTCTTGCTGTAATGTCTGAAGCGCCTTTATAACTTCTTTTAAAACGAGTATAATTTAAGGCCTGGAAAGGAAGATATTTAGTCATTTAGTAATTTATTTTTTATCTCCACATTTTTTTAATCACACTTGTCAATGAATGTTGACAATCAGCGAATTTGATGAGGGGGTGATAGTCAGGCGTGGTAGTAATTTGACTTCGTAATATAATTAATAGGATTAATTTTTAGGTAAAACGTGTTTTATTGTTTAGCCAATTCATCTAACTATATTTGCACAAGTAAACGGAATGTGTATATTATGTGTATTTAATTTAATTTAATGTGTTATTGGTAATATATAAAGCATAGAAAAATCTATTCCTTAAAATTAGTAATAGGTAATATAAAACTAACCTTACTCAAATTATAATACTGTTGAAATTTAAAAGATCCCTTTTAATCTTGTGCTAATAGAAATTATTGAATATTTATTCATGTTTTAGTAATTTTAATTTAAAGCAAACATTTTTAAAGGAATCCAGAAAAACAATAACATATTTTTTTTATTCATTTTTTTTTTTTTTTGATCTTCAAAGTTTTGTATTCACACCTGTCAATAAATGTTGACAATTAGTGAATGTGGTAATGAAGGAATGATAGTTGGCGTGGTAGGCAGGATGGAGAGAAGATGCCCAGCGGCACCTCTTCCTGCTTCTTATTACGGATTTGGCTTAGAAGGTCCCTCATCCAACTTTTTTTCAATCTTCTGCGAGTATTGTCCGGCATTTTACGATACTAGTGGCCGTGCTTAGTATTAAATTGTTTTTATCTATTTTATCTGAAGGTTTTAGATTGAAAAATTTGAATTTTGCGTATGTGTGCCTTTTTGGCAGTCCCGTATATCTGTGAGGCGTAAGTCCTAATGGGCGTCAGTAGGTAAGTGTAAGAGTTTGGTTTAATTTTAAGTTTTAATTTTGAACGTCTTGAGAGTAGTGAGTATAAACGTTTTAGTCTTTTGTTTAGCGTTATCTGTTTGTTCTTGATGTGTTGGTCCCATGTCATTCTTCTGTCGAATGTCAAGGCCAGATATTTTATTGTGTCTGTCTGTGGAATTTGGATTTTGTCAAGATATACTGGTTGGCAGGTGTCATGTCGAAGCAATAACATATTTAAAAATATTTTATAAAAATCAAATATAAAAATTTATAGTTAATAATAAGAATGTTGATCTCGATAACAATAGTGATTTATATATTAATCCAATATATATATATATATATATGAGAGAGGAAAAAATAGACAAAGGGTAATTTCTGTTACTAAACAACAATATTCAATTATGAATTATAACTGGTTTCTTTAATCACATCATAGATCGAATTCGATAGATATGATTAGAAATCATATTTAAATATATTAATATTCTTATGTATATAAAATATTAGCATATTTTAAATAAATTAAAAATGGTATCTCTACAGTATTTAATACTGGCTACATTCATTCAGAAGTGTTAGTTTTTTTGTTGTTTTTTTTAGTTTAATCCTTACACCCATTTGTTTTTACATCAATTAGTCTTTTCAATTAAATTAATCGTTTTCATTAAAAATACGCAATTTTTAAATTAGCCAATTGAATTGTTTTATACATATTATTAATTCATTAAACAATATTAATATAACTAAATCTTTAAGTATTCAGGATGAATAGAAATATATCTCAGGGACTTGAATTTATTCCACACGAGTGCTTCCAGTGCTCTAACAACGATCGCCTAGATCAGCAGGTGCTCGATAGTGATAAAATCTTTACTTCTCTTGAATTAGGTCAGGTCTAGGAAAATGGTTTTATATACATATATATTCTTTTAAATGATTATCTGTGCTAAAATTTAAAGAATAGAACAATAAATGATTCAATTGATTCGTAAACATCAGGTTTTTTTATACAGGATTTTACGCAATAGCTAGATGAAAGAAAAATTAGAGTTTAGAAATACTTAAATCGTGAAAACTTACTAAAATTTAACCTCCAATATTCTATAGTACTTCGATTTTTTTTTTTTTTTTTTTTTTTTTTTTTTTTTTTTTTTTTTTTTTTTTTTTTCTGTCTTAGCTACTTTGTTCTTAAACATGCAAGTTAACTATACATGTCACAAATATATGTGGACGGGAATAATTTAAAACGATCTGTATCGTATCTTGGTCTTTAAGCCATTATGTTATTATGATTCGAGTTTAATCTAAATATATATCGTCTCACAATCAAAGTAAAAATATATTTAACTTTACTTGACAGATTGAAAAGCCAATAATAATCTGTATCTCCCTAATAATTGAAATTCTCTTTTCTATTTTTTTATTATTATTTATTTTTAATTTTTTTTATATTTCCCAATACCCTTCTTGTAAAGGTTTCAGAAATATAAATTTAAATAATACATACCGTAAGAACCCTCGGATTTTAGGATTCGATGCCTAAACTTTCTTATGATGTTTCTTTTATTTATGTTTTCCAGTTTTTAAAGGGAATAACGAATGAGTAAAGAGTGTTAATACTGAGATCTTTCAGAAGGGCCTGATTTTTTTTGATTTTTTTTTTATTTTCACTTACCTATATATGCAATGTATAAATACAGTAAACCTGATTTTAACTGATTTTTCATTGATTTTAACGAACACGGTTATAACGAACACCCGTTTATAACTATCGTTGCGGTCCCTTGAAAAATGAATAAAAAAACTATGCTTTCTCCTTGTTTATAACGAAATATTCTCTTAACTAACGAACTACTTTTGTGAAACTCAGAATTGAATTGGTTCGGTTATTACGAAAAATGAAGAAGGAAAAAATTAAGATATGTCTTAAGTAAAGAACGACGCCTTTCTATCCAAATCCTACTTACCTCTCCAATCTATTGAGCTGAGCTCTGTGATTCACAGTCCATGACAGCTTCTGTCTTCTAGAGTTTCAGATTTTTATTCTGTTCTTTGTTTGTTTATTTATTTAACGTTCCTTTATGCTGCTGTGGCTAATCTGACGAGGGTTATTCTATTGTAATTTTTTTATTACTTGCGCTTATTCTAGGTTCCTTTGAGATTAGTCTTTCTCGCTTTTCGTTCGAAGTGCGATTCCCTTCCCCACACTATGTCAAAGAGAAAATTCATTGATTTAAATATAAAGTTGGCGATTCTTCAAGAAGTGTGTAGCCTGCACCAGATTTTTTATTATTAAATGTCATTATAATGCTTTTATAATTTCAAATAAGACGTCTAATTGTCAGAGTTTATTAGTCTATACCAACATTTGTACTACAATATATTTAGTTACATTGATATCATACAGCTTCATAGTAGAGCCGAATGCACTTTATGATAATTTAATTTATTTCTCCATTATGACAATTGTGTTATTTTAATCACACGCCAAATAAAATATAATGAACTCTGTATATGAAAATTATATGCATTAGGATTAGTTCAAATTCAATTTGATTATTGGTGGTTGCTGGTGCGGTCATACAATGTAATCATGCTAAATATTTTATGAAT
The DNA here is from genome assembly GCA_023052935.1 of Piezodorus guildinii. Classification (NCBI taxonomy): domain Eukaryota; kingdom Metazoa; phylum Arthropoda; class Insecta; order Hemiptera; family Pentatomidae; genus Piezodorus; species Piezodorus guildinii. The sequence continues at coordinate 12,048,290 of CM041294.1, read as the reverse complement.
TTCATTTGAAACTGAGTAAAACAAAATTCAGGTCACGACATATATACAAAATTAGGTGGATAATTTCAAATAATTATGTTTAACAAAGCTTTCCTGAGAATTATAATTTACGCAGGACAATTGAAGGACTCTATTATTCTAGAAAATAGTGGGTGTGGATACTTAATGTAATATTTATCTTTCATTTAAACATTTTCCAATTAGCTTTTGTTGGGAAATGTAATATTAGATTACTCAAAACTACCTCTAGATTACGAAGGAATCATATACCATTATTTATAATCATAAATATTTTCTATTAATATACACTATATATTCAATTTTAAATGAATAATTTAATAATTACTACATAATTGTACATTTCTTTTTAACTGGTAGAATTATTAAACCCGAAATGCTTTGATTTCAGGTTCATCACATGAAATTATTTTATTTGGATTCATAACTATACTAACTTAAAAAATATTTTATGCCTAATAAATACACATTAAAAATTACTTCTAAACTAAATTTTTCAATATTCCTGTCCAACGTCCTGCATGAAAAATTTAACCAACAATTCAGTAAACATTTTACCTATTTTCAAAACAAAGAAATTCTATTTAATCCTTGGTTTTAAATAGTTGTGCAGTAAGTAAATTGTGAACCTATAGTATGAAATAACACATTTTTACACGGTGCAACAGAAGAAATGAGATACATTTTCTACATTTCAAATTGATATTTATTTTTTTTTTAAATCCTAAATGACAATATGTACTTAATTAATTTGACAATAGTTAATTATTAATTTGAGACGTTATAGCCCTCCCTCATCTTACACTGGCCTATTTTCTCAATGTTTACTCCTCGAGTTCTGCTTTTCATCTTCACTTCCAAGGAGTGAACATGTTGAGTATGAAGCTTTGCTACAACACTAACTCGACAAACGTTCAAAACTTCCAATTCACTACAAAAAGCTAATTTATGTTACTATCATCAGACCCATCTGGACATATGGAATCGAGCTTTGGGACTCTATTAAGCCACCTAATTCTTCCGGCATCCAATCCTTACAATCCAAAATCCTTCGCAAAATCCTAAATGCTCCTTATTCCGTCACAAATCATCCATAACGACCCTAATTCCCATTTGTGGCAGTCCTTTCTCGTACCAGATATACCACTTTTAATTCCAAACTCCCAACCCATATAAACCCTCTTGTCCGCAACCTATCAACCTCACATATTCCTGACAACCCTCCGAGACGATTGAAGAAGATGGCCTTGGGGTCTACTTACTTAAATAAACATCGAAGTACTACCGCTGGGTAGTTTCTTCACAAGCCTTTTACGCCTTTTATTATAATTCATCACTTTTACTTATTATTTTATGTAATATGCAGTAGTAAAATTTAATAAAATATAAATTTTAAAAAAATGCCTGAGTGCCGTTTATAAGCATCTGTAATCAAAAGTTTTATGGCATTTTTACATTTTTAACATCTAATATCAACAATTTAATAAATTATTTTTAATAAATGCGTCATCCATGTTATATATCTATTCATTTCACCGCTTCATTGCAATGTCGTCATAATTTTAATAGTATCAATTTTCAAAGTATCTGTTTGCAAAGGTTCTTTTTTTTTTTTTTTTTTTTTTTTTTTTTTTTTTTTTTTTTTTTTTTTCTTACCCTCTGTTTTATTTTCGACAAAATACAAATACAAATAAAATATGTATAGCTGTCAGATTTGTCTTCTGTTACCCGAGGTATTCTAAAGAGGATTGCTATATGCGCTGGATGCACTAGTAATCTTTCAAGGGGTTCTTCTAAGCCTTTATTTATCCATTGCAAAATGGAGGGACCATTCTTCAGGTTCATAATATATTGCATCATTTAATCAAAAATGGAAAATCTATTTATTCAAAAAAAAAAAAAAAAAAATTGTACTAACTTCCTCAACAGTTATCGGCAGTCTTGTGGTGTTCTCATGCGCGACTAAACTTGGGGTGGGGGTGCCAAAGATTTATATATTTACTCTGTCAATAGCACTTGCATAAAAGGTGTTCAGGTTGTCTACGTCTGTTTGTTGGTTAACTGATTTTTCTAATTTTTTTTTACATATATATTGATTCAATGATCCTCCTCTTATTTATATTATATTCTTATGTAGGACTAGTACATCATTAAAATCAAAATTGTGTTTATATTTGTTGCAATATTGTGGACAAACCTCCTAGGACAATGATGAGTTAATTATTACCCATAAATAAACATGAAGATGATTTATAACGGATGCTATGAATGTATGTGTTATCTGTTCCGTTTGCTATTTAAAAGCCACATGGATCTAAAACGACAAAGCAAATAGAGTGGAAGGTAATTATGAGAGATCCCTAGTAGAGTTATTACCAGACAGTTGAAGCATTGTTTCCTAGATATCTTCACTCAGCCATTGTGGTTGACTCCCGTGGTGTGTTGCATGTTGATATAACTGGGAAGGTCAATTAGTTAAGCTTCCTCCAACCTGTAGATCTCACTCAGTTCTACCGGTTCTGCTTGCTGAGATGACAATACATAGGATGTTTCTGTATATCCAGCATAAAAAAATCAATGTATATTATACTTAAGAAACATAAATTCTCTGTAAATCAAATAAATGTATATAATAATAATAAGAAGAAGAAGCCTATTGCGAGTTTGGGATTAATGCTGATACCACTAAATACTGCCTACAGAGATTCGTTCAATTCCTACTGTTACAATTGTACTGTTCAAGCCCAAGTCCCCAAGATTCAAACATTCAACGTTTCGGACGATTACCAGGCAGTTCATCGAATACCAGCTTTTAGGCAGGTCTCTATTAGGCAGAATACAAGCAGCTTGACAATTTAAAAAAAAATATTCAATATAATTTCATATCATATCAGATAATTATAATAATATAATATAATAATTAGGGATTGCAATCCGGAAAACTGGATCCAGTAATCCGGCATCATCATACGTTAACCGGATCTGGAACCGGATCCGATGAAAGCATTTTTTGGCCAAAAATAGTGCAGTTTAATAAAGTACTTAAAAGCGTTACATTTGGTGTACATGTTTGGTAGTGTCGTTCGACGCCAAATTACATCACGCCATTCTTTCGCCTTTCGCGAGACAATAAATGTGTTTTTATTTTGTTGGTGCTTCACCTAAATGTAAGTAAACCGATATAATTATCTTGGATATACGTAAGCTACACATAGCGTCATATAAGTTGGCTGTAGAGGAACTTCTGAACCAAACATTACATTTTTTTTAGAGAAATTACTCACTCAAGACTGACTCACTCAAATGTTAAGGTACTGATTTATATGAAAAACTGCTTAAAAAATCTATTGAAATCTAGGAAGACTGAGCTACGTTACTACTCACGTCTTCCTATACTTCACTTTTTCAGATAGCTCAATTAATGTATTCAGTTACTTTATAAAATCGTATATAATTATCCTTGCGTAATTAACTCAGATGGGAATTGTGATAGCAATATTTTTTAATTATTTGAGAATACTAACATTTACAAACAAGTCTTATATTTATGATAGAAGACATCAGATTTTGATGATCATGTCTAATGAATGGCATAATTATTACAACAGTGAGCTTGTATTATAAGTATAAATCTTTAAATTGTTCTACTGACAATATTTTGTTTCAAATAGTTTGTAAGTACTAATAACTTTAGAGTTTAGTCTTAATTTTCAACAAATATATATATATATATATATATATATATATATATATATATATATATATATATATGAAAAATAACTGTCCATAGTTTACAGGTTAACAGCTAATTTTCATGAAAATACTAATGAAATCATTATTATTTATTAGAAATTATTATTGAAATAAGTGTACACCTTATTTTTCACTCTTCATGACTTATATGTCTTTAGTTTTTTAAATATATCCATTTCCAAGGGTATGTTACAACTCGACCTTCAGAATTTCTTTGTCTTCTTATTTCACTTCTTTTTCTGTGTCTTTCAGCATGGAGGTGTCTCCAGTGTTCTAGTCATCTATTTCACATAAATCTCAAACTATTTAAAACGTGTCTTTTCCTAAAAATCTTATGAGGAGAGATTGTCTAGATCCTCTTTCAACTTTCCATTCCTGAGCCGGTCCTTCCTAGTTCACTTGTAGTATTTCTGTAATCGAATATTTTATGAGAGTTAGTTACCTTGTCAGGAATTTAGAGAAGAATCTTTTTGTTGAGTAACAGTTTTTGCTAGGATCTATCGTACTTATACTGGTTTCAATGAAAAAAAAACAAAAAAAAACAGGAATATGCAATGTATAAAAAAATAAAAAAAAAGCGCTCTGCAATTTGGTGATTAGGCCGAGATCACATTCACCCGCCAGGTTTTCCCAAAGTTTTGGGTACCCACATAATAGAGGCTGGGTCAGCCCCTGGAGGGTATCCATATCCCAGGGTCACCCCCTGATAATAGAATAAATATCATTTTGCCACAGCCCGGTTTCGAACTCGGAACCCGGAGAACAGTAGACTAGTATTAGACTCTATTCACTAAACCACTCCGCTTCCAGATTATTCCGAGTCCAGAATATGCAGCGTATACCTCATTTAAATATAGGTTATCAGTTTTGTGAGACTTTATGTTTTTGTAATATACTTATCATACAAATGCACACAAACATCATTTTGCGAAATTTGGTTATTTGGATTTAGAGGAAATTAAAACTCCGTCGCAATTTCGGTTGCAATAAATAATAATAAAGAAGACCTTTTAGAATAACATTTACGGAATATAGAAAATGGGCTTCAGAGTCTTACAGAAAATATATTTTATTTAAAGTAGTTAAAAAATACTAGTAGAAAATAGACATATGCAAATGAGAAAACATATAGCCTTATTTTCAATTCTATTTTGACTTAATCGGGCAAAAAAAAAAAAAATATATGCAGGATTTAAAGGTATTAAAGATATTGGAAGTGACGGGTTCCATTCCTTTGAGGTTCGAAAAATAAAAGACCTGTCGAAATCTGCTGATCGGGGGGCCGTTGTGTATAAATTTGAAGGCCTAGAACGTTGTTTTTCGAAAGTTATGATGGACGGAGGGACTGGATAACTTGGTAAAGGAATGATGCAAATAGTTACTTGCACAGATTTGAGGTGTAAAGCCATCTTAATTCGCCATGAAATCGGAACACGGAGGTGTACCTCGGGACTCCGAAGATGAATCCAACAAAGCAATTAATCAAGTACTTTATTTTTACCTGGAGATCCCACCGAAGATAGTGACATTACTGCATACCGTACAGCAGTAGTCGAGGTTGGGGAGTGTTAGAGATGTAACAAGGAGTTGAGGAGAGCTGCTGTTGCTAATCGGACGATGCTACACTGGGAGTCCTAAATTTTGCATATCTAGGTTCAATTAGGGATAGGGATCTTTAACGAGTACTTTACATCGCACAGTCTCAGAACCACTTTTTAACGTCCCCTCCGCAGGACAGCATAACTAAGGATGTTTTACTCCCATTAAAAAAATCCTAGGGCGACCAGCGGGATTGAACCTTGGAAACCTTAGGGTTGAACGGAGGACCTAGGACATAGGAGGCTGTAATGCCAACCTCCATGCTACAGGTATCCCTGGGTTTCATAGGTTATAGATGACAAATGGAATTCAAGATGAAAAAGGTACTGCTAACGATTACAGACACCAAATCCCTTGTTCAAAAATCATCATAATCATAGTGACTTATCTGTTTAAAATTGTCATATATAACTTCAAAAATGTAACATCATAATCAAGCGTAATTTAGTCATTAACGACAAGAACTCAAAACGATACGGCCAACTATATAGACTTTTAAACAGAGCATCAAAACTTTCTGTTGCCAATGAACTATTAAAAGACAATTCTAAAACCGATTTCTGTTCCGACACAGTCCGGTATCTGGGTTTCTTACTAGACAAACGACTGACCTGGAACCCACATACTCGACTTAAAAGACAAGAGCAACAGAAGATACGGACAATTATATAGACTACTGAACAGAACATCACAACTATTGATTTACAAGACTATTCTCAAACCAATGTGGACCTACGGAATTGAACTATGGGGAACTACTAAATTTTCGAACATCAAACGTACCAATCCTTTCAGTCCAAAGTCATTAGAACAATAGTCAATGCTCCCTATTATGTTACAAACAAGACCTTACATCATGACCTTGAGATCCCTTATGTCCTTGATCTCATCCCATCTAAATTCTCAACCTTCCACCAGAAACTTACTCTTCTTCCTAATCCCCTGGCACAATCCCTATCTAGTACCAACCATCCTTACAACCCTCCTCGTAGGTTGAGGCGGCAGTGGCCGAGAGATCTCTTATAAATACGCAACTGGAGTGCTGGCAATGGCCAACTTCTCCACTCATGCCTGAGAGTGTGTGGCTCTAGCGTCCTCACTCAGTCTCCACTGGCTAGACTGGTGACGCGGCTGAATGAGAGGCGCTGGGAACTCATGGTGTTGTGCCACTCCATCCACTTCTGGGTGTAGGGGTTCGAGTTCCCAGCGGCAGTATGTAAATAATGTATATAGTATGAATGTGGCCAAGATTTTATTTACTTTATATTTTATTTTCATTTTCATTTGTTAGTTAAGTTTCCTTATCTTATTTCATCTTATGTTATTTTATATATATATATATATATATATATATATATATATATATATATATATATATATATATATATATATTTTTTTTTTTTTTTTAATTTTTATTATTTATTTATGCATTATTATTATTATTGCCTTTTTTTTTTTTTTTTTTTTTTTTTTTTTTTATATTGTTATGTCTGTTTTGTTTTGTTTTTACTCTGTAGATATGGAATGAATGACTTCTTTTAGCCCTAATACTTATTGCCCAAGATAGTGGCAGATTGTATTACTTCTCAATAAAGCAATATTATTATGAAGAACAAAAAAAAAAAAAAACAATTTGGATGTACGGACTTAAACTTTGGGGGACAACGAACACCAAGCGTATCCTCAGACGATTTTTCTGTCCAAAGTCCTCAGATCAATAATGAATGCTCCCTATTATGTTACAAACAAGAACATACACAATGATCTGAATAACCCAATTGTCTTCAATATCATTCTATCTAAATTCCTTAACTTCCACCAGAGGCTTACTCACCTTCCTAATCCTTTATCCCAATCCCTATCTAGCTCCAGCCATCCCTATAACCCTCCTCGTAGGTTGAAACGGCAGTGGCCTAGAGATCTCTTACAACTAAGCAATGCTGAGTGTTGGTAATGACCAGCTTCTCCACTCCACTCATGCCCGAGAGTATGTGGCTCTAGCGGCCTCTCTCAGTCTCCACAGGCTTATTAGACCGGTGAAGCGATTGACTGAGAGGTGCTGGGATCTCGGACCCCGACACCCACTTTTAGGAGTCGGTTTTGATTTGGAGTTCCTGGGGCAGTATGTAAATATTGTATATATGTATGAATGTGGTCGAGATTATTATTATTTATTTATTTTACTCTTTATTTAGGTTTATTTATTTATTTTTTACTTTCACTTACTATATATAGCAAGGGAAAGTATTGCGATCGTGAAAATTTTCGAATTCCAGTTTTCAACGGTTCAAATAACCAGGTCCCGCAAAAGGGTCCGTGTGTGTGGCAATTCCCGGGTGGAAACAGTAAGTCCTATGAAACTGAAATTTCATATTTAAGACAACTATACGCACGAGACGTGACAAAACTTCTTTCATCAAAATGAGCTTACCAGAAGAGGCACTTTATACCATGCATTTTGCACCTTATTTCGATTTTCTCGGAAACGGCTCCGACGATTGTAATTAAACTCGCTATATCAATGTAAAATTTAATGGGCTTTAATATCATGTAGGTTTCATTCTGATTAAAATAGTCTGACAGGGCTTAAATGCTGATATTTTAATTTTTCTTTCTCTAAAGTACCTTTAATTTTGTTGATTCTATAAAAATAACTATATTATCTTGCTACCACTGATGAAAAACAGGTAAATATATAAATTGAACTAATTCGATACCTAACTAAAGGGGAAAACAGAAGAAATATTTTTTTAATGCAATTTTTTGTTTTTGAACATAAGATCAGTAATATACATGTATGATATACCGTTGGAAAGATAAAGATTTTAGAAAAAATATTATCTTATACACAAGCTTTTAAAGACGATGGAACTAACTGATATATAATAGATTTTTTAATAAAACACATGTTTCTATAGAAATTCAATTTAATTAATTCTTTAGTAGATTCACGTATTTTTATCTCTAACTGTATTTGAAAATTCTTTAATCGATTTTAAAAACGGAGGTAAGTGAAAGTCGTGTGTTGCTTGCACCAGATTTTTCTAATTTACTGTACATATGGAATGAATGGCTTCTTATACCACTAATAATCATTGCTCAAGATTGTGGCCGATTGCATTATTTCTAAATAAACAATTAAAACAATTTATTCATAAGATATTGCTGAAGAAGAAACAGCTTCACTGAATAAAGAAGAACGAACTCTTTAAAGCTTGCTCTGTTGAAGGGATGTTGAACCTCGGTCTTATTTTCTATTAATCTTAAGAGTTACTCAAAGGCGGCGCCGGGACATTACGACCTCAAGAGGGATTGATCGAGGGGTTACTTCGTCTAAAATTGATCAAACAAGGCCTACAAGTGGGTCGTCCTCTCGCCTTCTGTCGTACCGCTCGAGTGCTCTCTTCCAAGTCAGTCAGTCTTCTATAATAGAATTCTCATCAACCGGATTTATATCAAGTGAAACGTGAGGAAATATTTTAATTAATATTAATAGTTCTAGCTAACCAAATAATAAAGAACGAGTGATCTTGATCATCTGGGATATTTTTATATTCTATATTATAATGTATTGAGGATACTGAGGGGAGTAAGGTTAGGATTGGATAATTATTATATTAATTAAATAAATATTAATAAGCTTTGTCGGCAAAAGTAAAAAGGCATTTCTCAAACCCTCTTGGATTGTCTGTGGGCTTGGGCTGTCTGTGGGCTACTAGGCTTTACAAACGTTGGACTTTTGGACCATATAAAAGAGAAGTGGCGTGATCTGGATCTCAATAGAACACTATCCTACTGTTCTCCGGGTTCTGGGTTCGAATCCCAGCTGTGGCAGAATATTATTAATTCTTGTAATTCAGTCGGTGGGTTACTCTTGGGAAGGAAGACCCTCCTGGGGCAGACCCAGCCTTTATAAAGTGAGTACCCAAATTCTAGGGAAAAAACCTGGCGACTGAGCGTGATCAAGGCCTAATTTCCTCATTTGACCTAGAAACAGTACGAACCTCTGTATGTACTGAGCCCAAGACTCTTCATGGGGTGTGGTGGTACAGGTTTTTTTTTTAATATATAGCAAAATCTGGTGCGCGCAACATACGCGCATTTCACTTACTTGTGTTGTTAAAATCTATACAAGAACTTTTACATAAAGTGAGAGTTCAAAAAAGGTAAAAAACTGGCTTTATCTTCAATGGAAGCATGTGTTTCAAATTAAATAATATATTATCTACAACAATTAATAAGTTTTTTTCAATTTTTCATCAATCTCCATTACCTTCTGCATTTTAGTGTACAATATAATTTTTTTTTTTAAATAATCATTATCTTGCACCTATATTACTTTTATTGTGTTCATAAAATAAATAGATTACCTAAAGTAATATTTTTGCTCTTTTCTTCTTTATATGGTTATAAAATTCGTTCAAATTGTATAATTAGCCGGTTTTTTTTATCAATGCTTACTAGCTGAAGTGATTGATTTTTTTCGAATCTACAAAATTAAATGTACTTCAGGGAGAGAAAATTTAAAATATAGCCACTTAATACCATTCAAACTATTTTAATCTAAATTAAACTTTTATGATATTTCAGTCCATTAAAGTTTACATCGATAAATTATGTTAATAATTTCAATAATTTACCCTTGCACGCAACCTGATACGATAGTGGATTAGTAAATGCATCTTTGGAAAGGAAGTTAAATGGTATTGTTCATTAAATTATATATATATATATATATATATATATATATATATATATATATATATATATATATATATATATATTACATAAATAAATGCAGTTTTTGGATTTAGCGCTGTCTTCGAAAAGCAGTGGGTAAAAAAAATTATAACAAAACCTTCAATTCAAATCCTCTGTCTATACCCGTTGTACACGCTCCAGGCCTTCGGATTTATACAGTACGGCCCACCGAACTGCAGATTTCGACAGATCCTTTCTTATTCGATCCTCAATCCTATGGAATTCTATCGCTCCTTCTATCCGTCACTTCAACTCTCGTTTAACCTTTAAATCCCGCATATTTATTTATTTAATGAATACCCAGGCTCAATAAAATTGTAAATAATTTATTATTATTTATTTTTTTGTCATTGTTTTTGTTTTCTTCTTTATTTTATATAAGTCATTATTAACTTTTTAACATGTATTTAACTTATTCTAAGACTGCAAAGCACATTTTGTAAATTCTGTATTTTTTATTCTAAAGGGACTTGCCCCAGGATAATAAAGAATTTATTTATTTAAAATATCATGACTTAATCGATATTATGATAATTAATAAATTACGCAAATAATTCAAAGAGAGATACACTTTATTCAACAAGTGGTGCTGCCCAACTTAATTGGGTTGCTAATAACACAGCTTACTTTTTTTTTTTTTCCTTAAGGGACAATATTTTATATTAATATATTAACATCTTAAAAATATTAGCGTGCAACATACATACAAATAGATTAATTTTTTTTCTTTTAAATTTTTTTTTATAAATACTTTTTTTTTCCTTTTAACTTATTTTTCCTAAATTATTTTTCTCATTTTATTCTTTTTTCTTTCCTTTTCTTGTTTGTCTCTCAAATTTATTCAAATATATTTATATAACAAAAAATATATATATATTACTAAAGATCACAATAATGCCCATGGCAACCATATGAAACTCCGCTTCAATATTAAATCTCCAGCATATAACAATAAATATAATAAAATAAGATAAAATAATAATATTAATATCACAATAAAAAGTTAAAAGATTAAAACATAAATAAAAATAAAGGAAGACAACCCTATTTTCCAAAATGTACTTTCAGTATGAAGACTCCTTAGTCAGTCTTGTCTCAAATACATTGGTTTTTATTAGAATACATTCATGCTTACAGTTTTTTTTTTCTTTAATATATTTATTTATTCGGATATATTACAGTTTGTCGCAATGGACAATAATAATATTGCTACATGATAACATTCATACAATATATACAAAAGAAATCTTATAGCTTTATGAGAGTCCGTAATCATGAGTGAAATCATATTATGAATCATCTAAATAATTTTATCAAACGTTATAAAGCATTATAAAAAATGATGTACATTCCTATAATGGTTTTGAAGGATTATTATGAAATATCTGCAGGGATTGCTAATGGTAGTGGGCTATCCCAATAGAGATTGTTATCAGGGGCCTAAGTGCTCCTGCTGATAGCCGCCGATTATGGGCAGTGCTAATACACCCCCTGTTTTATTTAAATTAATCCTCCGCCGTTCCGCAGATTTAATTGCCCCCATCTCGGAATTAGGGGGTTAAAGATGCTAGGAACCCCTGTCAACGTGAAATATAAGCGGCATTACCCCCTCCACCGGGCCTCGACCCGTCTTCCCCGCCCCCCACCCCTTCAACTTCCCACCCCAGCCAATGAAATATTTAAAGCACATTTAGCCGGTTAAATTACTTCATTAACTATTCATATTGGGAAGATGTATAATTAGCAGAAAGAAATGACTGACTGCAGGAGATGGGGCGATTATCGCCTACTTTAACTTCAGATCTTTAGTATTCCAGTTAACAAGCTACAATTTAGGCAAATTTAAATATATTTTTACAAACTAATGCAAAGGCTATAAAAAAGTTTTACTTACATCTATATTAAAATCAATTTTATAACCTTTCACACATTTAATGATATTTACAACTGTATCATCAGGGAGCCCGTGGCTGAGTGGCTAGCGCGCTAGTCTCTCATGCTAAAGCTGTGAGTTCGAATCCCAGTCCCAACGGGGCTTTAATAAGAATGTAATTGAATGGGGATTCACTCACAGACTTTCCCCCGGTTATGTGAGACCCGTCAGCCAAATAGTGGCCACTCACAAAATTAGGCGTAGGGAGTGATGACCCTACACTAAAAAATACATCACGAAACGTGAGTGTAACCTCCAAGGAGATTACACCACGAGACCCAGGGCCTACACGGCCTGTCGCGCCACGGAAAAAAAAATCATCAGGGAGCGGCGTGGTCTAGTGGGTAGAGAGCTGGTTTACTGTGCTCCGAGTCTTAGGTTTGAATCCCGATTGTGGCAGCATATTATTTATTATTTTAATTCAGTCTGATAACAAAAGTTTTTGTAACGTCTCGGGCGCATATTTGTCAGTTTCATAGGACTACCGTTTCAGCCCGGGAGTTACCACACACACACACAAATCCACAGACCTTTTTGCGGGACTTGGTTATTTGAACTCAGGGGACCCTATAATGTTTTGTAACTCCTTGGGCGTATATTTGTCTTAAATATGAAATTTCAGTTTCATAGGACTTACCGTCGTCGCCCGGGACTTACCACAAATACACACACACAGACCATTTTGCGGGACTTAGGGACTCAGAGGACCCTAAAATGTGCATTTTAGTATTTTAAATGGTCTGGCAGGGCTTAAATGCCGATATTTTAAATTTTCTTCCCCTAAAGTACTTTTAATTTTGTGGATTCAATAAAAATAACTATATTATCTTGTAACCACTGATGAAAAACAGGCAAATATATAAACTGAATGAATTCGATAACCAACTAAAGGAGAAAACTGAAAACATATTTTTTAATGCATTTTTTTTTAATTTTGAACATAGCAACAGTAATATACACGTATAATATACCCTTGGAAAGCTAAAGATTTTAGAATAAATATTATCTAATGAACAAACTTGTAAAGTTTAATGAAGAGCGATGAATAGCAGATAAAACTGATTATTTTAGATAATAATATAATAGATTTTTTAATAAAACACATGTTTCTATTTAAATTCAATTCTTTTAATAGTTTCATGTATTTTTATCCCTAACTGTTTCTTTCTCCTAAAAATTCTTTCATTGATTTTTAAAACGGAGGTAAGTGAATGTCGTGTGGTGCCCTCACCTGATTTTTTTTATTATAAAGCCTGTTTCTCCATATAGGGTTTGGGTTCAATACATACTGAAATTCGTATTAGCCTAGCGATGAGGTCAACATTAGGCTTAGCTTCTTGACTTTTTCTCTATCCCAGGCATATATTTTTCTTATAGATACGATTTCGGTTTTTTATGGCGTCCTTTTACTTTTTGTAATTAACTTACCACATACACATAATCCTCTTATATATTTTTTGCAATACCTGATTCACATTATTCACTCATATTTATCAAATAGACAGTTTTATATTCAAGTTGGCAAATCTACTTCCGATACTCTCCCTATCTCGGTGGGTCTTCCCCAAGGCTCTTGCTTATCTCCAATTCTATTTAATTTGTTCATTTCCGACCTACCGACCAAACCATTTGTGACGAGGTCCTTATATGCCGATAGCACTGCATTGTATACTTCATCGTATCGCATTGATACTGTGGTAAATTGCTTAAACAATACTTTAAACAATTTAACAAATATTGCAACAAATGGAAATTGAAAATTAATCCCCCCAAATCTGAAGCAATCATATTCACTAAACGTCGCTCAAAAATAAACCACCAAGTTAAGTTAAAATCAGCTCTCATCCCGTGTTCAAAATCTGTACAGTACCTAGGCCTAACTTTAGACAAATCACTTACTTTCACGGACCACATCAACAGAAAAATTGATAAATCGAAAAAAATAATATAAAAAATGTGTCCTTACTTTAATAGAAAATCCCGTATCAGTCCTCAAAACAAATTAACAATATATAAATCAGTCATCCGCCCGTTAATCACATACCCCTCCCCAAATTCTGGAGCTCATCCTGCTCGAATAATTTCCAAAAACTCGAGAGAATTCAAAACTTGTCAATGCGGATAATTAATAATTTCCCCCGATACACGAAAATATCATCAATGCTCCAAGACTTGCAGCTTCCTACAATCAAACAACTTGTCCATTCACAAGCAGCTTCTTACTTCAGTAAAACTCCAGTCTCCAAAAGCCCATTAATAAAAGAAATCGGTAATTACAATAAGTTTTCACTAAAACGATATACCCATAAGAGAACAAAACATGTATTATTAAATTAGCTTACTTTCTTATGTTATAAATTTCTAAATTTTATAATATCTAAAATATGTATGTATTTTCCATTAATTTTTGTATTTTCAATTACTTCACGTATTTTCAATATTTCATGTATTTTAAATATTTTATGTATTCTCAATTATTTTATGTGTAGGTTTTTCGTATAATTTTTCCTACAATCGCAATGTAACCTCAATTTTATTTCACCATATGTTTGCCATTCAGGCTAAAGTACTATAATCACAAAAAAACAAAAATATTTTCTGATTGTAAGGATGACTCATTCAAAATCATTGTTAACATTTTTTTCAAAATGTAAATATGTGAATATAGTTTATTTTATTTTTTTCTTATATATTTAGTCACAAAGGTCTTAGACATGTACTTTCTTCTGTTACAACTCAATTTCGTTAATTCTTAAAATCTCACTTTTATGAAGTTCTATCACCTTACGATATATTTTATATTAATCCAATAAAGTTATCATTTATTTTCGTTTGAATATATTTTAATTAATTATTAACTGACTTAATTGTTTTAGGTCGCCGAGTGAGGAATTTAGAGGGGAAGAATGACATCTCACCCATTGATGAATTCACCGTTGGTAAGTAACATAATTAATTTTTTGTCAATGATTATGTCCTATGTAAAACCTCATAAATGTTTCTAATGTCGTTTTTCAGTAGACAAAAGTATGTGCAAGTGTCTTTGTGCCTAATTGTTTCTGCCGCATAATTTGGATGTTGTCAATCTTGAAGACTGAAGGACAGGTTTCATTTCGGAGAATGAAAGTAATTTGTTGGGATTTGTCATGGTTTGGTCGAATTTTCCAACGTTTGCTCCTATCGTGCTGTGTCAACGATCCACGCATCACGATTGGAACAAATTTATGGTTTTGTGATATCTGTGTGGTGTGCGTACGATTCAGTTGTTTTTTCTAAGAAAGCTGATTTGCTGCATACATCGCGTCAGTGTTTCGGTGCTGATGGGCAATTATTAAATGTATATTTTGTAAAGTAGTGGAGCGAGAACTTTCAGATATTCCTGGCTGGATCAGGCTGGTATAATTGTGAAGATTTCTGAGCCTTAGGAGACAGAGAAAAATGTGAGGAAGATTAAAAGGATTGATAAGACAATATTTAGGAGTCTTATATAGTCTTTAGTTTGAAGGGAATGTCCTGTATTTTATATTCATTATTAAAATTATAATTTAATTTATAAGGTAATTAGTTTTCATGCACCCGAATGTTTAATAATAAATAATTGAAAAAATCCTTTAAAATTTAAACTGACATCTAGCTAAATAACTAAGAAAGACTTTTTTTTTATTTCTTTATTTCCAGATCGCGCGTGAGCATCATGGTTTTATTTTTTAAATAAAAATAATAATTATTACAACCCGTAACAATAGAAAAAGTGGGGGAAAGTTTCGTACAAAAGACATAACGATTATAATTATAATTATTCCTAAGAATTAAATAATGACACAATTTGATAACATAACAAGTAAATATAATAAAAACTAAAAAAAGTTATGAATATACAAAACAATACTAGATTTGCTGTAAGAATATAAAGTATAAAGTAAAATCAATTTCAGTCTAAAAAAAAAAATTATAATGATAATAATAAAATAAAATAAACAAGAGGAAATCCAAGACAGAAACATATTTAGAGACAAAATAAACAAATGGGATGTAACTCTAGAGCAAAACAATCAAAACCATACAGACCCAAATGGTCTGCAAAAGCAAAGAGAAGTTCAGCCAAAGAATGAGACAATACTGGCAAGACGAAAAGAACAAGAAATAAGAAAATTAAGTCATAAGTGCTTAGCGCCTTACTTTTAGGGAATATCGCACTAATAATAATAATAATAAAATAAAATAATAATAACAATTTAAAAAATAAAATAAATCAATATAAGTTGAAGTTCATATATAACAATATGAAGTTTATAAAACGAAATAATAATATTGACAGTATAATGTCTTGTAGAAATCTCAGTTTGAGCCTGCGAGATGAAGTTGGAACTCATATGATGTAGACTACTCCACTTTAACTGCTGGTAACTGGGAGTGGTATTTTTTAAAGTGGTTTTTGATGAAGTCTTCTAAGTATTCAATTCGTAGCTCACGGAATAGTTGACTATTTCTAACAAACCATAGAGCATCTGTCGCTATTCTTCATATTTTTTTCAGTTTTATTTTACAATTTACAAAAAAAAAAAAAAAAAAACTTAAAATAAACATTAGCAATGATCAACATTAAATAGATTTAAAAATATAAAACTAGTCTACTTACTACCCTACTATATTATTTTCATTAGCTTGTAATATACATTAATATTTAAATTGACTATATTTTGCAAAAAAATAAATAAAAAATTGAATTTTCCCAGGATTAATCTCAAATATTAAGGAAATCGTGGAGGGGTTCAGCGATCTGACAGCATCCGAAATCACCCCTCGACCGTTTACTTTCTCATGAAATTTTAATAATAAATTTACTAATTCGTTTCGGAGAGTGCTTTAGATCTATCACTCTTGGGTAATTGGCCACTCAAGGGATAAAATTTCATCCCTAAAGACTAACGTTACGGTTAATCCTTTAAGCTCCCCCAGGGGCACTCTGCTTACGGAGCAGATATGAAAGCCAATAATTTCAAATTAATTGAACTTCCCCAAAAAAACAAGGAATATTGATAAAGTGAAATTAACTACCCAATGTATTTTTGTTATAAGTTTTTTTGTTAAACCTTATAATATTTGTAAAAACTCCATAATTTTTACAAATATTATAAGGCCAACTATCGGAATCCATCAAGATTAAATATATATATATATATATATATATATATTATATATATATATATATATATATATATTTATTTAAATATTGATAGTAATACGATTTATTCCTTAACGTATAATTAATTTATATTTGGGTTGTGTTTTTATATGTGTAACATGACCGTATATGTCTCTCACATTCAGTAAATGCATTTATTTTAACATAGTTGTATATCTCAATAAATGTATTTTTGTTTATTTATTTTTTATTAAGTAACGTGTTTTTTTTTACCGATTTTCGTTATTCTGAAAATTATTTCCCCATTGATACAATCATTTGGGGAGCCCGTGGATGAGTCTTTCACGCTACAGGTTCTGAGTTCGGAGCCCAGTCCCGACAGGGCTTTTATAAGGATGTAAAAAATTCACTCACAACCTCTCCCTCGGGTGTGTGAGACCCGTCAGCCAAAGGGCGGCCTTTCACAAAATTAGTCGTAGGGCGTGATGACACTAAAAATTGCATCGTGAAACGTGAGTGTAAACTCGCCAGAGTCTACCCGAGCTTGTGATGCCCAGGGTCTACACGGCCTGTCGCGCCACTGGAAGAAGAAGATACATTCATTTTTTTACAAGCAATAATTTAGGTATGAGATGTCCACTATTCTTTGGATTTGAGAAAGAGTATAGATTAAATTATTTCAAGTTTTTGCTAAGTTAGGGCCACTATTTTCAATTCCAATTATAATTGTGCAACATAAACCTAGAAATAAATGTAAAGTGTCTTAAAATGTAGCTTTTTTTTTTTATTTATTCAACGTCACTTTATGCTTCTATGGCTAATCCGATGATGCTTCTGTGGGAGTCCTAAATTTTGTCTATCCAGGTTTTATTAGGAAGGGATCTTTAACGAGTCCCTGACATCGCATAGGCTCGGGACCACCTTTTAACGTCCCCTCCGAAGGACGGCATAACTAAGAATTTTTTACTCCCATTAAAAAATCCTAGGGCTACTTGCGGGTTTGAACCCGGGACCTTTGGCATAAGAGGATGTTATGCTAACCACCCTGCTACAGGCAACCCCGGAAAAATATAGCAATAGAGGAAACCAGATTGCTCGATGACTTTCTTATACTTTCATGAAGTTTCTATGTCAAATAGTAAAATTACAGATTACTTTATCAAATTAAGGTTAAAATAGCTATCTATAATTATAATTAAATGAGATATAATTTATCTCATCTGCCTATTATAAAAATCAAATCACGTTTCTTCCATATATTGATTAATTATGTGGATTTTAGGAATACTAACTATAAATTTAACATCCAAAACAAATCCATATTTCAAGTTACAGTTATTTTATTTTCCTTTTATTTGAATTTGTTTATCAAATCGTCTGTTATTTGCTTTAGGAGTTTCATATGAACATCATATCGAATGATACCAATATGCTCACACGTGTATCGAATTAGTTCACTCTTTTTGATTTCTTTGAAATTCGGATCGATCACGGGTCTTTCAGCCAAAAGTAAAATGAAAAGTTTGCAATTAGTATTATAATCGGTATTTTTTAAAAAACTTTCTTTGATAATTTTGTAGGTTATTTATATTTAACTATATTCTTAAGTAATTCCCGCATCTTTAAAGAAAACTAACTAAAGTCAGATCTGCAAAACAAAAAATTTTTAACTAATTTGTAATCCAACAAAATCCCATGTTTTATATTGAATACGAAATAAAATCTATTCATTGAAAATGTATGAATATTTGTTTTTGTTTTTCTTTGTTTTCATTTAGTAGCAGTTAAATTTAGGTTTATTTAGCACAGAAGTTTCAGAAAAGGTATATTTTACTTTCACATAACTAAATATGAAACACATAGGAAGGGAGAATTTTGCGATATTGGAAATTTTAGAAATCCCGTTTTCCTAGAAAATACAGGTTTTAGTTGTCCTTAAATCTAAATGACCAATAGGGATTGCAATCCGGAAAAACGGATCCGGTAATCCGGCGGATCCGGCATCATTATACGTTAACCGGATCCAGCAATAAAATACCGGTAATAGCAATTTTTGGCCATAAATAGTGCAGTTTAATAAAAAAAAAGTACTTTAAATGCGTTACATTTGGTGTATGGTGTATGGTGGTGTCGTTCGACGCCAGATTACATCACGTCATCAGTTCAGTCCACCATCATTCGTTCGCCTTTCACGAGACAGTACATGTGTTTTTGTTTTATCGTTGCTTCACCTAAATGTAAGTTAACAGATATTATTATCTTGGATATACGGAGCTATAGCATCCTATAAGTTGGCTCTAGAGAAATTGCTCACTCAAGTACTGACTTACTCAAGTGTTATGGTACTGAATTATATGAAACACTGCTTACAAATCTATTGAAATCTAGGAAGACTGAGCTACGTTACTCCTAAATTCATCATATACTTCACTTTCTCAGATAGCTTAATTAATGTATTAAGTCACTTGATAAAATCTTATATAATTATCTTTGCGTAATTAACTTAGATGGGAATTGTGATAACAATAATTTTAAATTATTTGAGTATGCCAACAATCACAAACAACTCTTATATTAATGATAGACACAATCATATTTTGATTAATATGTCTGATGAATGGCATATTTATCACAATAATGAGTTTGTTTTATGAGTATAAATCGTTAAATTATTCTATTGACAATATTTGTTTTTTAAATAGTATGTAAGTACTAATAACTTTAGTATATATTATCAAAAATCAATTTTGATTTTGGAAAAAGGGTGGTAGAAAACAAATAGTCTTTATTTTCAGCAAATAGTAATCAATAGATGACTGTTTTAATAGCCATACAAATTTTACTAGTTACCTAAACTACTAAACTATAATTTTTTTGCTCCATATCTAATCCTAACATAACTTTTATTTTATAAACTTCCTATTATGAATACAATTATACTCGAATAACATACTAACAGTTTTACTTGGACCGAAAAGTGAAAATCAACCTTATTTAGCCATACCATCCGGAATTGATGAAATTTGGGACCGGATCCGGCCGGATAGAAAATGACGCCGGATTGCAATCCCTAATGACCAAGTCCAGCCAAAAGATGAGTATCCGCATACATGCTAGTCTAGCACAAAAATCGATTTTTTTTTTTAATGAAAATTTCTTATTATAGAAGCGTATATGTTTTAAATGTTACAGCGACTTTTTCAACAGAATCCGTGAACCAGATGGACAACTTATACCATACATTTTGCCCTTTTTTTTAAATTTTCGCAAAATTAGTTATTTAAGATTTTGATTAAAGGAGATAGCCTCGGACCTTCTAGTTTAGAATATTTTTAGAGTGCTTCCACTGGAAAGCTTCTTTACATGTGTTTCACATTCTGATTAAAATATTCTTGATGATATGGCTTAAATACTGAGTTTTTTTATAACATCAATTTAAAGTAACTTTAATTTTGTATATTTGGATATATAAACTATTTGGCGTTGATAAAAAAACTAGTTAATATACGAATTTGATAACCAACTAAAGGATAAAACATTTTGGCTATGACATATGCGATAGCAAAAATATTCTTGCTAATATGAATAGTTATCGCCGGAACGCTTTTCCCTTGGTTTGGTGTTATCCAGAGCATCTATTGGGTTGTTTCACACATTTTTATAGTTCTTGAAATACATAAAGGATTTTGGAGGTCTCTGTTGATTTCTTCCGAATGTTTACATATTTAAAGTAAACAGTTACTAATCCTCTACCTTTGTATTATAAACATTAGCTTTCCAATCAATTACCCACTTTTTAACATACCTCCAAATATGGACATGAAAACACTCTATTTTCGAGTAATATTTTTGTACGAGTTAAAACTCGGCTGAGGCCGCTAGAAATATTTGCAAGGCGTTTCGGGAAGGGAGTGTTAATGAACGGACCATTCGCCGTTAAGTTTTCAGCTGGAGAAACCGTCTTGGAAAACTTGCCCCGAGGAAGACCTCCGTCCGTAATAGACAACGATGTCCTCAAACATGCAGTAGAAGGAAACCCCTACCAAACTCTTTAAAATACTCTCAGCAAAACTAAATGCAAGTGCATCTACCGATTCTAGACATTTAAATTGTATTGGGAAAGTAAAAAAGCTCCATACAAGTACCTCATGATCTCACAGAGCGGCAGCTAGACCCCATGTTTCAAAACATACCGTGCGAAAATTGAAACAACTGGGCTACGAAGTTCTTCCGCACCCACCATATTCTCCCGACTTGTCTCCAACAGATTACCACCTGTTCAGGAATTTAGACAACTTCGTCAAAAGAAACCTTTTTGAAAATGATGATCAAGTGTCACGTTGGGAAAAATGTGTAGAAAAAGAGGGCAAATTACTTCGAATAAAATTATCTTGTTTTCATATCGTATTTTAATCAAAATTTTTTACCGTGACACAACCCAATAGTTACGTAGTAGTCGCGCCTAAAGAAGTTTTGCTTATTCCACAGCCGGGTCGTACCAGAAAAGGTATTTATTCAGTTATTTTAGGCAAGATTCGACCCTATGACTAAAAACCCTCCTAGGGCTCATCTAGTCTGTAGTCATCTGTAAACTGGGGGTGAGAGAGGCGACGTTTGACCGTGACATCAGCCAAATTTACCATGATATTCAACCGTTGTTCAAGGAGAAGTACTATTCCTTATTCGATAAATATTAGGCCGTTTTACAAAAGAAATTCTTGGATATATTTTTTTAAAACAATTTATTTAATCCAGTCATCGCGACGTTTCAGACTCTAGGGCCATTATCAAGCTTCTGTAATCAATTAAAGTTTCATTGCATTTATACATTTTTAACAATTCAATTACAACACATAATAAATGTGTGTAAACCCCACCCCAAGTTCATTCGCGCACGAGAACACCTAAAAGGCGGCCGAAAACTGTTAAGTAAGTTGGAAAAAATGTTTTATTTTCTTTTTTGAATAAATAGATCCCTTTTTCAATTGATGATGAAAAATAATATGATATTTTTTGAATACAGGTTTTTTTTAAAAAATGATATTTTAAAAAAAAAAATGATGACGACGCAGCTGAAAAGCGGTGAAATGAAAAGATAATTAAAATGGATATGCATGGTAGGTGACATAATTATTAAAAATAATTTATTATGTGTTGTAATTAGATTGTTGAAAATGTATAAATACAATGAAACTTTAATTGATTACAGAAGCTTGATAATGGCCCTAGAGGCTGAAACGTCGCGATGACTGGATTAAATAAATTGTTTTAAAAAAATATATCCAAGAATTCTTTTACAAAAAGAACAATTACGACAATGATGAGAAAAACTATTCCTTACTGTGTACTAAACTCAATATCCTTAAAGGGTTTTAGAATCGGTTTTATTCGATATTTGAATTCTAAGCGTCTGTTGTTATAAATTATTCAAGGGTACCTGGCTATTATATGTACCTGGGTACTATGACTCTCTTAAGTATAAGTAATGAAGTATCAAACAGGTACATTTTAAAACAGGTACCAGAAGAAACAGGTACAACATGAGAGAGCAGACATGGAGGAGTACGAGAGAGAGAAGGATGAAGAAGGGCCCCCCGGGGCAGTACCATCCGTCATTAGAATTATCCTTGAGGCCCTTTATCAGCCCTCAATGGCCTCTCCCTCAGGAACTATTACCGGCGATATTTTAACCATACTGCGGTAAAGGGATTATGTTTAACGTCACATCTTCTCCTATTATTTTATCCTGTTCCCTGTCTATAGTTTCAACCTACTTCTACGGAATATATCATTTTTAATTCGGGGGCTAGGTTTACTAAATATCAGATCCTTTGTGTAATTTAAAGGCCGGTTAAAAATATAGATTTGAATTAAAATAAATATAATATTTTTTATTTTTTTTTTTAAGTGCATACCATACTAACAAAATCGAAATGATTTAATGATTTCTTTTTTTTTTTTTAGATTAAATATGGGTGACAAGATTCCGGTTTTGGGGTATGCCGATGATTTGGTACTACTAGGTGAAGACACGGAAACTATACAACTAAATACAAGTGTGTTAATAAAAACCGGTAAACAAATAGGTCTCGAATTAAATACCGATAAGACGAAATATATGATTAGTTGCAGAAATGGTGGCGATCTTGATGATATTAATATTTCAGGTCATGCTTTTGAACACGTAGAGAAATTCAAGTATTTAGGTTCAATGATAACAAGAAAAAATGAAATCCAGGAAGAAATAAAGTCCCGGTTAAAGGAGGGAAATGCGTGTTATTATTCAGTTGCTAAATTACTTAGCTCGCGGCTTCTGTTTAAAAACTTAAAGGTTAGAATTTATAAAACTATTATTCTTCCAACGGTTCTTTACGGATGCGAAACGTGGCCGCTTACTTCGAAGGATGAACAACGGCTTAAGGTTTTCGAGAATAAGGTACTGCGTAAAATATTTGGTCCGAAGAGAGATGAGGCCACTGGGGAGTTTAGAAGGTTGCACAACGCGGAATTGCGGAGTTTGTACCCTGTGAATATAATTGAGTTGATAGCATCGCGGAGACTCAAATGGGCGCGTAAAGTTGTTGGGCTTAGTGAGGAACGGATTCCGAGAAAGTTGGTATTCGCTGAACCGACTGGTAGGCGTCCGAAAGGTAGGCCAAAGCGTCGATGAGAGGATTGCATTAAGGCTGATCTCTGGGGCTTGGGCTTGACCGGTGAACATTGGACGAGTCTGTGCAGGCGAAGTCTGGTGGTATCGGCATCGAACCATCGGGTTCGGTAAGCATATTATTATTATTTTTTTTTAGATAATATATTTATTTATTCGGATATATTACACTTTGCCACAATGGACAATAATAATATTGATACAGGATTACATGCATACAATATGTACAATATAAACAAAAGAAATGTCAAATTACATAAAATGAAACTAAAATTAATAAATGTATATAAAAACAACATTTATAAATTGAATAAATACTAGGTTAACAAATAAATGAACAAATATGAACACACTCATACTTACGTGTATATACAAAATTTACAATTTGTTGGGGAACCATGGACGGAGTCCGCCCCCTCCCCACTTGTGGAGGATAAGCAGAATCCGGGGGATCCCAGCGCCTCCCTCTCAGCCGCATCACTGTTCAGAGCCAGCGGAAGCTGAGTGAGGGCGCCACAGCCACAAACACACCGCACTTGAGAGGAGAATCTGACAAGTGTCAGAACTCCAGAATATGATGATTTCTAGACGAATGATTTCGGCGTCCTAAATCATCAATAAAATAATATGTAACAATCCCATGTCATCTTAATAATATGATTAATTATTTTATTAATATTAATTATTTTATTAATAATAATTAATATTAATTATTTTATTAATAAAATTAATTAATTATTTATAATATAATTAATATTAATTATTATTAATAATATGAGTTTTATTATTTCTTATTAAATTTGAAAATTGCGACTTTTTCCTCTGTATGTTGTTAATGAAATATTTTGAGTAAACAGTCACCTTCGTTACTTTTATAATAGGGCTCGTCCTAGTGAACTTTCGGTTTAACTTTAGAAGGAAAATATATGATTATATAAAAAAGTATTATTTTAGTTGTGAAAAAATTAATTTTCATTGAATGTTTTTGAGTGAACAGCAGTTTATCACTATTGGTTTGAAAATTGTCATATATCTACTTTGCATGCTATACCTTGGTAGCGACAAGGGGCAAAGGGGTCACTAAGTTGCAATTAAGATGTGAGGTCGCCGATTGCATTGTAATTCACGTTTAATTATCGGTGATTAGGCGACTGTTATGTAGGAGCTGGATTGTCTGCCTTCAATCAGTCCCCAGGGCCTTTGAGGGAGTCGAATGAGTGAGAGTGTCAGCTAATTGGCTAACTCATTCATTAAACTCAGTTTACACAAATCCAACCTCTCTCCCCTCCTTCCCTCCAATTGATTAGTAACTAAGATTTCGTTCTACTTTAAACTCGGAAAAGATTCAATTTGTATAAGCAGCACCTCTTCCGGTATCGTCCCTGATTCATGTTTTCTTCTTTTTCTTTTTTTGTTTGTTTGTTTCATTTTTCAGTTAAACGGTCGGTTAAACATGCTAACTGGTCGACTCCATGGTCTTTTAATCACGGGGCCGTAGTTGGATTTTCTTTCAGCTACACTTTGAAGCTTCTTTAATGAAGTTACTCGGAAAGGTAACGAGCGATCTCCTTTTATCGGTGCAGATATAAATGGCGCTTTTTGATTTGGTTTATAAGACAAACTGAAAAAACATGACTAATTTTTTTAATGTATTATGTTTATAACAATTAAATAACCAAATTTATTTAATGTATTTATTGTGAACTGACTTATGTTTCATATTATAATGTTTAACATTTTATGGAAATATTGACACTTTGTACGCCATATATGTGTTACTCTTTTTTTATACTGTAGCTATTTTAAGTTCCTTTTCTTTTACACAATAACTAATTATTTACGTTACTTAAAATGATTAAAGATTTTTCAAATTATAATGTAAATCTTTTTTCACGCTGTAACTTTTTTATTTATTTTTTTAAATTTATTCTATTTTCTTTTTCCACACCATATCTATTGATTCACATGAAATGTCCGTTTTTATAGTTTCTGAAATACATAAGATTTTTCAGGTCCCTGTTGTTTTCTTCTGAATGTTTAAATATTTAAAGTAAACAGTGACTAATCCTCTACCTTTGACCTATAAACATTAGCTTCCCAATCAATTACCCACTTTTTAGTATACCTCCAAATATGAACATGGAAACACGTGATTTTCGAGTAATATTTTTGTACGAGTTTAAACTCGGCCATTCAGCAGCTGAGACCTCATGATCTCACTGAGCGGCAGCTAGTCCCCATGTTTCAAAACATACCGTGCAAAAATTGAAAGAACTGGGTTACGAAGTTGTTCCGCACCCACCATATTCTCCCGACTTGTCTCCAACAGATTACCACCTTTTCAGGAATTTAGACAACTTCGTAAAAAGAAAACTTTTTGAAAATGATGATCATGTGAAAATTGCGTTTTCAGATTTTGTTTCACTTCAAAGCTCAGAGTTTTTCAGTTCGGGGATAAAAAAGTTGGTGTCACGTTTGGAAAAATGTGTAGAAAAAGAAGGTAAATACTTCGAATAAAATTATCTTGTTTTCATATAATCTTTTTAATAAAAATCCTTTACCTTGAAAACGGACATTTCATGTGACACAACCCAATAGTCATTTACCTTTTATAAAATTTAAAAAAAATGTTTTGCCCTATTGTTTCTAATTATTATAATGTTCGTTAATTATTATAACTACTGTTTATTTATTTGGTTTCTAATTACCAGTATACACTTTTTTTCTTATCATCGTTATCTTTTGTTTTATAGCCCTGAAGAAGGCAATAAATTTAGTCCGGAAAGTAGGCACAAATAAATTAAGTTTCCGGTTAATTGAGTGTTTCTTTGACTGATATTAACTAACATTTCCCCTATTAATTTATTTATTTATAACTAATTCCATGTATATACGAGTATAGTGGAAGCGGTGTGGTCTAGTCTACTGTGCTTCGGGTTCTGGGTTCGAATACCGGTTTTGATGGAATATTATTTATTCTGTTATTTCAGCCAGGGGGCGATCCTGGAGTATGGAGATCTTCTGGGGCAGACCCAGCCTCTATAAAGTGGGTACCCAAAAATGGGGAAAAACCTGGCGGCTGAACGTGATCTCGGGCGAATCATCTCATTGCACGGCCGTTGGCCTTGAAACAGCCCAAAACCCTTCATGGGTAGTA
Source organism: Piezodorus guildinii (assembly GCA_023052935.1). NCBI lineage: Eukaryota > Metazoa > Arthropoda > Insecta > Hemiptera > Pentatomidae > Piezodorus > Piezodorus guildinii. Next base: position 12,021,256 of record CM041294.1, on the reverse strand, counting down.
GTGGCACAGGTTTTTTTTATTTATTTATTTTTATTTATATTTTATTATTTTATTTTTACTTTCACTTACTATATATAGTAAGGAGAAGAATTGCGATCGTGAAAATTTTCGAATTCCAGTTTTCAACGGAAATACACGTTTTAGGGTCCCCTGAGTCCAAATAACCAAGTCCCGCAAAAAGGTCTGTGTGTGTTTGTGTGTGTGTGGGGTAACTCCCGGACGGAAACAGTAAGTCCTATGAAACTGAAATTTCATATTTAAGAAAACTATACACCCGAGGTTTAATCTAAAAAAACTGAAAGACCCGCAAATCCAGCATAAATACACTGAAGCACTTGACATTAAAGTGCGCCAGAGAAGCAGCGATGCTGAGCTGGACATTGAAAAGTTCTGGTCGCACTGTTACGGAGCGATAATGGAAACAGCTGATGAAGTACTAGGGCCATATGAGAAGGAACCAAGGTCACCCTGGTTCGATGAAGAATGCAGTATAGCCACGAACCGGAAAAACAGTGCGTACCAAGGAATGATTAGGGCAACCACAAGGAGGTCTGTTGATGAATATCGACAGAGAAGAAAAGAAGAGAAGCATTTACACCGGAAGAAGAAACGACAGAAAGAGAGCGAGGAACTGAAAACAATTGAAATGCTCCACTGCAGCAAAGAAAGTAGGGATTTCTTCAGATTGGTCAATAAGGGAAGAAAGCAATACCTTAGTAAAGTGATGTCTTGTAAGGATAAACATGGAAACTTGTTGACCAACAAGTCTGAAGTTCTTGACGAATGGAGGGATTATTTCAATGATCTTCTCAATCCAAGAGAAGGAGACTCTCATGATGAATTAGACAAACAAGAGACAGATGAAATCAACAGAATACAAGTGGGAGAACAAGGGTTAGACATTGAACCTCCTGATGAAGAAGAGGTTATAGATGCCATCAGCAAACTGAAAAATAACAAAACCCCTGGCATTGACGCACTCCCTGCTGAACTCTTGAAATACGGTGGAAATGAGCTCAACAAAGCATTACAAGATCTTCTCCTTGTGATATGGACAGATGAGGTGATGCCCTCCGATTGGAACAGATCAGTTATCTGCCCTATACATAAAAATGGTGATAGATTACTTTGCAGCAATTATCGAGGCATCTCACTACTATCCTGTGCCTATAAAATACTATCTAATATTCTTTTTAGACGTCTCTTACCATTTGCTGAGCGCGAACTTGGTCCCTACCAGAGTGGATTCAGGAAAGGAAGATCCACCTCAGACCAGATGTTCTGTGTGCGAACAATTCTTGAAAGAGGCCATGAGTACAAAACCAAAACTCACCATCTTTTCATAGATTTCAAAGCAGCGTATGACAGCATAATACGAGAAGAGCTGTACATTGCCCTCAGAGAATTTAATATACCTGAGAAACTTATACGCTTGATAAAGCTTACCATGAAGGAGGTGAGATGTATGGTAAGAGTAAATGGTGACAGGTCCAAGGAATTTCGTGCAGATAAAGGACTCCGACAAGGGGATGCACTAGCCTGTTTGCTGTTTAATCTAGCACTTGAGAAGGCCGTAAGAGATGCTGGTTTACGCGAAAGAGAAGGAAATATATTTACCCGACTTGTCCAGCTGTTCGCTTACGCAGACGACATCGACATTGTGGGACGCTCTCTACAGTCCGTGACTGATGCCTTTCTGGCTTTGATGGGTCCTGCCAGCAGACTTGGACTGAACGTTAATGAGTCCAAAACAAAATATATGGTAGCAGAAGAAATCCCAATGCTAGGTGAGACAGTCACTATCGGGGTTCATAAGTTTGAGAAGGTCTCAGAGTTCACATACCTGGGATCAGTGGTCACCCAAGATAATAACCCCGATATTGAGATAAGGAGAAGAATAACTGCAGCCAACAAATGCTACTTTGGGTTAGGCAAGCAGCTAACCAAGCGGATACTCTCTAGACAGACCAAGCTCCACCTCTATAAGACATTGGTGCGTCCCGTACTGCTCTATGGATCAGAGTGTTGGGCGACTTCAAAGGCGACCGAGAAGGAACTCCTAATTTTTGAAAGAAAAGTTCTCCGCCGTATTTTTGGAGGAGTGAAAGTTGGAGAGGAGTGGAAGCGGCGCACAAATCAGGACCTCTACAATGCTTTTGGAGAAGGTGATGTGGTCCGGGCTATGAAGTTAAGACGCCTAAGATATGCAGGGCATATTGCCAGGATGGAAAATGGAGAAATGCCCAAAATATTGCTCACTCAGCCGATCCATGGGATAAGAAGAAGAGGAAGACCAAGGTTGAGATGGTCGGATGGTGTGGCGGCGGACGCTCGCATGTTGCTGGGAGTTAAGAGCTGGATGGCATCGGCTCAAGACCGTGATGATTGGAGGAGGCGGTTGGAGGAGGCCAAGACCCGTGACCGGGTTGTAGCGCCGTGAAATAATAATAATACACCCGAGACGTGACAAAACTTTTTTCATCAAAATGAGCTTATCAGAAGAGGCACTTTATACCATGCATTTTGCACCTTTTTTCGATTTTCTCGAAAACGGTTCCGACGATTTTAATTAAACTCGCTATATCGATGTAGAATTTAATGAACTTTAACATCATGTAGGTTTTATTTCGATAAAAATGGTATGACAGGGCTTAAATGCCGATATTTTAAATTTTCTTCCTCTAAAGTACCTTTAATTTTGTAGATTCAATAATAATAATTAGATCATCTTGTTAACGCTGATGAGAAACAGGTAAATATATAAATTGAATAAATTCGATACCCAACCAAAGGAGAAAACAGAAAAAATATTTTTTCAATGCAATTTTTCGTTTTTGAACATAAGAGCAGTAATATACATGTATGATATACCGTTGGAAAGCCAAAGATTTTAGAAAAAATATCATCTCATACACAATCAATTGATACAAGTAATTAATTTAGATAATAAGGAAAGATTTTAATAAAACACATGTTTTTTATAGAAATTCCATTTAATTATTTCTTTAATGATTTCACTCATTTTTTTACCTAACTGTATTTGAAAATTCTGTAATTGTTTTTAAAAATGGAGGTAAGTGAAAGTCGTGTGTTGCTCGCACCAGATTTTTTTTTATTTAGAGTAATTATTTCTTGACTATTGAATATTTGAGTTTTTAACGGGTCTTGAGGTTCATTCAATATATTAACATTTGTGTTTAGGCAAGGCATTGGGAATTTATTGTCTTCAGATTCATCCCCTCCCAAAAAAAAAAAAAAAAAAAAAAAAACAGATTATTCAATTTTGCATACAATAACAAGTAAATATCATTATTGATACAGAGAAACGAAACATTCCTTGAATTAATTTAAGAATCACAATGAATGGATATATAACAGTTAAAATCGATATCTTATAATTTTATTATAAAAACAAATTAGACAGGAATAAAAAGAAATAAAAGAATACAGTGAAAAATGAATTTATAATGCTTATGAAAATGTGCGAAATAAGATTCATAAATCTATAAATACGATACAAAAATAATATGATAAATAATCGCTTCTCTCTCTATTCCATTTACCGATTTTTATTCAAATTTGCAAATTAGTTGGGGTCATTTGAAAATTGAATAGAAAGTGTTTGAACTAACGGGATTTGAAGGTCAGAAGGATATGGGAATGGCGGATATAAGAAGTGATAGAGTTCCATAAAGACTAGGATCGGATGAGGAAAGATTATAGTGTATATTATATGGAAAGGTGGATATCCGAATAATGAGGGGAAAATCTGATATATCTCTATCTTATCACCTATGTAGTGACAATGAGTCTAAGACCCTTCATGTGTTGCAAAGGTGCAGGTTTTTTTATAATTATTATTTATATTTTTCCTAATCAACATTGTTTCAGAATCAGCTGCAAAATATAATTTATATTGAAAAATCTATATAATAGCTTATAAAATGAAGTAAATATATTAATTTTATCTAATAGTTAACAATCACTATAGTTACTTTAGTACAATTTTCTTATATACGTCGTAAAGACGTCTCAAAAGTGAAATAGCATTGATCTATGTAAAATTTGAATGTTTTAGCAAAGCATGAATATCAAGATGTTATTATTGGCATCCTATATTTGGAAATTTCACAAATTAATTTTCCGGGATTTCATGCATGTATAATTTAGTTCATAATAAGGAAACCCATATGATCCTGATATCTGCTTATGGATGTAATCATAGGTATACCCGCAATATTTACAAAGCAGGTATTTTTCTCTTCAGCGACTTCAAAAGCTGCACATTATAATCAACTTTATACACCCATTATAATTAAATTATTCTTTGGTACATTATTTATCTAAAAATGATAATTTGTCATAATCAAATTGTTTTTGGTTAAAGCAATTATAAGAGAATAGTAGGAAAAGTTATCGTAGTACCATGCCTTACCCAAATTCTAACCTGTGTTCTTTAGATTGTTAGAATCTATTATTATACCATACAATTAATTACCTAGGGGAGCCCGTCGCTGAGTGGCTTGCGCGCTAGTCACTTATGCTACAGGTTCTGAGTTCGAATCCCAGTCCCGGCGGGGCTTTTATAAAGATGTAACAAAATGTGGATTCACTCACAACCTCTCCCCCGGACATGTGAGACTCGTCAGCCAAAGGGTGGCCATTCACAAAATTAGTCGCAGGGAGTGATGATCCTACACTAAAAATTGCATCGAAAAACGTGAGTGTAAACTGGTAGGTGTTTACACCGCGAGGCCCATGGCCTACACGGCCTGTCGCGCCACTGGAAGAAGAAGACACTTAATTACCAATGGACTTGAACAAAGGAAAATGAACGGAGAACAGCAGACTAGTGCTCTATCAACTAAACCACCCCGCCCCCTATGCAGAGTGACAATAGTGGATAAAAGTTAGTAATGTAATTACCAACATCAAACTGCAGTCACATCAAATTTTCTGAAATAGTGATTTCAGTACTCTGGAGAAAGATGTTTAAAAATATGGGCAGTAGTGCCCTGTCGAACTATTTCGATCAAAATGAAGGCTACTACGGCATTAAAGTCCATTATAGTTCACACTTGTCAAAAATATTCCCTATCGTTAGATTATGTAATCTGAAACAAACGTTTCCATCGAAACTCAATTTAATTATTACTTTCATTTATTATATATAGTAAGGGAAAGTATTGCTATCGTGAAAATTTTCGAATTTCAGTTTTCAACGGAAATACACATTTTAGGGTCCCTGAGTACAAATAACCAAGTCCCGCAAAAAAGTCTGTGTGTGTGTGGTAGCTCCCGGGCGAAAATGGTAAGTCCTATGAAAATTAAATTTCATATTTAAGACAACAATACGCCCGAGACGTTACAAAACCGTTTTTCATCAAAATGAGCTTACCAGAAGAGCCACTTTATACTATGCATTTTGCACTTTTTTTCGATTTTCTCGAAAACGGTACCGACGATTTTGACTAAACTCGCTACATCGATGTAAAATTTAATAGACTTTAATATCATTAGGTTTCATTCCGATTAAAACGGTCTGACAGGGATTAAATGAAGATATTTTAAATTTTCTTTCTCTAAAGTACCTTTAATTTTTTGGATTTCATAAAAATAACTATATTATCTTGTTACAACTGATGAAAAACAGTTAAATATATAAATTGAATGAACTTGATACCCAATTAGAGGAGAAAACAGAAACAATATTTTTTTAATGCATTTTTTCGTTTTTGAACATAAGAACAGTAATATACATGTATAATATACCGTTGGAAAGCTAAAGATTTTAGAAAAAATATTATCTCCTACACAAGCTTTTAAAAGTTAATAGAGAAGTATGAAAAGCCGAAACAACTAACTGATGTGTTAATAAAACACATGTTTCTATAGAAATTCGTTTTACTTATTCTTTAATAGTTTCACTTATTTTCATCTCTAACTGTATTTGAAAATTCTTTCATTGATTTTAAAATGGAGGTATTTGAAAGTCGTGTGTTGCCCGCACCAGATTTTTTTTACTTTCACTTACCTGCTATAAAACATATGGTAAGGGAAACAGTGAAAATTTTCTAATTCCAGTTTTCGACAGAAATTCATGTTTTAGGGTATAATGAGTCCAAACGGCCAAGTCCCGAAAAAAGATCTGTGTGTCCCTGTGTGTGTGGTAAGTCTAGCGCAAAAAACCGAATTCGTATTAAAATTAAATTTCATATTTAAGACAACTATACGCCCATGACGTTACAGCAACTTTTACATCAAAATCCGCTAACCAAAAGAGCCACTTTATACCATGCTTTTTGCATCTTTTTACGATTTTCTTGAAACTGGCTCAAAAGATTTTGATTGAACTCTCTTAATGGTGATTAATGTAAGATTTGATGGGCTTTAATATCACGAAGGTGATATTCTGATTTAAGTATTCTAACACGGATTAAATGCCAATATTTTAAATTTATTTCCTCTAAAATATCTTTAATTTTGTACATTCCAAAATATTACCCATATCATCTTAATGTTATTGATGATTGACGGCTAAATATACTAAGACGAATTCGATGACTAAATAAAGGATAAAAGAGAAAAAATATTTTTTTATGTATTTTTTGTTTTGTTTTTTATATTCAGAACAGTAAATGTAAACGTATAATATAGCCTTGGAAAGAGAAAGATTTTAGAAAAAATATTATCTGATATACAAAGTTGTACAAAGTAATATTAAGTGACGAATAGGAATAAAATTATTACTGATCAACAATTTAATGGAGTTATATTATTTAATCTAAATCATATGTTCCCAACCAAAATAAATACACGTTTATTGTTTGTTTATTTATTTAACGTCACTTTATGCTACTATGGCTAATCGGACGGTGCTACAGTGGGAGTCCTAAATTTTGCCTATCCAGGCTTTATTATGGTAGGGGTCTTTAACGAGTACCTGACATCGCACAGGCTCGGGACCACCTTTTAACGTCCCCTCCGAAGGACGGCGTAACTAAGGATTTTTTACTACCATTAAAATATCCTAGGACCACCTGCGGGTTTGAACCCGTGACCTTTGGCAGGGGAGGCTGTTACGCTAGCCACCCAGCTACAAGTGATCCCAAATACACATTTATTAAAATCAACTTAAATTTTTACAGTCGAGGTAAGTGAAAGTCGTGTGTTGCCTTCACCTTAATTTTTACTTTGACTCAATTTAAAAGTTCTTGAAACGATTTTAATGATGGATGTCCTGTTCCTTACCTATATTTACAATGCCATACTCCGGACCACATATTTTCCTGAACCCTGGAAGTTATCTATTGTTAAAATGATTCCTAAACCTAAAAAGCCGCTGGAGTTGCCTCCCTCTTACCGCCCTATATCTCTTTTACCCATTATGGGTAAAATTCTAGAAAGACTAATCCTTAAACGCCTTTATCCTATCCTAGAGACTTATCACATAATCCCAGACCACCAGTTTGGATTTCGCTCATCCCACTCCACCATCCAACAATGTCATCGTGTGGTGGATGTTGTCTCATCAGCACTAGAGCGCGGATTGTACTGCACGGGAGCCTTTCTCGACGTAGAACAGGCCTTTGACCGAGTCTGGCATCCAGGACTGCTTTACAAACTCCGCAAATGCCTCTATCCTACATACTACCTCATCATCCAGTCCTACCTCTCTGGAAGATCCTTCAAAATAAACCACAATAGTTCCTATTCCTTCCTATTTACTCAGTCTGCTGGCGTTCCTCAAGGCAGTATCCTAGGACCCCTTCTTTACACAGTTTTTACAGCTGATATCCCAACCCATCCTAACACCTTCCTTTCTACCTATGATGATGACACTTGTGTGTTATCAGTCAATAATGATCCTACTATTGCCTCTCAAACTCTTCAATCCCACATTCGAGACCTTGAAGTATGGTGTCAGAATTGGAGAATCAAAATCAATTCCAACAAATCCCACCAAATTACCTTTACCCTTCGTCGTAAACCTGCGACATCCTATCCTACAGCATCCTTTAATAATATTCCGCTAGTCCCGGTTGAACAGATTCGCTATCTAGGACTCCTACTTGACAAACGACTAACTTGGAATCCGCACACAAGACTGAAACGACAAGAAACTGCCCAACGCTTTCGCTTACTTCAACACTTACTGGACAGACGCTCTAACCATCCACTTAACTACAAAAGGCTCATATATATTACCATCATAAGACCTATCTGGACGTACGGAGTTGAGCTTTGGGGCTCTACTAAACCATCAAATTTTTCCCGTATTCAATCCCTACAATCCAAAATCCTTCGAAAAATCCTCAATGCTCCTTATTTTGTCACCAACAAACTCATCCATAAAGACCTTAATGTCCCATATGTTGCTGATTTGGCCCGTACGAGGTATCATTCCTTTCATGACAAACTCCACTCCCACATTAACCCACTAGTTTCAATCCTAGCTTCCTCTACCATTCCTGACAATCCTCCGAGGCGTCTGAAAAGAAGATGGCCTCGAGACCTGCTAGTGTAGATTACCTAGTGGAGTGTTGCAAATGGGCGTATTCTCTTCATGTCTTTTCATGTATATTATCTATATTATGAGCCAATTTACTTGATGTATTCACTAATACAGTTGTAAATTTCAATAAATTAATAAATAAAAAAAAATGATGGATGTAAATATGTCGCACCATATTTTTTTCCATGAATAAAATTATTATTATTAAAAAACTGGAGACGGCGGCAAATCATATCGATACAGAGGTTCTTTTAAACTGAATCCTTATTGGAGGACATCCGGTAATGTCGCAGATATGGAAGGGAGGAAGTTTTTAAGGTGCCCAAGAGACTGGCTACCATCTGAAAACTTTGATGGGCGCCATTTGGTGTGCCTACCTCCCCAGGGCTGGCCGGTAATCGTTTACCACTCCCCTCTTATCAACTATATACTACATCCCCGCTACCGTGTAATCTCTCTCAGCCCATTGGCTTAGGGCTTTAGTGCCTTCCTCCACTCCCGAATACTTGGGATTCATCTGAGTTGAAAATTAAGAAGAGGGGAAGTATTTGGATTAAAAAGTTGCAGGGGTCGTCGGCTGATTAATGGGAAATTGTGTCGAGGATTGTTTCAGAATCATCTCTAAGCTACTTCCATTGTTTGGCATTCCCACTGAACAGTGAAGCTTACGTATAAATATTGCTTGTCCACACGAAAATTCTTTTTTTTATTTAATTTATTAAAATTTACAACTATATTATCTCATTTTACATATATCACTATATAAATGTGACTGTATAAATATGATTGTGTATATGACTGCACCCATAATCATATGACTTAAAAAAAAAATCTACCAATGCTATATATATGTGTGTAATTCTTCTTCTAATTTAAATGAATTAGGAGTTAAACGATACTAGAATAAAGAATTGTTTAACAGTCCTTTGATTAATATATTTATTTCATAGAATTAGCTTTAAAAGATTCAAAAGAATCAAGTGACAGCGTCATAAAACTGTTAAAAGATACACAATTATACCAACAAATGTAATACTAACAGTAACCGTTTAATTATATAAAATAGATTTTAAGGCAATGATGTAAACCTATACAACAAATATGTAAAAAAAAATAAAAAGAAAAAAAAAATTATAAAACAAAATTAAAATAAATATAAAAAAATTTTAAAGAAAGAAATTAGAAGTTTAACCAATGAAATTCTTAATGAAAACAATATCAATAATAATAGAAAAAAATAGATCACAATAATGTTTAAAAAATAATATTTAATAAAAAAGAAAAAAAAAAAAAAGTTCTCTACAATACTGTCTTAAGATAAATGCTAGTTAGTTTGAAAATTATATTTATAATGAATAAATTATATAAGTTAAATAAATAAATATGATGTGAAATTATAAGAAGACAAATGTATACAATTAAAATAGCAAAGCAAAATAAGAAATTTAAGTACCTTGATGTTAAAACATAAGTCAAAAAATCAAAATTACGTAAGAAGTTAAATAATGAAAGGGCGTAATGACCTTGCTGTTGATCGCCTAGGAAAAATAAGTAACCTAACCTTAATATATTTAACAAATATAACACAGATGTAACCTCCCATGGTAAAATATTTACATATGATAATGAAATCAAGAATAAAAAAATTCTTGATTTTACACCTCCGCTGGTCGGATACTCTTTTGTCCAGGGGAAAAAGAGTAAGGAACCAACTTGCTAGAGTGGAACACATTCGCTTCATTCCGTTATTGTTACACTCCATTTTATATACAGATTCGGAATTACGTTTTCTAATTTTAAATGGTCCTCTTCTGACTTCATCCAGCTTCCTTCTGTTTAAACTATTATGATTTGTTACATTGACCAAATATCCTTCTATAAACTCGTGATCAATTCTCTTCTGGTCTACTATGCTCTAACGTAAATACCTTTCCTATTGTTAAATAACTTAAAACATTTTGTAATTCTTCTCCTAATTTAAATTAATTAGAAGTTAAACGATGCCAGAATAAAGAATTGTTTAACAGTCCTTTGATTAATACATTTAACAAACATAACAGAGATATAACCTCCCTTGGTGAAATATTTACATATGATAATGAAATCAAGAATAATAAAGTTCTCTATTTTACATATATTTATATTATTATGGTTTTATTTCTTAACGCTGTTCTCATTTCTTCATTGTTTTTTTTTTTTCATTTTTTCATTGAATATTTTTGCTCCTTTATTATTTACCTTAAAGTTGTTAACACCTCAGAGGTAAAATTCCTTTTAAATAAACTATAACCTCGTAAATCTCCTGGCTACGAGTTCTCAGTTCCATAAACATTCGACAACTACCTCAAAAAGCAGTTATATTCATTACTTACCTCTATAATTTTATCCTCCGCATAGCCCACTTTAATTTTGTTGTGAAAAGTCAAAAAACCCAGAGGCAATATGTAAATATTGAAAATAGGTATGACTGCGGCCAAGATTTTATTTATTTTATGTTTTCTTTCCAATTTTTTATTTAAGTTTACTTATTTTGTTTTATGTTTTTTGATTTCTTTATTTCTTGTTTTACTCTGTACATATTAAATACCTAGATGGTGGCAGATTTTATTATACCTATTTATCAATAAATCAATATTATTATTTTTTTTAAATTCACCTAATTATTGAAAAAAAGTCTAGAATCAGGGCTGAATCGTCAAAATGAATAACTATTTAATACGCAAATACTATTTTTTCCTCTGTGGGGGACAGCTAAACGTACTAACATCAAACGCATTCAATCCTTTCAATCCAAAGTCCTCCGAACAATAGTAAATGCTCCTTATTATGCCTCCAACTATACCTTGCACCACGACCTTAATGTTCCATTTATTTCAGATCTAATTCCATCCAAATTTTCCAAATTCCACCAGAACCTCATTCATCATCCTAATCGTCTAGCTCAATCCCTATCCAGCTCCACTCATCCATACAACCCACCTAGAAGGTTGAAACGGCAGTGGCCCCGCTACCTTTTGTAAATATATTGGAGTTCTAGCACGGGCTAGATCCTCCACTCAATGTGATCTATGTCTGAGTGTGTGTATGTGTATATAGGTATTAGCGATTTCTTGACTTTATTGTATTGATTTATTATTGTGTATATATTTTATAGTAATTTTATGCTGTGTAAATATTGTATAAATGTAGTATGTATGATATCTTTCACTACTACTATTGATGTCCAAATTGGGACAGATCGTAATTTTACTCAATAAAAATTGTTGTTGACTATTTTTTCCTAATTGAAGTTTGATTTAGTTTTATCTTGATTTGAAACGGATTATTTAAATGCCTTTTTTTAGAACTAATTTTATTCGCTATTTAAAAACATCAAAACTGGGAGGTATTCGTTAACGAAAAAAAATATACATGAAAATTCTCCAGTGCTGGAAAGTAAACCGAAATAGGGATTATATATACGTTCTGTAGTTGGCCAACAGACCTAAGCTGCTTAGGGGATTTGCCTAAATATCGTGGTTTACGGTTTACCCATCACCTGGATTTAGGGTATTTTCAACACATGTAACAATTTAGGGAGAGGCTTGGTCTAGTGACTATTGCACTAGTCTACTTCTCTCCGGGTCCTGGGTTCAAACCCTAGATGAGGCAGAATTGTTTATTCTGTTATTTCGGCCTTAGAGCAACCAGGGGTATGGAGGATGTTATGCCATTAATATTTAAGAATCAAAGAACGTACTATTGTTTTTGAACATTTTAATAACAATGAATAACCTCAATACACATTCTAATAATATTTATAACATATGTTTCGATAATCGATATTGTCACATGTGCTTAGAGATATAACAGTCCTCCTCCGCTAATCGGCTCCCTCACATACGAAACCAGTCCGGTGGCCTGCGCTGCCTCGTAGATCTCCTCAATGGTGTGTGTTCGTCATTCCATTCTTTATTCCTCGTACGATCCAACGCTGGCGCCTCCGGTGAGTTTCCTTCTTCTCGGGTTGACGTTATAAGAGATCCGTCTCTCCCCCTCCTTATTTTGCGTTCGGTCTAGACGGACATCATCTCTCCCCTCTTCATCTCGTGCCCATCCTCGTCGCCAATGTTATGTCATTAATATTTAAGAATCAAAGAACGTACTATTTGTTTTGAACATTTTAATAACAATGAATAACCTCAATACACATTCTAATAATATTTATAACATATGTTCCGATAATCGATATTGTCACATGTGCTTAGAGATATAACAGAGGACCTCTAAAAAGTGGGTATCCGAAATTTTAGAGAGAGAAGTTGGAAAGATGGCGGCTGAGCGTGATCAAGACCAAATCACCTCATTGTACGGTACTCGATGAAGCATTACGAATATCTATATGTATTTGTAATGAATCCAACCCGCTCCATAAGTTAAAGAGGTACAGATAACTACTCATACTCCAAGAAGGGATTTAGATCGAGATCAACTCCCAGGTTTTTTCCTAATTTTAGAACGCACCTGATGGAGACTATGTGTAGATTTTTATCCTACCACTGTGGTTTCGAACATACTATCCCGAAAAACGTTTGTAGAACACCATTTCTCTTGGTAAAATATAGCTTTGCGAAATATAGCATCGTAGAATATAGAAACCAGGGAGAATATCCCATTATTATTTTTACTAGCACTGACCTTTATATAACTCTTTTACTAATATTTATATACTTTATAGCCATTATCAAGAGCTTTACTATTCATAAAAGGTCACATTAACTTGACCAAATGACCGGCTACTGTGGGCTGTAACCAGAATAGAAAAATAAAATAGTGGGTCTAATGAAAGGATAGCCCATCACGGGAGGCTTAGCCAGATTAGGCTTTGAATCTAACTATTGTTGACAATTCAACTTACTTATAATTTTTTAGAACTGTTTTATAATTAAATTCCTAACCTGCGGGTGGCCCTAGGATTTTTTAATGGGAGTAAAAAATCCTTAGTTATGCCGTCCTTCGGAGGGGACGTTAAAAGGTGATCCCGAGCCTGTGCGATATCAGGTACTCGTTAAAGGCCCTACCCTAATAAAACTATGCTAGGCAAAATTTAGGACTCCCACTGTAGCATCGTCCGATTAGCCATAGTAGCATAAAAGTGACGTTAAACGTATAAACAATTAAATTCCTAAAAATACAAACGTAAAATAAGGACGAGTATATTAGTAGTATGTTTTTTAATTGTATGTTATAAGGTATATTAAAGATAGATGAATACATAATTTTTTTATCGACAACAACCAAATTCCTTAGACCAACTCTGTACATTACCCAAGGATGACTTGGGACCCACGTGTCAAGATTAAAAGACAGGCTCTTAACCACCGACTGAAAGTACTATACTCACTTTTATCTAAATCTTCAAAATTAAAAATTAGACAGAAACTGAATACATACACATACCTTCTTAAGCCAATATGGACTTACGCTTTACAGATTTTTGGTTCAGCAAAAAAGACTCACATACAAAAACTGCAATAATTTTAATCCAAGATTTTAAGACTCATAACGACAAGTTTCCCTTGGTACGTAAACAACAACCCAACAGTTGACCAATATACGAGCACTCTATTCGCGTTTTCACAGTAAGCTTAACGGACACGACTATAGACTTAACTGTCAAATAGTGAAATGCCGGTCAGAAGAACGCTAAAGAGAAGCTGGATGAAGAGTCTCTTCTGCTAAATTAAAGCCTTGGAAGGGGTGCTGCTGGGCACTAACCTTCCCCATGCCTATCATGTCTGATCTCACATTTGTCCAACACATTTGCTGATGTCAGATAGCTTCTGACAGGAGTGAATATAGATATGATGAAAAAAAAAAAAAAATCAAGTGCGGGCAACACACGGCTTTCACTTACCTCCGTTTTGAAAATCGATTAAAGAATTTTCAAATCCCTGTTAGAAATAAAAATGAGTGAAACCATTAAAGAAAATTAAATTGAATTTTTATATCTAAAATAATCAGTTAGTTTTATCTTCTTTTCATCACTCCTTATTAACGTTTAAAAGCTTGAGTATAACATATACATTTTTTCTAAAATCTTTAGCTTTCCAATGGTATATCAAACATGTATATTACTGTTCTTATGGTTAAAAACAAAGAATTGCATAAAAAACATATTTTTTTCATATTTCTACTTTAGTTGTTTTTTAAATTCGCACAACCTACATATTTAGCTGATATTTATCAATGTTTTTTTTTTTTTTTTTTTTTTATATTATTTTTATTGAGATATATTACAATTTGTTACAAAATGAACAATAATAATATTGATAAGAGACCACATTCATACTATATATACAGAAAATAATAATAATGGTCAAATTACATAAAATAGAACATAAATAAATTCATATATATATACAATAAAATAATAATAATAAATAAAAAACAAAACAATCGAAACAAAAACCTATTATTGAGATAAATAAAAAGTTGGCAAATAAATAAACATCTTACACACAATCATAACTATATACAATGTATACAATGGCTAAAGGGACCCCAGCAAGCGCCTTTCCCTCCACTTGTGGAAGAAAAAGCGGAACCCAAGAGATCCCAGCGCCTCTATCTCAGCCGCATCACTGGTCCGAGCCAGTGGAGGCTGAGTTAGGGCGCTGTAGCCACAAACATACCGTACATGAGTGGAGGATCTGACCATTGTCAGAACTCCAGTTTAAATGTTTACAATAGGTCTCGTGGCCACTGCCGTTTCAATCTTCGAGGAGGATTGTAGGGATGGGTGGTGCTGGATAGGGATTGCGCTAGAGGGTTAGGATGATGACTAAGGTTCTGATGAAATTTGGAAAATTTGGATGGTACCAGGTCTAAAACAAACGGAATATTAAGGTCATGGTGTAGGGTACAGTTGGTAACGTAATATGGAGCATTAACTATTGTTCGGAGGACTTTGGATTGGAAGGATTGGATGCGTTTGATGTTAGAATGTTTAGCTGTTCCCCACAGTTCAAGTCCGTAGGTCCATATAGGTTTCAGTACTGTCTTGTATATTAGTAATTTGTTGTCAACTGTAAGATGAGATTTTCTGTTTAGTAGTCTGTATAACTGGCCGAATCTGCGGTTGAGTTCTTTTCTTTTTAGTCTTGTATGTGGGTTCCACGTCAGTCTTTTGTCTAGTAAAAAGCCGAGATACCGGACTGTGTCTGAGGAAGGAAGCGGTATGGAATTGAAATTAACCGTTGGACAGGATTTGCGTCGAAGGGTGAATGTGACGTGAGTGCATTTGCTTTCGTTCACCTTAATGCGCCAAGCATTGCACCAGTCTTCGACAAGGGAAAGGTGCTTTTGGAGATTTAGCGATGCTGCTTCAGGATCGGAATTGGATGATAAAATGGCTGTGTCATCAGCAAATGTTGCCAGAAAGGTATTGGGATCGGTAGGGATATCGGCGGTGAAGAGGATGTAGAGGACGGGTCCTAAGACGCTGCCTTGAGGAACACCGGCCTCAACAGTATATTGTTCGGAAAATTCGGAACCACAGCGAACTCGGAAGGAGCGGTTGGATAAATAGGATCGGAGGATTAGGTATAAGGATTGAGGTAAATGGGTTTTGAGCTTATAGAGCAGTCCCGGGTGCCACACCCGGTCAAAAGCTTGAGCTATGTCCAGAAAGGCAGCCGAACAATACTCCTTGCACTCAAGGGCGGAGGAAATGTGGTCTACAACTCGGAGTCCTTGCTGAACCGTGGAATGTTGAGGACGGAATCCAAACTGGTGTGAAGGAAAATTGTGAAATTTGGCTAGGATTCGTTTTAATGGAGTTTTTCGAAGATTTTGGAGAGGATCGGAAGAAGGCTAATAGGTCTGTAGGATGACGTACAGTTGGATGGTTTGCCTGGTTTTAGGAAAAGGATGATAGTCGAGTGTTTCCACAACAGAGGGAAATAGGTAGTGCGTAGGATACAGTTATAGATATATGTAAGGAATGTAATGGCTTTAGGTGGAAGTTGTCTTAGGATTTGAGGAGTAAGGAGATCGTATCCAGGGGATTTACGGAGAGGAAGCTTTTGAAGCAGATATTTGACCTCAGAGGGATTGATTGCTTTAGGTGGTAAGGAAATTGGTATCGGTGACGTAAGGAACTCTTCAACTATTGTGGTATGGGTTGGATTGAGATCAGAATTAGAGTGAATACCTTGGAAAGGTGTAGTGCAAATTCCTGGGCCCTATCTTTGTCAGAAGCAGCCCAGGAATTATCACTACGCCGGAGAGGATGGGATATCAGGGGGGATTTTAGGATTCTCTTCGTGACATTCCACAGGGAATTGTCACGAGTCGAGAGAGAGGAGAGGTAGGTATTGTAGGATTGGGATCGGAAGATCGCCAACTCCCGCTTTAATTTTCTACAAAAAAAAGTTATAGGAGCGGCGATCCTCTGGGTGGCGGGTGCGTTGCCATAATGTTCTGGCTCGGCGTTTGCTGTTGATGAGGTCTGTCAGGTGTTGTGGTAAATGGCTTTTATAAGGAATTATTTGGGATTGTTTGGGAGAGGAGGCAGTCCAGGCGGCTTGTTGAATAGCGGTTGTAAAGGAATATACGGCGTCGTCAAGGTCATTTGGGGTTTTGAGAATCACTCTGAGGTCAATATCATTAGTGAGTATTTCGCGGAAGAGGTTCCAGTTGACAGGGCCTCTAATGAATGACGGTGGGATAGGTTTAGGAATAGGTGTTATGGATACATTTAGAATCAATGGACTATGATCAGAGGATAGTTCATCAAGGCGAGCTATGGAAAAATTAAGAGAGCCTAATCCGCTGTGGATGAAGAAGTCGAGGATGTCAGGATTACGGTTAGGATCTGTTGGCCAGTAGGTAGGAGAATCGGGAGGTAGGAGATGAAAGCGTCGGGAGTTGAGTGCAGACTGCAATGTCCGTCCACGAGAATTGGTGGTTCTAGAACCCCACTGTTGGTTCTTAGCGTTTAAGTCTGCACCCAAAATGAAGTGATTACCCAAGTAGTTGAGAAAGGATTCAAATTGGGCAGAGGAAATGGGATGTTTAGGAGGGCAGTATGCTGATGCGATGATAAGCGGAAAGGAAAAGGTTTTGATAACAATGGAAGTTGCTTGTAGGTAATCGTGGGCGGAAATTGGGTGTAAGTGATGGGTGAGGGATCGGCGGACTATGACAGCAGTACCGGCATGGGCTTTGCCGTCTGGATGGTCTGTCCGGTATGTCGTGTATCCTGGTATTTTAAAGTACTGTTTAGTGGTTAGTCTAGTTTCAGTAATGAGTGCAAAATCAATGTTTTTGTCTTGCAGTAAGGCTGTAAGTTCGTCAGCGTGAGTTCTAACACCATTCGCATTCCAAAGGAGAATGGATAAGGAATTAGGTGAGGTCATTTATGGTTTTTTTTAAGGCAGGAATGAGATTTGATACGAGATTCGTAAGGAGTGATATTAGGGGCATAACAAGGGATTTAATTTCGGAGATAAAGGATGTCATCAAACTGGTAAGGTCTGTGGCATTTGAAGGAGGAGGGATATGAGAGATTTGTGGTTGATTAGGATTTTTAGGATTGGTTACATTTTCAGGAAGAGGTATATGTGGAATGGATTGAGGTACATTCTGTAGTTCCGGCAGGGCCACGGCTTCAGTACTTTGATTCCCACCTCCAAGTAGGTGGGCAAATGATACATTGGCATCAATAAGTTTTGAGGGTTCTCTTCTGTTTCTTACTTGTCTTGCTGTTTCATCCGGTACTTGAGGTTTTTGAAACCTGGTCCTCAGTTCCTTATAAATTTGGCATCCTTTATAGTTGGCTGGGTGGTCCTTGAGGCAATGAGCACATACAGCTGGTGTTGATTTTAGTTTTGTACACTCCACAGACTTGTGCTGTTCACCGCATTTCACGCATCGTGGTATGTGATGACAATAACTTTTAGTATGACCATATGCTTGACAGTTATGGCACTGAACTATCTCCTTCTTTATGTAAGGTTTCTCAACTCTTACGCTGGTATAGTACAATCTATTGAGGTCATAGGTTTGTTCAACTCCTTCCGATGGCTCCAAGTCCACGAAAAAGAGAGGTAGTGGAAGTTTTGTCCTTTAGGACATTAGTGACTTGCCGCACTTTATAGCCTATCTCCGTTAATTCTTCTTTAATAGCTTCAACTGGTGTCGAGGGGTGTAAGTTTCTGATTACAACCCTTAAAGCTCTCTCTTGGCGTAGCTGGTAGGTATGGAAATCCGCTTTGGTATCAGTTAGATATTTCACTATTTTTCTATATGTCTCGGCAGTAGTAGGAGATATTTTGGTGTCATTAATTCTACTCATACAGTAGTAGCTGGTAGAATCGGTAATTTTGTTCAATTGAGTACACAACAACTGGAAATTTTTAATATTTTTGACAAATATTGGAGGGGGTCGTGGTTCACTAGGTATAGGAGCAGATTCCATGTTTTCTTTTTCGTTATGTAAAATCTGAAAAGGATTTGGGGTGAAAAACGGTGATTCGTCAGTCATCCCTTGTGACGATGTGCCAGGTTGTGGTTCAGATTCTGAATTAGTACCCGAAGGGGTTGCTTGTAATCTTTTATTAGTATCACGGCGAGGTCTTTGTTTCGTAGGAGACGGGATTGAACCACTAGATCTAGATCTTTTAGTTGAAGCTTTGGAGGACATTACTTGATGATAATATCGCATTTCATGTAAGGAAAATAATTAAATAATAACCAGATGTTGGGGGAAAAAATAATAACTTAAGAAAAGTTAAGCAAGACCAGCCTTGCAGCTATTGGCAATCAGCTGATATGAAGAGGTGACTCAGCATTCACTTTACGGTGCAAATTGTAGCCCAACTTACCGTTGTTTGCTCCAATATTTACTGTTGTTGTTATCCTGAAGCCTGGTGATGTTTTCAAGACTGTTCTGAAGTGATATCCAACTGAAAAATTTATCAATGTTAACATGATAATATGATTATTTTTATAGAATCTACAAAATTAAAGGTACTTTAGAAGGATATTAAGATATCGGCATTTAAGCCCTGTCAGACGATTTTAATCAAAATGAAACCTAAATTATATTAAATCCCACTAAATTTTACATCATATAGCGAGTTTAATCAAAATCGTCGGAATCGTTTTTTGAGAAAATCAAAAAAGATGCAAAATGAATGGTATAAAGTGGCCCTTCTGGTAAGCTCATTTTGATGAAAAAAGTTTTGTAACGTTTCGGGCGTATTTTTGTCTTAAATATGAAATTTCAGTTTCATAGGAATGACCGTTTCCGCCCGAGAGTTACCACACACACACACACACAGACCGGGGCTTGGTTATTTGGACTCAGGGGACCCTAAAATGTCTATTATATTGAAAACTGGAATTCGAAAATTTTCACGATCGCAATACTTTCCATTACTATATATAGTCAGTGAAAGTAATACATAAAATGACTACAGATTAATTTTACCATCTATTTTTAGTATCTCATTGAAATCAGAGATGTTTTATATTCTGTTTCATATCAAATTTTCTGGCTAATATGAGCTATAAAATATCACTATTTTCGTCATAATTCTATTTGATATGGTGTAGTTCGTTGAATGTCTTAAATAAGTACCCTAGACCCATTTATACTCAATATCAGACTTCCCTTACCGGACTTCAGCTCATTTTCCAGACGACACAACACTCGCGGAAATTTCGGCGGGTTTTACAATACATTGAAGAACCGCCTTGAATATATCACAAGTGAGGCCACAAGGTAAAATGTGACGATGAAATTAATGAAAGGAAGAGTGTGTTTATTGTCTCTCTACGCTAAACCACCTTATGTGTTTTTTTTTTTTTTTTTTTTTTTTTTTTTTTTTTTTTTTTTTTTTTTTTTTTTTTTTTTTTTTATTAGAAATAATACAATCTGCCACAATCTTGGGCAATAAGTATTAGTGATATTAGAATTCATTCATTCCTTATGTACAAAAAATAAAGAAATAAAAAATTAATGAATAGAAAATAAATATAAATAAATAAAATATAAAGAAGAATAAATAACCGTAAATAAAGATAAAAAGAAAATAAAAGAAATAAATAATAATAATCTTGGTCACATTCATACATATATATACAATATTTACATACTGCCCTTGGGAACTCCGAATTAAACCCCCACGCCCACAAGTGGGCGTCGGGGCCCAAAGCTAGGAGATCCCAGCGCCTCTCAGTCAGTCGCGTCACCGGTCTAATAAGCCAGTGGAGACTGAGAGAGGGCGCTAGAGCCACAGACTCTCAGGCATGAGTGGAGAAGCTGGCCATTGCCAACACTCAGCATTGCTTAGTTATAAGAGATCTCTAGGCCACTGCCGTTTCAACCTACGAGGAGGGTTATAGGGATGGCTGGAGCTAGATAGGGATTGGGATAAAGGATTAGGAAGGTGAGTTAGCCTCTGGTGGAAGTTTAGGAATTTAGATGGGATTAGATCGAGGACAAATGGGATATTCAGATCATTGTGTAAGGTCTTGTTTGTAACATAATAGGGAGCATTGACTATTGTTCTAAGGACTTTGGACTGAAAGGATTGGATACGCCTGATGTTCGAAAATTTAGTTGTCCCCCACAGTTCGAGTCCGTAGGTCCATATCGGTTTTAGAATCGTCTTGTAAATGAGTAGTTTATTAGCAATAGAAAGTTTTGATGTTCTGTTTAGTAGTCTATATAGTTGGCCGTATCGTCTGTTGAGTTCTTGTCGTTTAAGTCGAGTGTGTGGGTTCCACGTTAGTCTTTTGTCTAGTAAGAATCCCAGATACCGGACTGTGTCAGAGCAGGGAAGGGGTATGGAGTTAAAATTGACTTGTGGACAGGATCTGCGGCGAAGGGTAAAGGTGATGTGCTTACATTTGGATTCATTAATTTTGATACGCCAATTAGCGCACCAAAATTCAATCAAGGATAGATGTCTTTGTAGATAGGAAGATGCAATTTCGGGATCTGATTGGGTTGATAAAATGGCAGTATCGTCGGCAAAAGTTGCTAAGAAGGTATCAGGATCTGTAGGTATGTCAGCTGTAAATAGGAGATAGAGGACAGGACCTAGGACACTGCCTTGAGGTACACCAGCCTCGATCAGGTAACTATTGGAAAATTCTGAACCAGAGCGGACTCTGAAGGAACGGTTTGAAAGGTAGGATTGTAGGATTAGATATAAGGATTGGGGTAAATGGGTTTTTAGTTTGAAAAGCAAGCCATCGTGCCAGACCCGGTCGAATGCCTGAGCAACGTCCAGAAAGGCACCAGTGCAATATTGCTTGTTTTCAAGGGCAAAGGATATATGGTCAACCACTCGTAGGCCTTGATGTACAGTGGAGTGCTGTGAGCGGAATCCGAACTGGTGGAAAGGAATTTCAATTAACTGTAGGATACGCTTGAGAAGGATTTTTTCAAAGATTTTTGAAAGGATCGGAAGGAGACTAATAGGCCTATAGGATGAGGTGTCGTTGGGAGGTTTACCAGGTTTGGGAAAAAGGAGAATGATGGAGTGTTTCCACACCAAAGGAAAGTGGGTTGTACGGAGAATACTATTATAGAGGTAGGTAAGGAATATAATTGCTTTTTGGGGCAGTTGACGAAGGATCTTAGAATTGAGGAGGTCGTAGCCAGGAGCTTTTCGAGGTATTAGTTTCTTTATAAGGAATTTGACCTCAGAGGGGTTAATAGCTTTAGGTGGCGGAGAGAGAGGAATTGGAGAGGAGAGGAATTCCTTTACGTTTGCTGTATGGGCAGGATTGAGCTCGGGGTGTGGGATAAAAACTTTAGAAAGGTATTTGGCAAATTCTTCCGCTCTAGTCTCATCCGACGAAGCCCAGGATCCATCTTCACGTCGGATGGGATGGGAGATGAATTGGTATTTAAGAACTTTTTTGGTTACTTTCCAGAGGGAATTGTCGCAGATAGATAGTGAAGAAAGATAGGAATTGTAGGATTGGGATCGAAAGGTATCTAATTTTTTTTTAGCTAATTTGGTGTAATAATTGTAGGATTTACGATCGTCTGGATGCCTGGTTCTTTGCCAGAGGGTTCTAGAGCGTCGTTTGGTATGGATTAGATCTAGGAGGTTTTGGGGTAAAGGATTCTTCTGGTAGTATTTTGGGGAAGGAGAAGGTGAAGATGCATTCCAGGCTGCTTGTTGGATGAGGGTAGTAAAGGAATCAACTGCATCATCAAGATCTTGTGGAGATTTGAGGGATACTCTGAGGTCTATTCCATCCGTTATTATTTCGCGGAAGAGGTTCCAATTAACTGGGCCTCTTAGGAATGATGGTGGAGGGAGTTTGGGAATAGGAGATAATGAGAGAGTTAGGGTAAGAGGGCTATGATCGGAGGAAAGGTCATCGAGCCGGGAAACGGAATGATTTAAAGGTCCTAGCCCTTTGTGGATAAAATAATCGAGGAGGTCGGGGTTACGATGAGGATCAGTAGGCCAATAGGTAGGGGAATCGGAGGAGAGGATATTACAGTGAGTGGAATAGAGTGCAGACAGCAATGTTCGCCCTCGAGAATTTGTAGTTCTGGCTCCCCATTGCTGGTGTTTGGCATTTAAGTCCGCACCTATGAGGAAATGATGCCCTAAGGAATTAAGGAATAAATTAAATTGGATTTCGGAAATAGGTATTTTTGGAGGAGAGTATGCTGCAACTACTGTTATAGGAAAATGACGGGTTTGCATAATTACAGCAGTGGTTTGGAGGAAGTTATGGACTGGTAAGGGTAATAAATTATGGGAGAGGGAGCGATGGATGATGACAGCAGTGCCGGCATGAGCTGTTCCATCGGGATGGTCAGTTCGGTATATTTGGTAGTCTGGGATGTTGAATGATCGTTTGTTAGTTAGTCGTGTTTCAGTGATAAGAGCTACGTCAATACGTTTGTCGTGTAGTAATAAAGTTAGTTCATTAATATGATTTCGAACACCATTCGCATTCCAGAGGAGAATGGAAATGGAGTTGGGTGGAATCATTTAGGGCTTTTTCAAGGCAGGAATTAAATTTGATACTAGGTTTGTTAGGACTGATATCAGAGGCATAACTATTGATTTTATTTCTGAGATGAATGATGTCATTAAACTGGTGAGGTCTGTGACATTTGATGGAGGAGGGATAGGAGAAATTTGATGCTGGGGAAGTTTTTGAGAATTAAAATTTTGAGGTGGTTGAGATTCAGGTTCGGGATGTTTGAGTGTATGTTGAACCGGCGTGGCCTCACACTGAGTAGACTGGTGACCACCACCAAGTTGTTGGGCGAACGAAACTTTCGGGTCGACGAATTTTAATAGGTTTCTCCTCGGTCTAGTCTCCTCTTGGCGCTGGGGCTTCAGAAATCTTGACTTGAGATTCTTGTAAATCTCGCAGCCTTTGTAATTCGCCGGATGTCCCTTGTGGCACAGAGCGCAAACTGCTGGGATTATACGAGATTTATTGCACTGCTCAGACTTGTGCTGTTCACCACATTTAACACAGCGCGGTATGTGGTGGCAATACGTTTTCGTATGGCCGTATGCTTGACAATTGTGGCATTGTATAATGTCTCTTTTTACATATGGCTTTTCAATCTTTACTCTCGTGTAATAGAGTTTTTCCAGTTCATAAATTTTTTCTACTCCTGGAGACGGTTCTAAGTCCACAAAAAATAGAGGTAAAGGAATTTTACTCCTGTCACCTGATTCTTCTATATTATCTTTCATCACATTAGTTATCTGACGCACTTTGAACCCAAGAGACGTCAGTTCTTCCTTTATTTCCTCAGCTGGTGTAGAGGGGTGTAAATTTCTTATTACCACCCTTAATGCCCTCTCCTCTCTTAGCTGATACGTGTGAAAATCAGCTTTTGTTTCACTAAGATATTTTACTATTTTGCGGTACACATCAGCTGAATCGGGTGATATTTTTGTGTCATTGATACGCGTTAGACATGTGTAGCTTTTGCTATCAATGATTTTATTTAATTGGGTGCATAGGAGTTGAAAATTTCTTATATTTTTAACAAATATGGGAGGAGGGCGAGGATCTCTCGGTGTAGATTCTGATTCCATGACCTCTTTCTCGATATGGAGTACTTGGTAGGGGTTAGGAGTAAAAAAGGGAGATTCCTCAGTCATCCCTTGCGTTGAAGTCCCGGGTTGTGGTTCCTGTTCGTTAGAAGCAGCTGATGAGGGGGCGTAGGGCGTTTGTTATTACGTCTTTGCCTTTGCTTGACTGGGGAAGCAGAAGAGCCAGCTGACCTGGAGCGTTTAATGCTTGCCTTTCCCGCCATGACTTGGTGATAGTATCTCATTGAAACATAAAAATAAAAAAAAATAAAACAAAAAAAAAATACGTCCGCGCGACCTTGACCTTGTCGTTTGGAGCGCGACGTGGCCCCTCCAGGGGTCAGTGGAAGACTGGCAAGCTGAGGAAGCTGAGTGGGGATCGCAATATGGCGAAAAAGATAAGGCTTCTCAGCTCTACTTCATACGACAACTAAGTAATCGTAAATATTACTACTTACAGTCAGTAGGATTAGTCCATTGTTGACAACGAATGTTGTTGCACAATCACTAATTGTTTATATGTAATAAAAACAATTATTACACACTAAAAACTGTTCATAAAGAAGAGACGATATAACGACGTATGTTAATGAACTAGCGCAAGCGCAGAACTTCACCTTATGTGTTTAACAGTATATTTTAACTGCAGAGGAAGAAATGATTAAGGATTTCGCTTAGAAAAAAAACTGACATGGAAGAGCGAAATTTGACTTGAGAAAAAAAAAAACTGAACAAACAATTTGGACTATTATCCGGGCTACTTTTCAAACTCTTGAAATCATTCCTGAACAGCAAAATCACTATTTACAAAGTAGGATCACCTGTTGTGTAGTGGGTAACGTAACAGCCTTCTATGCCTAGAGTTCAAACCTGGTGACCGTAGTATGTATTTATGATTAAAAAATCCTTGGTTATGTCGTTCTTCGGAGAAGGCTCAAAAGGTGGTCCCGAACCTGTGCGATGTCATGTACTTGTTCAAAGTCCCTGTCCTAATAAAATCTGGATAAGCAAAATTTGAGACTCTCACAGCAGCATTGGCCGATTAGCCACAGTATCATAAAATTGACGATAAATGAATAAACAAACAACTATCTAACCGTTATGGGCAAACGAAATACAACAATGGGGCTATCAAAAACCCCAACATCTAAAGATAACTGTTTTTTTATTTTTTATTTCAGCAAATTACAACACAAATATAACATATAAAAAAAACATTAATAGAACTATGGTGTTTTAGACCGTCTAGTCCGGAGCCGACATGTCCAATTTTACAATTTATATAACAGTAACTATATACATATAAATACGTTTTTTTTTCGTTAATTATATTGGTATTTATAGATTTCTAATTGTCTGATGACTATGGATAATTAAGATAAAAAATATTAAAAAAGAAGTGAATACCTTCAGAAACTAGTTACTAAGACATTAAGAAGTAGTTACCGATGAGATGCTATTGCCTTCTGCGAGACTCGATTCAATCCGACTAGCTAACTAGTGTTAGTGATCAGTTATTGAGCAGCCAGGAGAGCTCATAGCCTCGATAAAGCTATTTTATATTCAACACCCTGAAGTAATTAATGGTAATTGATAATTTCTTCAGAACTCAATTTCATTTGCTCACTAAAGAGATACTGTGATAGTATATAATTACTAAGTGATCCCCAAAATATTAACGGAAGGAAATTGTGATCGTGAATATGTAGATAAGCATATTTAAAATTTTAGATCTTTGGGCGTTAATTTATCATCTTTCATGGCTTGAGATTATTCACGTTGTTTAAGAAAAAGATTATTTAGGAAATGTCAATAGACATCTGGTACTTTAAAAAGTAAGGGCTTATAAATAAAAATATACACATTATATGTATATACATAAAGTGGCTCACGAAAGTTTTCGCTTTTTCGATATTCTATAGTTATTTATCAATTGAAAAATATAACCAATATGATAAATATTTGTAATAGCAATTAATTATAAACCTACACCTTCCTAAAATTATTTAAGAAATAGAAATCTCATTTTATTTGTTCAATTTCATAGATCACAAACGAAAGATAATTGAGATATGTTAAAATTGGGGACACAAAAGTTTTCGCTGTTAACGCCACTTATACTATTTTATTACTTTAATTTACTATATATAGTAAGGGAAGGTATTGCGATCGTGAAAATTTTCGAATTCCAGTTTTCAAGGAAAATACACGTTTTAGAGCCATCTGAGTCCAAATAACCAAGTCCCGCAAAAAGGTCTGTTTCTGCCTGTGTCCGTGTCCGCGACAACTTTGGTCCTCCGGGCCGGATATTACAGGTCTTTACTAAACTTTTGAAAAAACAGACTTTCTTAGCGATAAATCCTATAAAATTTGCAAACAATACCCAAGCATATTTAATTTTAATCATGAACAATAAACTTTTTTTATTTAATTTGAGCCTTTTAGAATCATATCGGTAGGGCCAGAAAAAAAAGTGTACCAAAGACTTCGAGTCGTATTTTGGGCCGAAAAGGTTCAAAATTAATAAAAATTAGTAAAGCCCTTATAATAACGTATTCCACATTACATAAAGTAATACGAGAATAAAGTAAGACATCACGGAAACACAGAAAATACATGGTGAGCATATGAGAAGAGTGATCGTTCAGAAAATCCAATGGCAGGTGATTATGAAACAATTAATAATAAAGTATTGAAACAACTCCAATGTAAAAACAATCAGAATAAACATCATGAATTAAATAAGAGAGTTGCGAAAATGAAACTGTTTATTAGTGCAATAAATAGAAAAATCTAGTGTGGCCAACACATGACATCAACTTACTTAAGTTTTATAATCAATTTACGAACTAATAGAGATCAAAAATGGTTTAAAGAAATTAATTTAGTTTCACTGGAAACAATTCGGCTTCTCTATAATTTTCACAAAGTTTTTTCCCCCTTCCAGATCACCTGACATGACTCCCATTGAAAATTAGCCAACCGATTTGGAACGGGGATCAGCAAAAGTATGACATTGAAACGAACTTAAATACAAACTATTGTATTGGGTTGTGTCACATGAAATGTCCTTTTTCAAGGTAAAGGATTTTTATTAAAAATACGATATGAAAACATGATAATTTTATTCCAAGTATTTACCTTCTTTTTCTACACATTTTTCCCAACGTGACACCAACTTTTTTATCCTCGAACTGAAAAACTCTGAGCTTTAAAAGTGAAACAAAATCTGAAAACGCACTTTTCACTTAATCATCATTTTCAAAAAGTTTTCCTTTGACGAAGTTGTCTCAATTCCTGAACAGGTGGTAATCTGTTGGAGACAAGTCGGGGGAATATGGTGGGTGCGGAAGAACTTCGTAGCCCAGTTCTTTCAATTTTTTCTCGGTATGTTTTGAAACAACGGAAACCATACAACTAAATACAAGTTTGTTAATGAAAACCGGTAAACAAATAGGTCTCGAATTAAATACCGATAAGACGAAATATATGATTAGTTGCAGAAATGGTGGCGATCTTGATGATATTAATATTTCACGTCATACGTTTGAACACGTAGAGAAATTCAAGTATTTAGGTTCAATTATAACTAGAAAAAATGAAATCCAGGAAGAAATAAAGTCCCGGTTAAAGGTGGGAAATGCGTGTTATTATTCAGTTGCTAAGTTACTTAGTTCGCGGCTTCTATCTAAAACTTAAAGATTAGAATTTATAAAACTATTATTCTTCCAACGGTTCTTTATGGATGTGAAACGTGGCCGCTTACTTTGAAGGATGAACAACGGCCTAAGGTTTTCGAAAATAAGGTATTGCGAAAATATTTGGTCCGAAGAGAGATGAGGCCACTGGGGAGTTTAGAAGGTTGCACAACGCGGAATTGCGGAACTTACATCCTGTGAATATAATTGAGCTGATTGCATCGCGGAGACTCAATGGGCGAGTAAAGTTGTTGGGCTCGATGACGAGCGGATTCCGAGAAAGTTGGTATTTGCTGATCCGACTGTTAGGCGTCCGAAAGGTAGGCCGAAGCGGAGATGGGAGGATTGCGTTAAGGCTGATCTCGGGAGCTTGGGCTTGAATGGTGAACATTGGACGAGCCTGTGTAGGCGGAATTTGGTGTATCGGCATCGAACCTTCGGGTTCGCTAAGCTTATTATTATTATGTTTTGAAACATGGGGTTTTGCTGCCGCTCAGTGAGATCATGAGGTACCCATGTATCGAGCTTTCTTACTTTCCCAATACACTTTAAATGTCTGGAAAAGGTGATACACTTGCATTTAGTTGTGCTGATAGTCCTTTAACTGTTTGGTAGGGGTTTCCTTCTACTGTATGTTTGAGGACATCTTTGTATATTACGGACGGAGGTTTTCTTCAGGGCAAGTTTTCCAAGTCGGTACCCCAGCTGAAAACTTAGCAAACCAACTGCGAATTGTCCGTTCATTAACACTCCCTTCTCCAAACGCCTTGCGAATATTTCTAGCGGCCTTAGCTGCTGAATGACCGAGTTTAAACTAGTACAAAAATATTATTCGAAAATCGTGTGTTTCCATGGTTCATATTTGGAGGTATACCTACTAAAAAGTGGGTAATTGATTGGGAAGCTAATGTTTATAATACAAAGGTGGAGGATTAGTAACTGCTTACTTTAAATATGTAAACATTCTGAAGAAAACAACAGAGACCTGCAAAATCCTTTATGTATTTCAGAAACTATAAAAACGGACATTTCATGTGAAACAACCCAATACATACGGAATCATATTCCGATTAATTTGCTATGACAACTAGTAAGTTCAACACACGTGATTTTTTAGAGCTTACGTTTATTTTGGGACACCCTTTGCAATAAGCCGTTCCTTTCCGAACTACTTATCATATTTACTCTTAATATGATTAGAAGTATTGACAGATTGATTATAGCCTTAGCATTGGTTAGTACTAACGGTATTGAATCCATTATTAGCATAATAGCCAAAGACAACAAGGAAGACGGATGAGCTATTGGCTGTAAACATTATCAGATGGCGTATACTATTTGCTAGGAGCTGTAGGAGCTAATCCAGATTCCGATTTCACAAAGGGTCCGTTTGTTCATCTCATTACATAGTCATTGGGCCTGGCTGGGTCAGCAGAACCCCGCATTCAATCCCTCCACAGAACCTCCTGCATTACCAAACGCTTATATATTTATCGTCGGTTAATATTTTTTTTTTTTTGTTTATTACATCAAATTCTATTAATATGATCGATGTTATGGTTAGTGTGCCGATTAAATATGAGATTTTGTCAGTTCTAGAATATTTTATTGTATATTAGAACAAAAATGAATGTATATTAGAAACAAAAATTAATTAAAAAAAACAAAAAAAAAAACAATGTGTCCCAACAAAATATTTAATATTGGTAAAATTTAATTTTCATAATTCTCTGATTTAAATAAATCTGAGGCGCTCAACACACGCCTTTCACTTACCTCCGCTGTTAACATCGATTTAAATAGATTATAAAAATTTTTACTTTCACTTACGATATATAGTAAGGGAAAGTATTGAGATCGTGAACATTATCCAATTCAACGGAAATACACATTTTAGGGTCACCTGAGTCCAAATAACCAAGTCATGCTAAAAGATCTGTGTGTGTGGTAACTCCTGGGCGGAAACGGTAAGTCCGATGAAACTGAAATTTCATATTTAAGATAAATATACGCCCGAGACGTTACTAAACTTTTTCATAAAAATTAGCTTACCAGAAGAACCAGTTTATACTATGCATTTGGCACCTTTTTTCGATTTACTCAAATACGGTTCCGACGATTTCGATTAAATTCACTATATCGATGTAAAATTTAATAAGCTTTGATATCATGTAGGTTTCATTCTGATTAAAATGGTCTGACAGGGCTTAAATGCAGTTATTTTAAATTTTCTTGCTCTAAAGTACCTTTAATTTTGTTGAGTATATAAAAATAACTGTTTTATCTCGTTACCACTGATGAAAAACAGGTAAATATATAAATTGAATGAATTCGATACCCAACTAAAGGAGAAAACAAAGAAAATAATTTTTCAATGCAATTTTTCGTTTTTGAACATAAGAGCAGTAATATACATGTATGATATACCGTTGGAAAGCTAAAGATTTTAGAAAAAATATTATCTCATACACAAGCTTTTAAAAGTTAATAGAGAGTGATAAAAAGCAGATTTGAAAAATGGAGGTAAGTGAATGTCGTGTGTTGCCAGCACCAGATTTTTTCGACTTGAATACATATTGCCTTTGAGGGCTTCCTTAGGTCAATCTAGAAAAATATTTTTTTGTCTGATGGAATGGCCGCTGAGAAAGGGGCTACAGAAGTTATGCAAAACTTTATAGATTAACCCCCGAGCCCAAATTAAATTTAAATCTCACTCCATCATTAATGACGCCTCCACTTCTAACCAACTCCAGCAGTCCTCTGTCTTTCCTCCCTCTTTTCTCGATTATATGCCGACTTTTCTTCATCTCTAGGGATCAGCTTTGTTTACTCAACTCCGCCGGCCTAAATTTAACCCTTCTGAATTCGCGAGGTCTCCTGGGACAGATTTTGTATATTTTTCTATTCATTTTGAAAGCTCCGACTAAAAGGGACGAAGAATGTGTCATGAATTTTAATATTGGTATAGAGGGTAAATCGTCATGTTATGTGTTATTAATATTTTATACGTGTTTGTACGAGTATGTCGAAATGGATCAAACATTCTGACAAACTCAATCATTTCTAACGTTTTTGAGTTCCGAGAAGTAGAGTATTTTCGAATATTGCTTTGGATCCTTCGCAAATATCAGTATTCGATATTAAAACAAAGTTTCCGGAAATATGTTTGTCGGAACAAAGCCTAAATAAATATTGCGTTATTCGAAACAAATTTAGTACAATATTTTAATTTAATACTTTCCAAACATGTGCGAGGTTGAACTCTACAGTGGATATAATAATATACAGATATTATTAATATAAATACATTTTTACTAAAAATGAGTTGAATGATGGATCTCTAAGGCTGTGTTTGTACTGTAGCTTGTGTTACTAAAAGATGTTACAGTTCTGCCTTATCGATGGATCTGATATCAGCGAGGATAATATCTACTGAACGTCTGTATTATTGGGTTGTTTCACATGAAATGTCCGTTTTTATAGTTTCTGAAATACATTAAGGGTTTTGCAGGTCTCTGTTGTTTTCTTCCGAATGTTTACATATTTAAAGTAAACAGTTACTAATAATCTACCTTCGTATTATATATATTAGCTTCCCAATCAATTACCCACTTTTTAATATACCTACAAATATGAACATGGAAACCCGCGATTTGGGGACAGGAGTGTTAATGAACGGACCATTCGCCGTTGGTTTGCTAATTTTACAGCTGGGGATACCGACTTGGAAAACTTGCCCCGAGGAAGTCCTCCGTCCGTAATAGACAACGATGTCCTCAAACATACAGTAGAAGGAAACCCCTACCAAACAGATAAAGGACTCTCAGCACAACTAAATGCAAGTGCATCTACCGTTTCCAGACATTTAAAGTGTATTGGAAAAGTAAAAAAGCTCGATACATGGGTACCTCATGATCACATTGAGCGGCAGCAAGACTCCATGTTTCAAAACATACCGTGCAAAAATTGAAAGAAATGGGCAACGAAGTTCTTCCGCACCCACCATATTCTCCCGACCTGTCTCCAACAGATTACCACCTGTTCAGAAATTTAGACAACTTCGTCAAAGGAAAACTTTTCGAAAATGGTGATCAAGTGAAAAGTGCGTTTTCAGATTCTGTTACACTTCAAAGCTCAGAGTTTTTCAGTTCGGGAATAAAAAATTTGTTGTTACTTAGGGAAAAATGTGTAGAAAAAATAAGATAAATACTTCGAATAAAATTATCTTGTTTTCATACCGTATTTTTAATAAAAATCCTTAACCTTAAAAACGGACATTTCATGTGACACAACCCAATAATATTAGGCAAGTACGAATAATAATAAAAAAATGTTGTTCTACAACAAATCAGGGTACAAGATTCAGTAGATAATAAAAGTCGGATTGGGTTGAGTTTACACTTAAACGCCACGTCCAATCTCTAATTTTCGGGTACCCTATTTGCAAAGGCTGGGTGAGTTCTAGGTTCTGTATGCTTGACTAGGTATGAGTGACTTTTGTATATATTTTTATTGATTTTGTTTTGTATATATGTATATTGTATTATTATTATATACACTTATTGTTTAATGTATATCTTGTGAATTTAGTATGAATGTTGTACTTTATTAGTATTAAAAATGTCCTAAATTGGACTGATTGTAATATTACCCAATAAAGAATTGTTTATTAAAAAAAAAGTTATATAAAAAAACAAAACACAGAAGATAACATAATTCCACCACAAAAATGTTTTTTTAAAAATATGTTGGCATCTTTTTAACAAATTAATCATTGCTTATAATAAAACTAAAAAAAATAAAAAATAAATAATAAGTTTTTTTGACTCTAATAAACATACAATATACAAAAATATATCATAACGGGAATTCATAATAATAGCCCTTCTTTTGTATGAGAGCATTTTAAGGTTTAATATGTACAATACCAGATGCACTGTATGTGCTTTTAGCATTATGGCATTTGCCCTCTGATAATGAATTTAAACGATTAATGTGCTTTAAGAAAACAACAAAGCAACCATTTATTTTAATCTTTCCTCGTTATATTTGATTGGGATTTCACACCTAATAATCAATAGTAAGTTTGATTTGGTAAAATGTAATTTGAATTCCGGTTTAGAAACATGACAGATTTAAATTAGTGAATCAGCTGTAACAAGAAGTAGTTTCGATATATCAGTAAAGGGAATAGACCGCAAATCAAATTACAAATAATTTTAAACTATTACTAATAATGTTTATTGGAAACATAAATAAATATTAAATTCTACATCAATATAGAGAGTTTAATCAGAATCGTTCGTGCCGTTTTTGAGGAAAATGTAAACAGATGCATGATACATTGTATAAAGTGACTCTTCTGGCTAGCCGATTATAATCATAAAGTTACTATAACATTTTGGGCTTATAGTTGTCTGTAATTTCAGTTTTGTGCGACTTATGGTTTTTGTGCTGGTCGGAAAAGTGGAATTCAAAAATGTTCAGGATCGCAATACTTTCCCTTACTATGTATTTATATCCTTCCTTACTGGCTTAACCTTTAATTTAAACCATGACTTTTCCTACTCATCCACATTTTCCCTGCTGGAGTGCCTCAAGGTTGTATCTTAGGTCCTATCCTCTACTCCCTTTATACAGCTGACATTCCACTCCACCCTCGCACTGTCCTAAATACTTATGCTGATAAAATGTGTGTCTTATTCGTCCATAATGATCCAACTACTGCATCCCAAACCCCTCAGTCCCACATCACAGCCATTGAAGAATGGTGTCAAAATTGGAGAATTAAAATAAATCCCAACAAATCCCACTAAATCACTTTTACCTTTCGTCGCAAACCGATGACTTCCTGCCCCCCAGCATCCTTTAGTCTCCATCTTGACAAGCGCCTTACTTGGAATCCTCACACAAGACTGAAACGACAAGAAACTGCTCGAAGATATCGATTACTACAACACTTACTAGACAAAAGTTCAAAACTTCCAGTATATTACAAAAGACTCATCTACATCACAATTACCAGACCTATTTGGACATATGGAATCGAGCTTTGGGGCTGTACGAAACCATCTAATTCCTCCCGCATCCAGTCCTTACAATCCAAAATGCTTCGCAAAATCCTGAATGCTCCTTATTTTGTCACAAATCAACTCCTCCATAATGACCTAAACATCCCATTTGTTGCAGACATAGCCCGTGATAGATACTCCTCTTTCCATTCTAAACTCCCTGCACATACAAACCCACTTGTCCGTAATTTATCTTTCTCAAATATCCCTGGTAACCCTCTAAGGTGACTGAAAATGAGGTGGCCTCGGGACCTACTGTCTTAAAATAGTAAAGTGCTACTACTGGGTAGTTCTTTCTCAAGACATTTTCATGACTTTTTATTTTCATTATACATATTTACTTATTGTATTCTTTAGTACAGTTGTATACTACTATAAATAAATTTAAAAAAAATATTTTGTTAAAAATAGCGTTTATTTAATCCATTTTGAATAAATAATGGGGTTTTTCGAACAGCCTGAGTTTTAATTCTTCGTGGGGAACAGGAAAAAGTTTTAGAGTACAATTAAGAATCAGGCTAAAACGAAAAGTAGAAAAGTTAAGCCATAAAAAACCATGTCAGCCTTTCACTGACTTTACAAAGGGCGATTTACAGCTCGGGGCCTAAATCAAATGAATCAAAGCTCTTTGGAAACTTAGTGGAGTAAGAGGTTTGACTGGGGCAGTGTGTGTGTAACGTAGGGCATAGTTATATTGGGATCCGTGGAGTGTAGTTATCAGTAAGTGTAATGCGGGCTTTGAGATGGGGTCATTTCCCCCCTCCACCTCGTTAGCCCCGTCCTAATGAGACTCACAGGCCTAGCCTCCTAATACCTCTGTGTCTGTACTCTGCCTTGTCTTGCTCCTCTCTTATCCGTGCCGCGAGTGTGGTCGACTCAACAGCGTATTCACCTAATAAAATTGCCACGTCCAATAGTTATGTTCAGATCGATGACCCACATTCGTAGTCACATTTGTAATTAAAGGCACTTCGAAGGAGATTACCAAACCTCTGAGTGCAACAAAGCCGGATTTCCATTGTACTGCGGAGTCCAACACATTCCTTGAAAACTTTTTTTTTTTCCAATAACAATTTTTTTTTATTGAGTAATATTACAATCTGTCCCAAATTGAGAGGAGAATCTAGCCAATGCTAGAACTCCAATATACATATATTTACAAGAGGTCGCTGGTCCGTATCAACCTTCTAGTCGGGCTGTGGAGCTGGAAAGAGATTGAGCTAGAGGATTGCGGTGATGGATAAGGTCCTGGTGGAATTTGGAGAATTTTGATGCCATAATATCAAAAATAAATAAAATATTTAGGTCGTGGTGTAAGGTAGTGATGGGCAAATACTCAAACAATTTGATTACTGATTACTGTAATCAAATGATGCTCGCTGCTGATTACAAAATCTACTCAGAATTCCTCCTGATTACTTTCTATTTTCCTCTGTAATAAAAATTTTCGTACTTTTGAGTACTTGATTACTTTTTTATATGAGGTGGCCAGAATAGATTATATTACATACATCTATTAAGTTAAATTCTATTAATTATTTCTTTACGCCATATTTTTTTTCATATTGTCGATTATTTTAAACTTTTCATAAAAAATTGATAAGGGTAAATTATTATTATTAAGATGGTAGGTTTATAGATTATTGTAAACTCTTCAGATAAAATCGATATAGGGGCCTATTATTATGTGTTTTAGAGGGTTTAGTTAGTGAATGTTTTATTGTTTTTTTAGTCAGTTGGTCTAGTGTATGTTTATTTTAAGTTTTTTTTTTTTAATTTTTCATTGATCGGTATAATATAGTTATATTTTTGGTTAGTATGTTGGTGATTGATAATAAATCAGCTTAAAATCAGGATTTCTTTTTATAACAAATTTTCAGACAAAATCTACTCTACAGCAACTGACTGAAATCAATTATACCAATAACCAAATCCTTTAAAAAGTAAATATATTTCCTCTGAGTATAAACCTATTCTTGAGCGAGCGCGATTAAAATTAATAGTATAATCGGAAAGGAACCTTGGGGAACCCAGCTACCGAGTCTGGTATCGAATAAATACGAAAAAGTTAAAATAAACCTATTCTTGAGCGAGCGCGATTAAAATTAATAGTATAATCGGTAACGAACCTTTGGGAACGCAGCTACCGAGCCTGGTATCGAATAAATACGTTAAAGTTAATATGAAATTCTAAGTGTAAAAAAACATAATAATAGGTCCCTAAATCGATTTTATCTGAAGAGTTTACAATAATCTATAAACCCATCATCTTAATAATAATAAATTACCCTTATCAATTTTTTACGAAAAGTTTAAAATAATCGACAATATGAAAAAAAATATGGCTAAAAGAAATGATTAATATAAATTAACTTAATAGTATGTAATATTCTCTATTCTGGCCACCTCATATAAAAAAGTAATCAAGTACTCAACATTACGAAAATTTTGATTACAGAGGAAAATAGAAAGTAATTAGCAGGAAAGCTGAGTAGATTTTGTAATCAGCAGCGAGCATCAGTTGATTACAGTAATTAGTACTCAAATTTTTTGAGTATTTGCCCATCACTAGTGTAAGGTATGGTTTGTGATATTATAAGGAGCATTTATTATTGTTCGAAGGACTTTGGATTGAAAAGATTTAATGCGTTTGATGTTAAAAAGTTTAGTGAATTATATTGAGGATGTATCGTCGACTGTAGAAATTATTATAGGTGGAATAATCAAGAATCTGTCGTTTTTTGAAAATTTTTAATTTTGCCTACGTTTCGGATCAAGCTTGTGAGCCATCATCAGGGCATTACTGAGCAATGTCCAAGTATAAACTCAACCCAAGATAAGCATACAAAATTACTAACTCGGTGCGCGCCTCCCAAGATATGCCACCCCAGAACATGATAGAATCTCCTCCAAATAGCTAAGTTTCTAACGTGCTGCACTGAATATACCGTTCTCCAGGTCTAATCCAACTCATAAAATTCTTCCAAGGTAATTCGCAAATTAACGCGATGATTTTGCCTTCTTCTTAGAGAGTGATAATCTGACTTAAACGATTCATTGAGAATAAAATTAAGTGTGATGAGTTCAGTTATTACTTCCTAAATAGCTGTTTAGCCAGGATGACAAAAGACAGTACAATCCATAAAAAATGTTACTTTATGTTAGAAGAAGATAACTGATATTTTCGTTATCGAAATATGTTGTTTTTTACTTTCACTTAATATAAATTGTAAGGAAAAGTATTACGATCGCGAACTTTTTCGAATTTCAGTTTTCAACGGAAATACACATTTTAGGGTCCACTGAGTCCAAATGACCTATTCCCCTAAAAAGGTCTGTGTGTGTGTGTGTATGTGTGTGTGTGTGTGTGTGCGTGTGTGTATGGTAACTCCCGGACGGAAACGAAAAGTCCTATGAAACTGAAAGTTCATATTTAAGACAAATATACGCCCGAAACGTTATAAAACCTTTGTCATCAAAATGAGCTTACCAGAAGAGCCACTTTATACCATGCATTTTGCACCTTTTTTCGATGTTCTCAAAAACGGTTCCGACGATTTTAATTAAACTCGCTAAATCGATGTAAAATTTAATGGGATTTAATATCATTTAGGTTTCATTCCAATTAAAATGGTCTGACAGAGCTTAAATGCCAATATTTTAAATTTTCTTCTTCTAAAGTACCTTTTGTTGGAATTTTGTTGATTCCATAAAAATAACTATATTATCTTGTTACCACTGATGAAAAACAGGTAAATATATAAATTGAATGAATTCCATACCCAATTAAAGCAGAAAATAAAAAAAAAAAATGTTAATGCAGTTTTTCGTTTTTGAACATAAGAGCAGTCAGTAATATACATGTATGATATACCGTTTGAAAGCTATTGATTTTAGAAAAAAATATTATCTCATACACAAGCTTTTAAAAGTTAATAGAGTGTGATGAAATGAAGATAAAACTAACTGATTATTTTAGATAATAATATAATAGATTTTTTTTAATAAAACACATGTTTTTATATAAATTCAATTAAATTAATTCTTTAATAGTTTCACGTATTACTTTCACTTACTATATATAGTAAGGAAAGTATTGCGATCGTGAAAATTTTCGAATTCCAGTTTTCAACGGAAATACACATTTTAGGGTCTGACTGAGTCCAAATAACCAATTCCCCCAAAAAGGTCTGTGTGTGTGTGTGTGTGTGTGTGTGTGTGTGTGTGTATGTGTGTGTGTGTGTGTGTGTGTGTGGTAACTCCCGGGCGGAAACAAAAAGTCCTATGAAACTAAAATTTCATATTTATATTTTCATATAGGTTTTCTCAAAAACGGTTCCGACGATTTTGATTAAATTAGCTATATCGATGTAAAATTGTAAAGGCTTTCATATCATGTAGGTTTCATTATGATTAAAATGGTCTGACAGTGCCTAAATGCCGATATTTTAAATTTTCTTTCTCTAAAATACCTTTAATTTTGTTGATTCTATAAAAATAACTATATTATCTCGTTGCCACTGATATAAAACAGGTAAATATATAAATTGAATAAATTCGATAACGAACTAAAGGAGAAAACTGAAATAATATTTTTTAATGCAATTTTTGTTTTTTGAACATAAGAGCCGTAATATACATGTATGATAAAAAAAGCTAAAGATTTTAGATAAAATATCATCTCATACACAAGCTTTTAAAAGTTAATAGAGAGTGATGAAAAGAAGATAAAACTCACTGATTATTTTAGATAATGATATAATAGATTTTTTAATAGAACACGTGTTTTTATATAAATTCAAATAAATTAATTCTTTAACACTTTCACGTATTTTTATCTCTAACTGTATTTGAAAATTCTTTCATTGATTTTAAATATGGAGGTAATTTAAAGTCGTGTGTTGCCCGCACCAGATTTTTTTCTCTCTTATACTTAAAATTTTAAAACATGTTGTGTAAACAATTTACGTAAGCACTGACCGAGTAGCACGTAAACACTCCTTACTACATTGAAATGTATTCAGTGAAGAAATATGTTTACAGGGATATGTAGCTCTATATATTCATAAATTCTGAAGGTGGTGAATAAGGAAAAGGTGCGAGAGATGGTACCATGCGTTTATCGACTCTCCGTATTTACAGCTTTACTGGGGAAGGAAGAATTATGGGCTAGATTTTGTACTTTTTCCTTTCGTTATTATTAGTTTAGAAATGTTAAAATTAAAATTAATAAATATCGCATAAATATTAACAGAAAAATATCCGACCCTAAATATATCACTTTCTCTTACTCACATACCTATTTTTCAAAATAAAATTAATAAGGTTCACGTTAAGTAACGAAATTGAATTAAAGTAAAGGTGTATATACAAATTTAATTTTACTTACATAAAAACATCTGAAAATAATCTAAAAATAGGATTATTGTTTTTGTTCATACCTACCTCGCCTTTGAAGGATTTCCGGGGTTTCTCGAGCCAGGGGATGATGGATGGAGATAAAAGCCCCCAGCACCTCGACTCGAACTTGTAACTATTTGGTTTCAAATTATGGTCCTCTGTGATTCCTAGGCAACGCGAGCTAACTCACTACCCCCCCCCCCCATTCCGAGAAAAATTATTATTCACACAAAAAATTGGAAGATATTATCGTATCTCACAAGAAAACTTCCAAAAAAATTGTTTTTCTTCTAAACTCTTAAGAATCCTAACATTATATTCATCATGTATATTACCATTTTTTTTTTTTTTCATTGCTCGAATTATTTCCTCTTCATAAGAATTCGAAATTTCTTTATAGTTTATACTTAAACGTTTTCTACAATTCTTAATTATGGGAGACGGAAAATTAATTAAAAGCTAAAAATTAAAGACAATAGGAACAAATAATTTTGAAAATATGATTGTTAAATCATACCACGCAGGAATCTATTAGCGAATTTAGGAGTAACGAGTGGGTTAGGGTGGGAATGAAGTTTATCGGGGAAGGGATGGTAACTGGTTCAGACTGAATCAGCAACATATAGTTATCAAATCAGGATATTCGTGACAAAATAAGATATTACATAGCAATCCTTAAAGGTTTTATGAAGGATTTCGGATCGCATTAAAGAAGTTGATGATTAAGGAGAGCCACAAAGTTCAACTCCCGGATTAGTCCGGGTTAGTTTTATGGTAGCTATGAAATTAGCCTTTAGTAGTTAAATAGAAAGTTAGAGCTCATATCTAGCAAGTGTTGAAGTAGCTGGCAATTTAAAATATTTTAATGTATTGAGGATACTGAGGGGAGTTCATAATTAAATAATTTTGATATTAAACAATTAATGATAACGAACCTTTGTCGGCAAAACATCAAAAGGTGTTTACCTAGCCCCTAGATTTCCCATCGGTATGGACCCCCCCAGCGGTACCAGAGACCCCTGGTAGTTTCCTACAGCGGCAGCCTAAAAGAATATTAAGGGTGGTCAAAAGATAAGAATAAGATCACAAGTGCTGTACCGCCAACCGGGGTACTTCCCATGTCAGCCCACCCGAGGTGACGAGGATGGGAGAGAATATTCGTAGGGGAGTCTTATTCGAACCAGGAGGAGTCAAGTTTTATCCTCAAGAGGAGTGAGTCGGGTTCCACCTACAAGAAGAGGAAGTGGCCGTCGGGGTTCTGAGAGCAGCTGGAGGATGATGCCGAGAAAGGGGACCTAAGACTGTTTTCAACTTCGCCAGCCGGTTAAGGGTTTCAAAGGTGTATTGCTATTAGTAATATTGTATGGTAAAAGTAAAGAAAATGTCCCTCAGTATTCTCAATCAGAGTTTTAGCCAATATGTAAATATAATGATATGTGTAAATTAATAATTATAGCAATGTATTAATTGAATCTTGTTTACTTTAATCTTACCCTGCATGCCACCTATTGGATTGGTAAACACGATACCTTTGGAAAGGGATCCATGGTATCATTAAATATAGAGTTTATATATTGACTAAATATAGTAAGTAAGCTAGTTTTTGAAGCTACCGCTGCCTTAGAAAAGCAGCCGGGTAAAAACATAGCAATATTTAAATTAATTTGTTTAAATATAATTTTTTTTTTTTAAGCGTTTAAGGTAAGAAATGAAAATTCCTCTCTCTCTCTCTGTGGTGCAACGCTGATATCCGTGCAGGGCTTCCACATATTATTGGAATCCCATTAGCTCCAAGAATCCAGATGAAGAGGGCGATATTTTTCATTATATTGCTGTTTCACACCTTCATACTTATTATTTTTATATTCTGAACGTGATCTAATTTTCCAAGAGGAGCCTTAATCAACCGCTCACCAGTTTATTACTCCTCATCTCACTAGTTTATTACACAACTCTCTTCACCAGTTTAAAATGAAAAGCTCCAATAGCCTGGGGTCGGAGGAAGCAAATATCTGTTTATGAAAGATATTGATTCTCCTACTGTTGAAACTAATATAACTTTTTCATAAAAATGGATAAATATTTTGATTAAAACTGAACTGCATTTCTAAGATTGAGTTTTCATTTTTTGTTTTGGGCAAATTATATTTCCTCTTTTCACTTGATAAGAGCAATTTGTATGAGGCTTATTAAAAATA
The DNA here is from genome assembly GCA_023052935.1 of Piezodorus guildinii. Taxonomy (NCBI): domain Eukaryota; kingdom Metazoa; phylum Arthropoda; class Insecta; order Hemiptera; family Pentatomidae; genus Piezodorus; species Piezodorus guildinii. Next base: position 11,979,289 of record CM041294.1, on the reverse strand, counting down.
GAATCTACATAACTAAAATTCACAAAAAATGGGTGAGCCCCATCAGCTCTAATCTAATTTCAGTTGAACTACTATTTTGTAAACAACACAGTAACATAACACCCTTACACAATCTTAAAATGTAACATAGTTACAGTACAATATGTTTAACTACATAAATTATTAATTAAATTTCATATTGTTAATTGGGGATATGAAAAAAAAAAAAAAAAAAAAAAAAAAAAAAAAAAAAAAAAAAAAAAAAAAAAAAAAAAAAAAAAAAAACTAAAATAGAGTGTTTATGAATTAAGGTGAAGGTTAGAATTCAATCGTGAAATAAAAACGCTGTCTTATACTCACCACTTTATTTAAAATTGCATAATTCTGCTGATACGCCATCTACAGGGGCAACAATTTTTTTTCCAAGAAAACACAATTTTAATTTCTTCAGTACAAAAATTATTTATACATTCTCTTATACACTATCAATAAAAAAAACCGGCGCACCTAGAGTTATTTAAATATTTATTTATTGAGAATTATTACAATCTGTTTCAGAATGAACAATAGTAATACTGATATGACCACATTCATACAATATATACAGAAAACAATAAAAATAGTCAAATTACATAAAATAGAAAATAAATAAATGCATATATATACAATAAAATAATAACAAATAATAAAACAAAACGACAACCTATAATTGAGATAAATAAAAAGTTGGCAAATAAATAAACATCATACGATCAATGGTAACTATATACAATATATACAACTGCTAAAGGGACCCCAGATTGGGCTTTTCCCTCCACTTGTGGAGGAAAAAAGCGGAATCCAAGTGATCCCAGCGCCTCCCTCTCAGCCGCATCACTGGTCTTAGCCAGTAGAGGCTGAGTTAGGGCGCAATAGCCACAAACATACAGTACATGAGTGGAGGATCTGACCAGTGCCAGAACTCCAGTATAAATGTTTACAGAACGTCGCGAGCCACTGCCGTTTCAATCTTCGTGGAGGATTGTACGGGTGGGTGGAGTTGGAGAGGGATTGAGCTGAAGGATTAGGATGATAAAGAAGGTTCTGATGGATCCAAGAGCCGATTTAAAAGATGACTGCTATACTCATGCACATGCGCAGAACTCAATAAAAAATATAAAAAACTTATATTAAAAAACGAAATATCATTAAAATAAAAATTGACTTCTAAACATTTTCAAACTTTAATTAAACCAAAATAATGCATCCTCAATACCGAATATTCCCCCCTATGGCTCTGATGACTGCTTCGATCATCCCAGGCATAATTTGTATGAGGATAGCTACCCGTTCCTGGGGGATGGCCTCCCACTCTTCCACTAGCACTATCCTGAGGTCCTGTAGGGTAGCTGGAGGGTTTGGCCGACGTCGGGTCCGCCTCCCTAACTGATCCCATATCTGTTTTATAGGATTCAGGTCTGGGCTTCGAGCTGGTCACCGCAGAGTACTAATGGCGACCTCATCTAGGTGTCCTGTCACTACATTTGCTGTGTGTGTCCGAACGTTAGGGGAAAATTATCGCCAATGAAAGGCTTAAAAGTCATCACATATTCCTCTAGAACGTCCGTGATGTACGAAATTGCATTGAGGGACGGTCTGTTTAACACGTGGAGGTCTGTCCTCGCTTGTGATGTAATACCTCCCCACCGTTTCAGCGATGTTGCACTGACTGTACCTCTCTCCCGTTCTTCTCCATACTCTTACTCGGGCTTCCTGAGTACACGGGATAGACCTGGATCCGTCGCTGAACCTAACGGAGACAAAATCAGGCTCAGTCAAGTGAGCGTGTTATCGGCAAAATTAATGGCGAGCATTTCGGCGAGCTGCCGTCAACTGAGGACCTGATGCTGGGACCCTAGAGTGCAAATCCACTACGGCGAGCCTTCTCTCTTTTGCATACAATCACGTTCACCTGGCGAGCAATTCTGAGCTGGCAAGCGGTTTCTACAGCTGTCTGTGTACGGCTCCTTATCGTTTGCATCATGATGAAACGGTCATCTACTGGCTCAGTCTGGGACCCCCTGATCCTAGCCTCCTCGTGTAAAGTAATGACGATTATCGGATCATTCCATTATTTCTTCGCCATTTTCTTTTCATGCGCCTCGGAGGATTATCCGGAATTGAAGAGGAAGAAAGGATTGAAAATAGTGGGTTAGAGTGCGAATGTAGTTTAACATAAAAGGAATGATACCTGGTCCGGGCCAAATCAGTAACAAAGGGAACATTAAGGTCTTTATGGATAAGTTTATTCGTGACAAAGTAAGGAGCGTTGAGGATTTTACGAAGGATTTTGGATTGTAAGGATTCGATGCGGGAAGAATTTGATGGTATAGTAAAGCGTCAAAGCTCTACTCCGTAAGTCCTTGGTCTTAAAATAGTCATGTAGATGAGCCTTTTGTAGTTCAGAGGAAGGTTTGACCGTTTGTCTAGTAAGTGTTGAAGCAGCCTAAAGCGGCGAGAAGATACATTTATTATTAAAAATCTAGGTGCAGCCGATTTTTTTTTTTATCGCTATACATTATAAAAAAATCTTTGAATTTAAATTTGAATATATCAACTAATACAGAAATTATTCAATGCTGATGATGAAATCCTATAAAATTTTAATCTCCGATTAGATTTTTTTATATTTGTTTTTGGTTTTTAATTTTCAAAACCGAACTTTATATATTCGAATATATTACAATTTGTCATACTAAATGCCGGGCGCTACGGTCACAAGGACCCGGGCCTCCTCAAGAACTTCAAGCCAGTCGTTCCTGTCCTTCGCTCTAGCCCTCCATCTCCTCACTCCAAGCAACTTGAGGTCCTCCTCGACGTCGTCCAACCATCTCACTCTTGGCCTTTCTCTGTGTCTTTTTCATTAAAGTAGTAGTCTTGGAATCCTAGTTTCTGGCATCCTTTCTACATGTCCGAGCCATCTTAGGCGGGTTTTTTTTCACAAACGATACCAGGTCTGGTTTCCCATACATTGTTCGGAGCTAACTATTCTTTCGTATTCGCCAAGAGTCATTTTCTTTAATTGCCCAAATATCTTCCTGAGTACTTTTCTCTCCCAAACATTGAGCCTCCTTTCGCTTTCCTTTCTTCTAATACCCAGGATTCGCTGCCATAAGTAACTGTGGGTCCTCAGTATTGTTTCGTATATCATCACCTTGGCATCTCTTGAAAGACTTTTGAACTTTAGTATTGTTTGTAGGGCGAAAAGGCACTTATTGCCTGCAGACAGCCTCGCATTAACTTCATCTTTCGTATTATTATCATGAGTAGTAACGCTCTCATTGATAGTACTTGAACCCTCTTCTGCCGCTTCCCTTACAATTTGTCATAATAGACCATAATAATAGTGCTACAGGATGTTCATTCATACAAAATCTTTTGCAATAGACCAAAAAAAAAAAAAAAAATTACCTCCTCCCTCAAAATTTGATATTTAGAGAATATGGAAAATTGTTGAGCTATTAATGTTACACCACACATGACATTTATAATGATTAACGCTAAACTCTAAAGGTATCATAAAATTAATCCTTATGATTTCGATGAAATTAGGGCAAAAATATTTCCTATTGCTCAACTAAATATTCATTAGGGGTATCCCAACTCCTATTTATAGGGTGTGGAGCGGGAGGGTCATTAGTACTTTTGAATGAGTAGGCCGGTTCGGATGAAACTTGGTACTCATGTTTCTTAATGGCCGTCTGGAAATTCGTAGGAGTAATGGAGCTCCCTTCTTTAGGGGTGGGTTCGTCATCACTTTATAACTTCCAGGAGATCGATTCTCATGAAGCTTGGTAAGAATTTTTTTTCCAACTAAAAATAATTTTTACTTTCACTTACTATTATATTGTAAGGGGAAAGTATTGCGATCGTGAAAATTTTCGAATTCCAGTTTTCAACGGAAATACACATTTTAGGGTCCCCACTGGGCTTATTAAACAGATATGCAATTTTTCTTATAGATAAGCCCTGCAAACCATGAGCTCTATCAAATCACGAGAAACACGCATATTAAAAAGAAATCAGTTTCCCAGGCCCAAGTAAAGTTAATACTGAACTAAGATTTGATTATCGAGATAAGATTTATACAGATAACCCTGGAAAGGCGGTCATAGTACAACAAATAGGTTTAAATTGAAAGTGTTTAGAAACTTTTTTGACTACCATTAACAAATGACATTCTGCCATAAATAGCTATGCAAAGTAAAAGTGTTCCTCATGCAATTCATTGGACAAATACGGTGCGGCATTTGTTGAGAATGAGGGTTTTTCTGTTTAATTTTCAAAAACGGAATGATAGAATATTAAGATTTGATATACTCTTGTTCAATGATATTAACACAAAAGATTATAAGTAATGTATATATATATATAAAAATAATTTAAATTTTATAAATATAATATATATATATTATTATATTATAATATTGTTTTTTTTTTTCACGTCCAGTTTCAACCAAAGAAAGATAAAAGTTCTATTTATCGCAACGTAGAACCTAACACAATTTATACACCTATATTGCAGTTAGTTAAATTATAATATTTCTGAGAGGATTTGTGGGAACGGGCTATGCTTAGCAATGTGTCTTCTGTTCTTTTTTTTTTTTTCTTTTGAATCATTTAGTGGTTCCATTAACTAGACAGTGGTGCATGCAGTAAATATGGATTCTGAGCGAATGCCAAGCAAGCTATTCTCAGCCAGTTTTATTTTCTATTTCATTTCTTACGGGCCTTACATATAATTTTTTAAGATTTATAAGAACTATTTAAACTTTATTTTAATAATAACTCTTTATTTATATATATATATATATATATATATATATATATATATATATATATATATATATATATAGGATTATAATTAGGAATGATGATTAGGCGTTGAACTCCGGGGTTTTTTACGCCATATGCTAATTGTTTGTTAAAGTATGTGGTATGAATATTAGTTAAACAATCAAACTATGTTTTCCCTTTATAAGATGAAAGTTATATTGCTTATATACAGATAAATATTAATAATTGTATTTATTTTATTTTTAGTCTATTTATTTATTTATATTTTATATATATATTTTTTTATTTTATATATATGTTACAATATGCATTAATCTATTTTCTTATCTTTGTCACTATATTGAAAATTCACCAGCATATTTTTATGGCAGATATCAATGTTTAAAAGATGTAAATAAAATGTAACTGTGATGTTGGGCTAGTATGTTTAGCATCATAATATGAATTAACCTTATTTCCAATATAATTCATTTATTTTCAACCTGGTATTTTTTTAAAATAAATGTATGTATTTTTAAAAACATTTTAGTAATTCAGCCTATAAGCTGATAAGTGAAGCAGAAAAACATGCCATTTTGTATTAATGGTTATAAAGACTTATAACTAAAATTGCTTAATTAACTTGCGTTGTTTTAAGACTAAGAAATTTTATATTCCGAACATACTTAAATCAACAATAAAATATGACTTATTGGACAATCGGAGAAGTTATTGTTTTTTGGTGCTAAAGGCGTAAAACAATATTGGTTTATTAACATTTTATTAATAAAAAAGTAATAAGTAAATTATAATAAAGAAGAATTAAATTAAAAGTATAGATTAAAGAATAATTAAAAGGTATTATATAAAGTGAAAAAGACAAAAGATAAATTTTAAGTTAAAGTAATTTTGTTTCTGAATCATGTTATTATATGTTTGCATTTAAATGAAAAGTGGGTGTGAATATTATAAAACAAAATATTAAGAGATATTTTACTATCACATTAACTGACACATCACACCAGAATTAGTTTTAAATAAATTGATACATAATTACATATCATATACAGCAGCCGCGAGTGTGGTAGCGACGTTTTAACTTGTAATATCTCTAAATAATTTATTTTTCTTGATTTTTTTTTTTGAAATTTTAATTGCTTAAAATTAATTACATAATTGTAAAGTAAAATTTAAACTAGGAGAGAAAAAAAATTCCCTTAAACCGTATCGTGTAAATCGTTTTCTTAGAAATATTTGCATTTTTCATAATTAATAAAATTCTATTAACAACGCAAAAAAAAAAAAAGCGGGGCTGACCTAATATCCACATGACGCTAAGGGATAGCGTGTCAAAGTTAAAAAAATCCCTAATCTAATTTAAATTCATTTGGTTTGTGGCAGTTTGAAAATTATTCATACGATCCGTTTGTTGCTCAGATAAAATAATCGAATAAATATTATGAATGAATTTTCTTGCTTTATAGTCACTATACTCTATTCTCCCGGCATTTTCGTTTCGTTAGTATAAATAAAATTTATTAATTATAATACATGGTTCTCTAATATATACAATTGTCATACAATATATGCTAACAACTGGCAACGCGTACCGACGAACAATATGAAATTCAAAAGATTGATAATATAGAAACAATTAATAATAATTAACAAAATTATTACTAAGGCTAATGATACAGAATATATATGACATTAATCAAATGTCATCTTCTGGGTCTCATCCTCCAGGAAATGCAAAAGAGATGAGTTTTTCACAACCCTCTTAATTTTACTGCTAGTTAAACAACCAGGGAGTAAATCGGTTTTTTTAATTGCCATGGCTATAATGACTACTATTAGTTTTTACTCTTAAAATTGAACAAAACATAATAAAAGATTAAAACTTACTTATATTAACATACAAAGTTAATAGGTGAAGGTTCTACGATAAAAACATCAAACTTTTTATAAAAAAATAATTTAAAAATTCCTATTTTTACAAGACTCCTTATATATAAAACTTATGAGCTTTCCGAAATAATAATTTTAAAAATACACAAAAGGGGCACTGCAACAATTCGCTTGATGGCTATTCAAACACTGATTTATTGATTCATATAATACTCTATATATAATACTTTCTTTGTTTACATACGACAGATTTTCTTTCTTTCTTTCTTTATATTTACATGATGTAAATACATTCGGTGCAAATAACCAAGAGGTTGAACACCTATTCTAATGTCCTAACCCTATAAACAGTTATACCTTAATATGGTTACTTTAAAATAATGAACCTTTGTGTATTAATTTGCAGCGTTTTCAATAAGTACTTCCTGGCTTCCTTTCTCTTCCAAGTTCTCCAATCCCGCCGTCCGTCTTACATATGTTTCTTTTCAAATCCTCAGTCCACTCTCGCCACACTCGCTCACGGCCTTCGGACATGTATATAACTGCAGCTTTCGACAGATCTTTCTTAATTCGATCTTCATCCTTATGGAACTCTATTCCTTCTTATATCCGTGACTCCAATGCTCTTCCGACATTCAAATCTCGGCTGTTCAATCACCTCCTGTCCCTCCAATTTCCGAAGAATCTTAATTAATTTTCTAATTTCAATTAGTACAACCCACTTTCCTTTGGTGTGGAAACACTCCATCATTCTCCTTTTTCCCAAACCTGGTAAACCTCCCAACAACACCTCATCCTATAGGCCTATTAGTCTCCTTCCGATCCTTTCAAAAATCTTTGAAAAAATCCTTCTCAAGCGTATCCTACAGTTAATTGAAATTCCTTTCCACCAGTTCGGATTCCGCTCACAGCACTCCACTGTACAACAAGGCCTACGAGTGGTTGACCATATATCCTTTGCACTTGAAAACAAGCAATATTGCACTGGTGCCTTTCTGGACGTTGCTCAGGCATTCGACCGGGTCTGGCACGATGGCTTGCTTTTCAAACTAAAAACCCATTTACCCCAATCCTTATATCTAATCCTACAATCATACCTTTCAAACCGTTCCTTCAGAGTCCGCTCTGGTTCAGAATTTTCCAATAGTTACCTGATCGAGGCTGGTGTACCTCAAGGCAGTGTCCTAGGTCCTGTCCTCTATCTCCTATTTACAGCTGACATACCTACGGATCCTGATACCTTCTTAGCAACCTTTGCCGACGATACTGCCATTTTATCAACCCAATCAGATCCCGAAATTGCATCTTCCTATCTACAAAGACATCTATCCTTGATTGAATTTTGGTGCGCTAATTGGCGTATCAAAATTAATGAATCCAAATGTAAGCACATCACCTTTACCCTTCGCCGCAGATCCTGTCCACAAGTCAATTTTAACTCCATACCCCTTCCCTGCTCTGACACAGTCCGGTATCTGGGATTCTTACTAGACAAAAGACTAACGTGGAACCCACACACTCGACTTAAACGACAAGAACTCAACAGACGATACGGCCAACTATATAGACTACTAAACAGAACATCAAAACTTTCTGTTGCTAATAAACTATTAATTTACAAGACGATTCTAAAACCGATATGGACCTACGGACTCGAACTGTGGGGGACAACTAAATTTTCGAACATCAGGCGTATCCAATCCTTTCAGTCCAAAGTCCTTAGAACAATAGTCAATGCTCCCTATTATGTTACAAACAAGACCTTACACAATGATCTGAATATCCCATTTGTCCTCGATTTAATCCCATCTAAATTCCTAAACTTCCACCAGAGGCTAACTCACCTTCCTAATCCTTTATCCCAATCCCTATCTAGCTCCAGCCATCCCTATAACCCTCCTCGTAGGTTGAAACGGCAGTGGCCTAGAGATCTCTTATAACTAAGCAATGCTGAGTGTTGGCAATGGCCAGCTTCTCCACTCACGCCTGAGAGTCTGTGGCTCTAGCGCCCTCTCTCAGTCTCCACTGGCTTATTAGACCGGTGACGCGACTGACTGAGAGGCGCTGGGATCTCCTAGCCTTGGGCCCCAACACCCACTTGTGGGCGTCGGGGTTTAATTCGGAGTTCCCAGGGGCAGTATGTAAATATTGTATATATAAGTATGAATGTGACCAAGATTATTATTATTTATTTCTTTTATTTTCTTTTTATCTTTATTTACGGTTATTTATTCTTCTTTATATTTTATTTATTTTGTATTCATTTATTTTTATTTCTTTATTTTGTGTACATAAGGAATGAATGAACTCTAATATCACTAATACTTATTGCCCAAGATTGTGGCAGATTGTATTATTTCTAAATAAATAAAAGTTATTATAAAAAAAAAAATTTCAATTAAAATTAATAACAAAACAGATAGAAACGTTTATATGCCTATTATATTTTATTTTATTTGGTGTTTTGCACTTATTATATTATTAGTATATTGTTAAAAAATAAAACAAAAAAAAACACTGTAACGTTTTTTAATGAAAATTGTACATAAGTACATATTTCTTATTATGTTTATTATCTAGTTTAATTTTCAATATTATAATTTGAGGCTGCTTTTTAATCCATTGTTTGTAATTTCTATTGTTTCTTTGTATTGTTTTTGTATACTCTAAGACCTTACAGTTTTTATTTTGATTTTCCTGTTATGTGATTCTAAAGGGACTAGTCCCAGAAAATATAAAGATTTATTATTATTGTTATTATTATTATTATTGTTAGGGATATACATTAATTATCACCTAAAATATTCTTCAAAGATATTAGCTCTCGTACATGAGAAGATAAGGCTGTCAGGAGTTACAGCGTGTGTATACCAGGTGACATTGCGAGCGGTGGGCAGAATAAAGACAGGAAGAGGACATGGTGTAAGGGCCGTCCCGTGGGAGATAAGAGGACGGGGGCCGCAGGACAATTAGCCCACGGGACAGTCCCGTCCACTGCCACCTCGTCCCTAATACTTTATCTCTCTCCTCTTTTATATCTCCTCTCTCTTAGGGATGTCTTTCTCTCTTCTCTTCATAACTCCCTCTCTCTTTATTTTCTGTTCTCTCACGTCGGCTATTTCGTCCTCAGGGATGGCGGAGCGGTCCTGGCGATCTTATAGTCCACAGTCTTAAACATTCAGAAGGAAGATAATAATTTTTACTATCCTTTAAAGGTAAAAATAAAATTTACAGAGGTATATCTTCCTTCTTTTTTTTTTCCTTTTTTTTTTCTTTTTTTTTTAATCTTAAATATTGAGATCAACACTGAAGCCCATTTGAACCTACGGACTTGAACTGTGGGGGACAGCTAAACGTTCTAACATCAAACGCATTCAATCCTTTCAATCCAAAGTCCTCCGAATAATAGTAAATGCTCCTTATTATGTATCCAACTATACCTTGCACCACGACCTTAATGTTCCATTTATTTCAGACCTAATCCCATCCAAATTTTCCAAATTCCACCAGAACCTCTTTCATCATCCTAATCCTCTAGCACGATCCCTATCCAGCTCCACTCATCCATACAACCCACCTAGAAGGTTGAAACGGCAGTGGCCCCGAGATATATTGTAAATATATACGCTGGAGTTCTGACACTGGTCAGATTCTTCTCTCATGTGCGGTGTGATTGTGGCTGTGGCGCCCTCACTTAGCTTCCGCTGGCTCTCACCAGTGAAGCGGTGAAAGGGAGGCGCTGGGATCTTTTGGACTCTGCTTGTCCTTCCACAAGTGGGGGGACAAGCCTCGTCCGGGGTTCCCTAGCTGATTGTAAATATTGTACGTACGTATGAATGTGAAATGTTTTGTTTTTTGTTTATTTATTTGTTAACTTGATTTATTTGTATTTATTTTATCTACAAATTTCGTTATTGTATACGTTCATTTTGTTTGGTTTCATTTTATGTAATTTGACATTTCTTTTGTATATATTGTAAATATTGTATGAATGGGATCCTTTAGAAATATTATTATTGTCCATTATGACAAACTGTAATACATACGAATAAGAAAAAAAAAAAAAAAGAGATAATAAAGGAATAAAAGACAAAGTAAATATACACTGTTAGACTTACTGATTAAGTTAGTTTTCATGAAGCTTTTTATTTTGAACTTACATATCAAGCCCATGCTTCATACTTGGGTTCTGAATTTACAGGTAGGCGTTAGGGATGGGCGCCAGTTTTTAAAGTGTTCTAGGATCCAAAGGAAAATATAAAAAAAAGTATATATATATATATATACTGAAATGTCAAGAAGCTGCACGATGTTTTCGACTACATCAACATTTACTAGACACAAAAGACTCATCTACACGACTATCATAAGACCGAAATGGACTTACGAAGTTGAGCTCTGGGGCTCTACTAAACCATCGGAGTCTTCTTCCAGTCCCTACAGTCCAATCCTTCGTAAAGACCTCAATGTCCCATATGTTGCTGATTTAGCCCGTACGAGGTATCAATCCTTCGATGACAAACTCCATTCCCACCCTAATCCTTTCGTTTCAATCCTTTCTTCCACTTGAATTCCTGACGATTCTCCGAAGCGTCTGAAGAGGAGATGGTCCCGGGACCTTCTAGTTTAGAATAGTTTTAGAGTGCTCCCATTGGGAAGCTTCTCTACACGAGTTTCATGCCTTCTTCACAAAAATATATTTAGTTCCGTTTGTCCGACTTTCTATATAAGATTCAAATCTTAAGTTTTCCTACGGTATTTAATACATCCATGTTAGAATAGAATAGAATAGGATAGAAAAAAAAATATTCTGGGACTGGGTCCCTTTAGAATAATAGATTGCAAAGTGAAATATGAAATAATATAATATTTCTGGCCAGCAGACAAAATTAACATAGTTATTATTCAAATTAAGAAATATTATACAACACAAAAAATGAAATCTTTCGAAAACGATGGTGTTGAACAGAATGAAAAATAAATGAATTGACAAACAATATATACATTTACATAATCGAAGGCTTTTTACTTATTTTCTTTATTCGAAATTCATTACTTAGAATTACAATATCATAATGATAGGAGGTACAGGGAAAGTAGGGATTTGAATGAGGATAGAAAATCAGCATGGCGGATATGGGTAGGTAGAGAATTCCTGAGGGTAGTAGGTTTTTTTTCATGTTACGATACTTATTTTAGCAAAGAAAATATTCCTTAAACATTATTATTGTCCTCATCTCCTTTAATCGGTTCATTCTTTCCAAATTCGTTGTACTTGTATATTTAACCCCAATGGAAGATAATACGATTATTTTTTTAGAATCTACATTTTTTTTTTTTTAATATTTATTTATTCGGATATATTACAGTTTGTCGCAATGGACAATAATAATATTGCTACATGATAACATTTATACAATATTTACAACAAAAGAAAAGTCAAATTACATAAAATGAAACTAAAATTAATAAAGGTATATAATAACAAAATTTATGAATTAAATAGATACTAGGTTAACAAATAAGTAAACAAAACATGAACACATTCATACTACATATATACAATACATACAATTTGCTGGGGAACCACGGACGGAGTCCGCCTTCCTCCAACTTGTGGAGGACAAGCAGAATCCGGGGGATCCCAGCGCATCCCTCTCAGCCGCATCACTGGTCAGAGCCACCGAAAGCTGACTGAGGGCGCCAGTTTCGATGGCTATACCACCAAATTCTGCCTACATAAGCTCGTCCAATGTTTACCGTTCAAGCCCAAGCCCCCGAGATCAGCCTTAACGCCATCCTCTCGTCGACGTTTCGGCCTACCTTTCGGACGCCTCCCAGTCGGCTCAGCTAATATCAACTTTCTCGGCATCCGTTCCTCGTCGAGCCCAACAACTTTACTCGCCCATTTGAGGCCCTGCGATGCTATCAACTGAAAAAGATAATTTAGAGAAAGAAAATTTAAACAAATTGGCAATTAAGCTATGCCCCATTGATCAGAATGCATATCATAATAAAGTCCATTGAATCTTACATTGATACAGTGCAGTAGAATTGTAACAATATCTTTTAAGATAACCTTTATCTATGATAATTCATTCTACAGAAGAACACATCTTTACACAGAGTAATCTAAACCGAAGCTCGTATTGGTCGGTTTGTACAGCGCAAGCTACAGTATTTTCTTAGTCTAGGCTATGATTTCACAAGTGAACAAATTCGTAATTTCAGTTCTCTCCGTATTTAGTTTTATAGGACTTCTTTCTTGTTGATTCAGACGTGGATCATCACATTTCGTTGTCCATCTCAAGTCTCATCATTACCTGCAATGTATTTTCTTCGTTGTATCCAATATGGATATATATATATATAATAAGATAATAAGACTTAAATTATCGCAAAGCTTACATGTGCCAATCTCTCCGTTAGATGTTTTTCAAAAGTATTTGAAAAATATAAACATTAATGTTCATGTAATTTTTACATTCACTTACTATATATAGTAAGGGGAAGTATTGCGATCGTGAAAATTTTCGAATTCCAGTTTTCAACGGAAATACACGTTTTAGGTTCCCCTGAGTCCAAATAACCAAGTCCCGCCAGCAAAAAGGTCTGTGTGTGTGGTTACTCCCGGGCAGAAATGGTAAATCCTATAAAACCGAAAGACATATAAACGCCCGAGACGTTACAAAACCTTTTTCATAAAAATGAGCTTACCAGAAGAGCCATTTTATGCCATGTATTTTGCATTTTTTTTTTTAGATTTTCTCGAAAACGGTTCCGACGATTTTGATTTAACCCGCTATATCGATGTAAAATTCAATGAGCTCTAATATCATTTGGATTAAAATGGTCGGAAAGGGATTAAATGCCGATAAATTTTCTTCCCCTAAAGTACCTTTAATTTTGTTGATTCTATAAAAATAACTATATTATCTTGTTACCACTGATGAAAAACAGGTAAATATATAAATTGAATGAATTCGATACCCAACTAAAGGAGAAAACAGAAACAATATTTTTTTTAATGAAATTTTTCGTTTTTGAACATAAAAACAGTAATATACATGTATGATATACCGTTGGAAAGCTAAATATTTTAGAAAAAATATTATCTTATACTCAAGCTTCTATAAGTTAATAGAGAGTGATGAAAAGAAGATACAATAAACTGATTATTTTAGATAATGATATAATAGATTTTTTAATAAAACACATGTCTCTATAAAAATTCGATTTAATCAACTCTTTAATAGTTTCACGTATTTTTATCTCTAACTGTATTTGAAAATTCTTTCATTGATATTAAAAATGGAAGGATGTGAAAGTCACGTGTTGCCCGCACCAGATTTTTTGTTTCTGGTTTTATTTTCACTTGCCTGAATATGAAATATATAGTCAGGGAAATCATTGCGATAGTGATAATTTTCGATTTACAGTAAAATAAACGTCTTAGCGGCCCCTGAGTCTAAATGACCAAGTCCAGCAAAAATGTATAAGCACCGACAAGTTGTATTAAATTGAAAATTCATTTATTATTAGCATAAATACCTGAGATGTTAAAGCAATGTTTTAAATTTTTCTTTTTTTTTTTTTTTTTTTTTTTTTTCATAGCCCCTTATTTTCTCTTCTACAAGCTCCTGCAATGCTGGTAAGTTCTCCTTTTTCTGCAATCGTGCATTCAATAAAATCAGTAAATAATATGAATATCAATAATATCGATCAATGAAATTTAACGGCCTTTAATATTAGATAGGTTTCATACTCATTGAAATAATCTGACAGGGATTAAATGCCGAATTTAAGAATTTTATTTATCAAAAGTACCAATAAATCTTGTAGATCCTACAAAATCGACCGTATCTTCTTGTTAGCAAAAGAAAAAAAAATCCGGGGAAATATATAAGTTGAATGAATTTTGTATACGAGTACAAATAAAAAAAGTAAAGAGCAAAAATATTTTTTGTATACATTTTGTTTTTCTTGAACATAAGAACAGCAACATAGATGTATTTAGAAAAAAAAATATCACACACGAAGTTGTAAAAGATAATGGATAGTGATAAAAAGCTGATAAAGCTAAGTGATTGTTCGACTTAAAAAAAATCTGGTGCGGGCAACACACGACTTTCACTTACCTCTTTTAAAATTTTTAAAATCAATGAAAGAATTTTCAAATACAGTTAGAGATAAAAATACGTAAAACTATTAAGGAATTAATCAAATTGAATTACTATAGAAACATGTGTTTTATTAAAAAATCTATTATATTATTATCTGAAATAAAACCTACATGATATTAAAGCCCATTACATTTTACATTTATATAGCTAATCAATATCGTCGAAACCGTTTTCGAGAAAATCGAAAAAAGGTGCGAAATGCATGGTTTAAAGTGGTTCTTCTAGTAAGCTCATTTTTATAAAAGGATTTTGTAACGTCTCGGGCGTATATTTGTCTTAAATATGAAATTTCAGTTTCATAGGAATTACCGTTTCGGCACGGGAGTTACCACACACACAAACACACACAGACCTTTTTGCGGGACTTGGTTATTTGGACTCAGGGGACCCTAAAACGTGTATTTCCGTTGAAAACTGGAATTCGAAAATTTTCACGATCGTAATACTTCCCCTTACTATATATAGTAAGTGAAAGTAAAATACTCGATTATATAATGAAACATATGTTTTTTTGGAAACTAATGTAATTCTTTGCACCTGCAATTTCATTAAAAAGTTCTTAAATTTATTTTAATAACGGAAGTTGGTAAAAGTCGTGTGCTAAACCCACCAGATCTTTTGACGAATTCTTCAATAATGAGATTGAAGGAAATCTTTAATTGTCTTCTTCATATTTTTCTTTTAATCTGTGGTTTTTCAATATAAAAAAAAAATTAATATTTAAAAAAAATATATTTTTGATGATTTGTTTCCTTATGAAATATTAATTTCGATCGTGAAGGATATAAATTTTGTCTTTCTTAATATTTTTACCTATCGCCGCATCACTATAAAAAATCTACATTAAAAAAATCTGTGGTTTTAATTTTTTTTAATGTCGATTTTTTATAGTGATGAGGTGATAGGTAAAATATTAAGAAAGACAAAATTTATATCCTTCACGATCGAAATTAATATTTCATAGGGAAACAAATCATCATAAATATTTTTTTTTTTGAAATATAATATGAATGAATAATTTATGCAATATGGCGAAATGTAGTAGGCAGTAACGTCCATAATGGTTACTGATGTGTTTGTTCATTTCCACGAAAATAACTTGGAAGTAAAAAATATGGGACGATATTAAAGGAATACTTTTTATTTCTCATAGGAGATATACGCTCGGTCGCTTGGAGATACATTCATACTCCCACGGATTCTACCCCCTCTATGTTTTATTTTATTTCACGATATTTTTATGAATTTCGTTATATCTCTTCTTTGCTGTCACATTTAATTTTTGAGTTGCGTTTGATCATTTTTCTCTCTTTATGTATATATATACCAAGCCTTCATAGATTTGTTCCTAAACAAATCTAACACATATAGTTGTTACACTAAACAACTACAAACACATACGAAGTAGTAACTACAAGGTGACACAATTTCTGACTGAACATGGACAGTCAAAACAATACTTTTTTTTTTTATAATCATCTATTGAAATTTACAACAGTATTAGTTAATACATCAAGTAAATTAGCTAACAGAAATACATGAAGATTAAATACCCATTGGCAGCACTCCACTGGGTAATCTAAACTAGAAGGTCTCGAGGCCATCTCCTTTTCATACGCCTCGGAGGATTGTCAGGAATGGAAGAGGAAGCAAGGATTGAAACTAGTCGGTTGGAATGGGAGTGGAGTTTTTCATGAAAGGATTGATACCTGGTCCGGGCCAAATAAGTTATATATGGGATATTGAGGTCTTTATGTATGAGTTTATTCGTGACAAAGTAAGGAGCGTTGAGGATTTTGGATTGTAAGGATTGAATACGGGAAGAATTTGATGGTTTAGTAGAGCCCCAGGGCTCATCTCCGTACGTCCAGATATAGATGGTGATATAGATGGGCCTTTTGTAGATAGGTGGAAGTTTAGAGTGTCTGTCCAGTAAGTGTTTGTAAGTAAGCGAAAGCGACGGGCAGTTTCTTGTCGTTTCAGTCTTGTATGCGGATTCCATGTTAAACGTTTGTCAAGTAAGAGTCCTAGATAGCGAATCTGTTCAACCGGGACAAGCGGAATATTATTAAAGGACACTGTAGGATAGGATGTCATAGGCTTACGACGGAGGGTAAAGGTAATTTGGTGGGATTTGTTGGAATTGATTTTGATTCTCCAGTTCTGACACCATACCTCAAGGTTTCTGATGTGGGATTGAAGAGTTTAAGAGGCAATAGTTGGATCGTTATTGACTGATAACACAGAAGTGTCATCGGCATGGGAAAACAATACTTAAAACGCTTTAACATACTACAAGACGACAAATGTCCATACGAGGGTAAGATACACAATTTTCGACACCTACTTTTCGACTGTAAAAAATTAGACAACATTGGAGCAAAACTGATACAGGACGTAATATTAGAGCACGGTACTTGACCAGAAACAGAACAGACACTGATGACAAAATTTAAAAAGTATTTTATAAATTTCGTAAACAAAATAGACTTCCACCAACTTAATACTGATTGTAGGAAGACAGTTCAGTCATTGCGATTCTTGTTGTGATAAATTCATTTTGTTTGTATTTATATATTTAACTGCTTTATTCTAATTTTGAAAAAAAAAAATATTGATATGTGTTATTAATATTATTTTTTAGCTATTTCCCTTTCTTAGTTATTTTTCGATTGATGATAAATTCATTTTATTTTTTGATATATTTAATGTTTAAAATAAAGATAAAAATAATGTAAACTTAATAATTTGTGAAATATAACATAGATTACGTGTAGTGTGCCCAAGAACAGGCATGAAACATGTATATAAAAATCAATAAACTCTCCTTCTTTGGGATTACCATGAGATGAAAAGATAGAATATATACATATATATATATATATATACAGAGGGATAGAGAGAGAGTGAAAAGAAAGAGAGATATTTTTTTTAAAGGTATGAATAGTTATTATTTCCACATATTTAAAATATATATAACTGAATTATACTGAATTATTGGGGAGCGGGGTAGCTGAGCGGGATAGCGCGCGTTGCTTTAAACGCGCGTTAATTAGCAACACAGAGGACCGATTAATTTGAAACCCAAAAAATTACGAGTTCGAGACTCGGTGCTGTAGGGACTTTTATTTCAGCATTTATCCCCCGCCCTCACCCCCAGGCCCGAGAAACCCCGTATAGTCTTCAAAGGCGAGGTAGGGGAGAACAAAATCTATCCATTGGATTCCATATCTTATCTTGAAAAGAGATATTCCAAATTTCGAGAGGATATTTCAGGCGATCATAAAAATTCATTAGAAAAAATAAAATAAAATAGTCTAAATATGTGTATATATATATATATATATATATATATATATATATATATATATATATATATATATATATATATATATATATATAAACAGTGTAATAACAATAAATGAATAACAGTACCTCCACAACCCTTGAGGAATGTTGGGCTCTTACTGTTTCTACGCCAACGGCAGAGTAATAAGGTGATTAGGTCAAGATCACACTCGGCAGCCAGGTTTCCAACCTCCCCCTATTTTCGGTCACTAACATTATAGAGGTTTACTTGTAACAGAATTAGGTCTTTTGGTTATTAGTTGATTTTTAAACATAGAGATGAGAAAGATGAAAGCATTTTATTATATCAGGTCTGCCCAAAAGAGTCTCCATATCCCACGGTTGAAAATATAGAAATATTATGAACTTTTGATATTATGAAAAATAATATTCTGTCCCTTCCCAGATTCGAACTGAAGACTAGTAAAAAAGTAAAGAAAAACAAAACTAGTTTAAATAACAAAACATAAAAAACGTTAAATCATAATCAAAAATTGTATGGAGGTTTGTCATTAAAAATGTAAAAAATCAGGTGCGGGCAACACACGACTTTCACTTACCTCCATTTTTAAAATCAATGAAAGAATTCTCAAATACAGTTAGAGATAAAAATACGTGAAACTATTAAAAAATTAATTAAATTAAATTTCTATAGAAACATGTGTTTTATTAAAAAATCTAGTCTCGGGCGTATATTTGTCTTAAATATGAAATTTCAGTTACTTAGTACTTTTAGTTTTCGCCCAGGAGTTACCACACACACACACACACACACACACACACACACACACACACACACACACACACACACACACAGACCTTTTTGTAGGACTTGGTTATTTGGACTCAGCTGACCCTAAAACGTGTATTTCCGTTGAAAACTGGAATTCGAAAATTTTCACGATCGCAATACTTTCCCTTACTATATATAGTAAGTGAAAGTAATAACACAATGATAATTTTTACTGCCTATAAAACTTATTAGGAAGCGGCGTGGTCTAGTTGATAGAGCGCTAGTCTACTGAGCTCCGGGTCCTGGGTTCGAATCCCGGTTGTGACAAAATATTATTTATTCTGTTATTTCAGCCGGGGGCTGATCCTGGGATAAGGAGACCCTCCTGGGGCAGGTCCAGCCTCTAAAAAGTGGGTACCCGAAAAATGGGGAAAAACCTGGAGCGTAATCTCGGCCTAATCACCTCATTGCACGGCCGTTGGCCTTGAAACAGTACTAATCTCTATATGTACTGAGCCCAAGACAATTTTTTTATATAAAATTTATTATCGGATACCAAAAGTGAAATATTTCACCTTTTTAAAAAAATTGGTGTTTTATTAAAAAAAAAAACGCGTGCATATATTTTATGTAAACAACTTTATTAATAGTAGATATTAAATTATTAATTATTTCAGTTATAAATATATTTTAAAAACGTAGTAGCTCCCTATTGGAGATAAATACGTTTGGATTGAATATCCTCTCCCACTCTTGAGCTCAGGAGATGTAACTCTTGAGTTGAAGTGCACTCCAGGTAGTTTTTCCACCCATCGCGGGCCAGCTAAGGGTTTGTTTGCAATGTTTTATGTCCGAAAACATTTCAGCCTTTCTTGATATTGGTTTTTAGGGCTTTTGTCAGGATAAATATATCTCAGGGGATTCTACTTTTATTGAAGTTTCTTACAAGAAAAGGCCAATTTACAACGCAGTGCTTCTTAAAGGTTCAGGTTTCTAATATAATCTAAAGAAGAAATTTTATTTTTTTTAAATATTTATGTAGACAAATTTTTATATTATATAGTATAGGCAGTTAACATTAAAGTATATGATTCAATTAAGCAAAATCCTCAAAGACAAATCTATAACACTAACAATTAATAATTAACGAAAATTAGCTTATTGAAGTTTCTTACAAGAAAAAGCCAATTTACAACAGAGTGCTTCTAAAGGTTCAGATTTCTAATATAATCTAAAGAATTTTTTTTTTTTTGTAATATTTATGTAGATGAATTTTATATTATATAGTATATGCAGTTAACATTAAAGTATATGATTCAATTAGGCAAAATCCTCAAAGACAAATCTATAACACTAACAATTAATAATTAACGAAAATTAGCTTATTGAAGTTTCTGACAAGAAAAGGATAATTTACAACGGAATGCTTCTTAAAGGTTCAGATTTCTAATATAATCTAAAGGAAATTTTTTTTTTAAATATTTATGTAGACGAATTTTATGTTATATAGTATATGCAGTTAACATTAAAGTATATGATTCAATTAAGCAAAGTGCTCAAAGACAAGTCTACAACAAAAAATTTTTTTTAAATATTTATGTAGACGAATTTTAAATTATCATTTTCAAAGACTCATAGTAGCTTTTGAATTCTAAAGCCATATTGTATACTGTTCTTATTATTAAATAACTAAAAATTACATTGACAAATATTTTTCCTCATTTCTCCTTCAGCTGGTCATCCAATTTGTTGAACTGGTATATTTATCCGCTACTTATCAATGCTAATATGCTTGATTTTTTGGAATGTACAAAATTAAAGGTACTCTAGAGGAATAAAATACAAAATATTGTGATTTAAGCCCTGTCAGGCTAGTTCAATCAGAATAAATGTAATATCATATTAAATGAAACAGCTAAATAGTTTCAACTATTTATTGTTTGCCAACGTTTCGACCCCAATGTAGGTCTTCATCAGGGCGAATTGTGGTACCATGTAGGTATTAGTAAATTGGCCCTGATGATGAACCCTAAACATTGGGAGACAATAAATAGTTTAAACCACTTAGCTGGTTCTTCTGCTGACCGCCACCCAGGCCAATTTCTTCCTCCGATTGTCAACAGTCAACTAATTATATCCATTATTTATTTATTTACTAGCTGTAACACACGTATATTTCATTTTGTGTTGATTTACGTTTTAACGTTTTTGATATATGTGGTCGAAGCATTGGCAAACAATAAATGGTTGAGTCTGTTTCACTTGACCGCCACCCGGACTGATTCCTTCCAGTGATTCTCAACGGTCAACTAATTACATCCACAAAATATATAATTTATTTTAGTCCTAGAGAGACCCTGGGGTATTAGACACCCTCCTAGGGCACACCCAGCCTATATAAAGTGGGTGCCCAAAATTAGTTAAAAACCCGGCGACTCAGCGTGATCTTGGCCTAATCACCCTGCACTGCTGTTGGCATAGACACAGTACGAATCTATAAATGTACTCAGCACAGAACCCTTCTTGGGTTGTAGAGGTACTGTTTTTTTTTTTTTTTTTATAACTTAGGACCATCTGCTTAGTTTAAATCCGGGCAACTATACCTTGCACCACGACCTTAATGTTCCATTTATTTCAGACCTAATTCCATCCAAATTCCACCAGAACCTCATTCATCATCCTATTCCTCTAGCTCAATCCCTATCCAGCTCCACTCATTCTAGAAGGTTGAAACGGCAGTGACCCCGCGACCTTTTGTAAATATATTGGAGTTCTAGCACTGGCTTGATTCTCCACTCAATGTGATGTATGTATGAGTGTGTGTATGTGTATATAGGTATAAGTGAATTCTTGACTTTATTGTATTGATTCATAATTGTGTATATATTTTATTGTAATTTTATGCTGTGTAAATATTGTATGAATGTAGTATGTATGATATCATTCAGCACTACTATTGATTTCCAAATTGGGACAGATTGTAATTTTACTCAATAAAAATTGTTGCTGAAAAAAAAAAAAAATCCAGGACCTTGGGCACAGAAGTCCGTTATGCTAGCCACTACACCACAGTTATTTGTATTTGTATGTTATAAAATAAATGCAGATGTTTCTTGAGCAGTTTTTCATCGTAAAACTGATTTATTGTTTTTTATTAAAAACGTTAAAATCTAAATCAACACAAAATGAAATATACGCTGGTTACAGCTAGTAAATAAATAAATAATGGATATAATTAGTTGACCGTTGAGAATTGAAGGAAGGAATTGGTCCGGGTGGTGGTCAGCAGAAGAACCAGCTAAGTGGTTTAAACTATTTATTGTCTTCCAATGTTTGGGTTTCATCATCATCAGGGCCAATTTTATAATCCCTACATAGTATCACAATTCGCCCTGATGAAGACCTACATTGGGGGTCGAAACGTTGGCAAACAATAAATAGTTGAAACTATTTAGCTGTTTCATTTAATGACCGCTACCCGGATTTATTCCTTCCAATAATTCTCAACGGTCAACTAATTACATCCACAATATCATATTTAATTCCATTAAATTTAAATCGATATATTTATCTATATCTAAATCGTTAGCAAATAGTAAAAATATGCAAAATACATGGAATTCCGGCCGTTGATTAAACATAATAATAAATATACATCATAAAATTAACATAATAGTTTGTTTTATTTGTGATTTCATGCATTTTGTTTAAATACCAGCATGTTGAAAACTATAAATATTTAATCAGAAATAATGGCATATGCCATAGTCCGAGAAAATCGGTATTAAAGTGATAATAAATCATTTATTCCATAATATCCATAATTAATTAATATACATACATAAAACGAATCTTTATAAAATGTTGTTTTCAAACAAATTTAATGATACAAACTAGTCATAAATCTAAGAACCGTAGTACTGTTAAAGTTATTAAGAAGTTTTGATGGGTTAAAGTTTTATATTTATTGCTCCAAGATAGTTTTTGTTTTCCTTTCATTAACACTCGGCAGTTAATAATAAATTCGTTGAGTGTCGAGTAATATTGGCTTAGTTTAAGTCGGCTTTTTGTACTTATTTGAATACTTAATTGGGGCTATTAAGCCTACACGAAGAAAATCTTAATCCAGCCTGAAGTATCTTGGTGGCAAGAGAAATAAAGATAAGCTCTTGTTTTAGTATTAAACAGACCCAATTAATTTTAGCATTATAGTTAACTTTTTTATGGGCGGTGTTTTTTTTAAATTTTATTTGTTTTGTTATTATTATTTTATTTATTACAATCTATGTTCAACGTTTTGTATTCGAACCTGAAAAGTGACTCTAGCATCGGTAGATTAGCTACATCAGAATAAATATGACGTTAAATGAATAAAGGAAAAAAAAAACACCTATTTGCGGGGTTTGGTAATTTGGACCCTTAAATAGTATTTCCGTTAAAATAATAAAAGAATATCATGATCGCACGACTTTTCTTCCCTATTTATTTTATATATATGTAAGTGAAAGTAAAATTGTTAGGGGAAGAGAATAAAATTAATTATGTTAAAACAAAAATTATGTCTCGTTATTATTTTTGTGTCACCATTTCTTCTCTTACTGATTCACTATTATTGGTTTACCATCATCACGCCAATTTGGACCTGAGGCATTGAGCTATGGTGGTCCACTATATACATACATCCATCCGTGGTTCTACAGGCCGATGTTGTCCTTGGCCTCCTAAATAAGTCTTTGCCAGGTGGTTCGGTCTTGGGCCACGATGTCCTCCCTCCCAGCAGCTTTTCGGGATCTTCATCGTCTGGCATCCGTACAACGTGGCCAGCCTAGCGCAGCCTGTTGTCCCAGCGCAGCCTTATTAAGTTGATTGTCCTCATCACATCTGCTCCGCCATAGATCTGGTAGATTTCAAAGTTTGTCCTCCGCCTCCAGCTTTCTCCGATCTTAACTGGCCCAAATATCTTTCTTAAGATCTTCTTTTTAAATATGAGGATTTCCCTCTCCTCTTTACCACTCAGGGTCCATCTTTCTGATCCGTAAGTTAAGACGGGCCTAATAAGCGTCTTATACAAAAGGAACATTGTTCGGCGAGTGATGTGGGAACTTCTCAGGTGCTTTCTGAGGCCAAAATAGCTCCTGTTGGCTTTGAGGAGACGTTGACTTGCTTCTCCGGAGATCCTATTTCCACAATTTACCACTAATCCGAGGTACAGAAATTAGTCAACGCTCTGGAACGCAAATGGACCCATTATCACAGGATGTCTCTTCTCCCGGCCCAACTCTCATATATTTGGTCTTCTCCTCGTTGATGTGCCTTCGCTGCCTCTGCAAACCTCAAAAAAGAATTTTCTAAGGACTCAAATGACCTTGCAACAATGTCCAGGTCGTCAGCAAAGCCGTGTCCACTAAACCATGGGGGTCCGCTTCTTGCAATTTTGGGATCACCTGTAGCAGGTTGGCATAGCAGCCTTCTATGCCAAAGAATATGGGTTCAAACCCGCAGGTGCTCTTAGAAGTTTTTGATTAGGAGTAAAAAATCCTTAGTTATACCGTCCTTCGGAGGGGCTGTAAAAAGGTGGTCCCGAGACTGTGCAATGTCAGGTACTCGTTAAAGATACAGTACGAACAATTTAGGAATCCCACAGTAGCATCGTCCGATAAGCCACAGTAGCATAAAGCGACGTTAAATACATAAATAAACAAACAATTCTTGCAATTCAAAAGCATTTGAAAAACCCTTATTCATCCTTGCTTTGTCACTAATATATCATCTATAAAAACCTAAATATCCCATTAGTAGAAGATTTGGATGCAGATATACCGTTTTCATGCTCAATCAAACCCGCTTATCTGTGAACTCTCCTCAACATCTATTCCTGACAATCCGCTGGGGCGACATAAACTAAGATAGCCAAGATACCACCAACCATAAATTAGACATTGGAGTGCTATTGATGGGTATTTTCTTCACATGACTATAATGTGTTTTAATCATATATACTTCTTTAAATAAAATAAGAAAAAAAATAAAGTATTGTTTACAATAGTCCTTATCGAAATTAATATTTGCTTTGAAAGATAATTCAGTAAACAACGTTGTTGTTTTTTTACTTTCACTTACTATATATATAGTAAGGGAAAGTATTGCGATCGTGAAAATTTTTGAGTTCCAGTTATCAACGGATCAAATACACGTTTTAGGGTTCCCTGAGTCCAAATAACCAAGTCCTGCAAATAGGTCTGTGTGTGTGTGTGTGTGTGTGTTAACTCCCGTGCCGAAACGGTAATTCCTATGAAACTGAAATTTCATATTTAAAACAAATATACGCCCGAGATGTTACAAAAACTTTTTCATCAAAATGAGCATACTAGAAGAACCACTTCAAACCATGCATTTCGCACCTTTTTTCGATTTTATAGAAAACAGTTCCGACGATTTTGATTAAACTCGCTATATAAATGTAAAATGTAATGGGCTATAATATCATTTAGGATTCATTCGGATTAAAATGGTCAGACAGGGCTTAAATGCCGATATTTTAAATTTTCTTCCTCTAAAGTACCTTTAATTTTATTGATTTTATAAAAATAACTATATTATCTTGTTACCACTGATTAAAAACATATAAATATATAAATTGAATGAATTCGATACCCAACTAAAGAAAAAAAGAGAAAAAAAAAATTGTTAATGCAATTTTTTGTCTTTGAACATAAGAGCAGTAACATACATGTTTAATACACAAGCTTTTAAACGTTAATAGAGAGTGATGTCAGGCCGATAAAACAAACTGATTATTTTAGATAATAATATAATAGATTTTTAATTAAAACACATGTTTCTATAGAAATTCCATTTAACTAATTCTTTAAAGGATTAACTCATTTTTATCTCTTACTGAAAGTCGTGTGTTGCCCGCACCAGATTTTTAAGTGGTAAAAGATGAAATCATATTATTTAATGCATTATTTCTAGAATGGCTATTGTATCCCCGACCGACTACCTGAGCAGGAAGGCTAAATTGCAAACTTAAACTTCAATAACCTGGGAACAATTTAACTTGAGACCGGGAGTAGGTTCCGTATTGAATTGAGACTGGAAGTTGAAAATAACTTAACTATAAGACCAGACAAAGGCAAAGTAAATTCAACTGTAAAAGTAGAAGGAGGAGTTGACTCAAACAGTTCTTAAGGTAAATACAGTAAACATTAAACCCTCCGACACTCGGCCTAAGGTTCATTACTCGTCTTAGCTTCATTCACAACTTGTGTCGAGTTTACGTTCCACGTCCCACGTCCCCATGGAGCAGCCTATTTTATATGTCCATGTTGAGCGCTCTCGGTTGGTATATCTTTGTTATCTGCCAGTCATTATTAGTTATAGCTTTTTTCAATCAAATTCATAATTTTTTTCAGTCAATTTCATAATTTCTTGTACCCATTTTATACAGTCAATTTAATGAGGTTTTGCTACCAAGAACTTAATATTTTTATTAAATCTTTTCGTTGTTTATCCATTTAACGTCACTTTATGTTACTGTGCTTAATCCGACGGTGCAGCGGGAGTCCTAAGTTTTGCCTAGGACTCCTCAATCCTCAATGCATTTAACAAGGTGTTTAAATCTGCCGGGTTTGAACACGTGACCTTGGATATATTAATCTTTGACTCCTTGCTGAATGCATCCAGGGTCACCTGTGGAGTAGTGGCTAGCATAACAGCCTCTATTAAAGGACAAAATAACTATGGATTTTTACTCGCTAAAAGCTGGTTTTGAACTTTCGACCTTAAACATCGAGAGCTGTTATGCTAGCCACTACTCCACAAGTGACCCTTTATGCATTCAAAAAAAATGTTAAGGATTAATATGTCAAATAACATGTTCAAATCCGGCAGATTCAAATATCTTGTTGAATACATCGAGGGTCACCTTTGGTGCAGTGGCTAGCCTAAAATCCTTCTATCCACTAGATCGCGAGTTCATACCTCGCAGATGGCCCTATATTTGCTTATATGGAGTAAAAATCCTTGGTTATTTCGTCCTTTAATAGAGGCTGCGATCGTATGCATGGATGCATTCAGCAAGTAGTTAAAGATTAATATGTCCAAGGTCACGTGTTCAAACCTGGCAGATTCAAACACCTTGTTTTGTTGAATGCATTTAGGATCACCTGTGGAGTAGTGGCTAGCATAACAGCATTCTATGCTTAAGGTCGCAAGTCTAAAACCAGGATATCGTCCTATATTTGTGCACCACAGATGATTCTTAAAAGATTTAATAAATGGAACTCGTAAAAGATCCCTATCTTAAGTAAAAAACAGAAAAAAATATTTCTTTTCTCACAATTTTTCGTTTTTGAACATAAGAACAGTAATATACATGGATGATATACCTTAGGAAAGTTAAAGATTTTAGAAAAAATATTATCTCATACACAAGCTTTTTAAGGTTAATAAAGAGTGAAAAAAAAAAACGATAAAACTTAGTGATTATTTTAGATAATAATATAATTGATTTTTTAATAAAACAAATGTTTCTATAGAAATTCCATTTAATTAATTCTTTAATAGTTTCACATATTTTTATCTCTAACTGTCTTTGTATATTCTTTAATTGACGGAGGTAAGTGAAAGTCGTGTGTTGCCCGCACCAGATTTTTTTTTTTATTTCGTTCAAACTATATAAAAATTAAGTTTTGCATAACCTGGATTTTTCCTTTTCCAAAAATATTTTCATTCTGACTCTTAGTCATTCTTTCCATCCCTCTGTACATTTTCTACCAGGTTTTCTTACTATAAAAATCTTCCATTGAAGATCACTTTTTTTCGTTTTGTATCTGACGTGTAAGACTTTTACGGTTCTTAAGTTTTTGAGAACTTTATGATTTTTTTTTTTTAATCACTTAGGTTTGATTTTTCTTTTGGCACAATATTATATATATATATATATATATATATATATATATATATATATATATATATATATATTTTTTTTTTTTTTTTTTTTTAAATTTATATTCAGTCAATTATCATCCATTCTACAAATATGACAAAAAAAATCATAGAATTCTCTTTTTTAATGTCTGTTTGATTTTGTCTAAATTGGTGCTTCTAATCTATATCATCGGACCGCATATATTTCTAGAGATTTTTTTTCCTAACCGAAACAATTCATGACTTAGAATATGCAAATATTCAGATCCATAAGTCTTGATGTAGAACTTCAGTTTTATTAAGCAACATATTAATTTTAGAAAATAACTGAAAGAAAGGAGATACGTGCTAAATATTTTAAAATCATTGATTTTAAATGAATCGATGTCAATTTTTACTAGTAGAGATTTATGTGAATATTTTTTATCAAGTAGAGCAAAACATTTAACATTTTTACCATAAAAAATTAATGAAATGTTGAGTTAAAAAAACAAAAAAAACAGTGATACAGAGCATTCTGCTAATACCTAATCTAGTATCTAGTGCCCCTTTGCGTTAGCTTTCGGGAATATTCAGTTTTATTTTGAGAAAATTGAAATGATGATTTTCATTGTAAGAGACTTAACATTAAGGATGAAGTATAATGATGAACAATGCACTAAAACGCAGGGAACTAAAATTATGTAATAAGTTTAATATCGGAGTAATAAGAACTTAAGAGTACTAAATATAATAAATTCTAATTTTAACAAGTTATTCAATATGTATTATCTAATAAAACCCAATTTGAACCAATATCAACTATCAATGATTAAAGCATAAATCTATAGGTAAATTAGAAAATAAACTAAGCATTATTCGTGAATTCAAAGAAATAATTATTAAAACTAAATTGACCTCATATTGATAATTATTTTAACTGTCAAATTATTATACCAAATGGCCCAGCTCTGTAGTACTAAACCACGTTAGTGTTCTACAGACTTAGCTGACGAATCCTAATTAAATATTCAACGTCTAACTTTAGCTCTGACCTTTCAGTATCACAAAATATGTGAATATTTAATATTTATATAAAATGAATACTATGAAGATTTTCACGTTTTATAAAATAAAAAAATGCGGTATAACTTATAATGACTAAAAATAATTTATTTTTTCACAAAATCTCTAGCACAAGAAGTAATAGAGTTCTCGACATGGTACCAATCTGTTTCACGTCCAACTATTCATTGAAAGTTATAAATTATTGTTAAAAAAAAAAAAAATCTTATAAAACAACTTTAACTTATTACAATTCCATTTCTTCGTAATAAAAATAGCTCCTTGTTAGTACTATAAGTTATGTATTTAACTAAATTTTTTGCCGGCTAATCCAATGCACTGCAGCCAATTTAGGCTTATTGTGCGCCGTCCAATCTACTGTTCATACAGGTCTAGCGCCTTGGTGAATCTGACTAGCCTGTGGGGGTTAATCAGTTCACGCAACTTAGGATCAGGGATACAGTCGACACCAAAATGGTAAAACCGTATCCTGGCAATCTCTGGGCAACTGCATATCAAATGAAATGCAGTTTCATCCTCCTTCTTGCAGAATCTGCAAGTCGGTGAGTCCACCAAACCCATATTGTGGAGATGCTTATTAAGTTGACAGTGTCCAGTGCATAGTCCTGTTACCCTCCTTAAGGTTGTCCTGTCCATAGAGAGTAGAGTATGACTTCTCTCTTTGTAGGGTCCATCAAGAAACATCTTGGAGTGATGCTGCTTATCAGTATCCCTCCAGTATTGCCTGGATCTATTATCAGCAGCCGCCTTAATCAGACCTTTGGCTTTGCTGAGACTAATTCCGCACACAGGTTCAGGTGTGGGTGGTAGCTGAGCAGAACCCCTCCTCGCGAGGCTATCAGCCCTCTCATTTCCTAAGATGCCTGAGTGACCAGGCACCCAATATACCCGGACTTTATTTAGCAGGGAAAGCATATTTAGATATGTATTTAACTTACTCTAAGACTCCATACCACATTTTATACATTCTGTATTTTTTATTCTAAAGAGACATGTCTCAGGATAATGAAGGATTTATTTATTATTATTATTAATATTGAAATTTAGTGAAATCATGCACAATATTTTTTATTAACAGAACAAAAACTGTTGAAAATAACTAATGTTAGACACAGAAGAAATCGGTTGGGATGTGAAAATAAAATATTACATGGTGCTATGTATCGAGAATATTGGGAGGTGAAGAAATATTTTTGATTTGTACAAAATAGAGCAGTTTCCGGGCGACAAGCAGGAAGGCTTCTTAGAAGGACTATACAAAAAATAGACCCCTCCACTCGTACAGCGGAGATAGCGGAGTACCTGGGGAGTCTTAGCCCGGACGGCAAGATAAGAGGAAGTCCAGCACGGAAGTCGGAAGTTGGGGGTCAAGCAGTCATATTTAAAGGTACTTACCTATATGTAATATTATGTGGTAAATAGAACCTCAGTATTCTCGATAATAACAATACCTCAAATGTACGATGTTTATATGTATGATAATAAGTGCAATTTGATAAATAAATGTATATTCTAAGTAAATTACTTTATTACCCTATATGCCACGAAACATAGTATTTTATGGCATCCAGCTTGTGGGGACGAATTTATCAATTCTTTATTAGTATCGAAAACTTATAAGTTAATTAAAAATCAATGTTATAAGTGGCATTAGGGTAATATTTGTCATATGTATTATATAGGAATCTGATATTAATACTTCATTAATTTATAATTAATTGTTAGCATCTTGTGCGCCTCCCTACTGTTTTAAGGTCTTGAAAGTGGTTAGTTTTTTAAAGAGGTTTTATGAAAGTTGTTAGATGTTTGTTATATATGCCTTTTGTTCGTGTAAGCGTTTAAACCACCCTTAAAGGTTTTTGAAGATTAGCCAGGGTTTTGTTTTTTATTATTTCGCACACGATTTTTTACTATGGCTTCCAGAGTAGATGAGCTACCAAAGCCAAAATGTTCAGAAGTATCTGATCTGGGGTTGACCGGAGAGTCAGTGATCCCGTGCTCGAATACAACTAAGCCACAGACCAAATTAAGAGGGAAGAAGCTAAACTTCAAAGAAGAAGAAGATATTGAAGAAGATATTTTTTTTAAACGTTTCGAAAATTCAATAATGAATATTCTTGAAAGATTCGATAATTGGGTAAATAATGGATTTGATCATCTGGAGGAGAATATTGGTAGCACTGAAAATAAGAAAGATCCTTTTGAAGATAAAATAGAAGTGAACACCGATGAAAGACTCCCAGAAGAGATTAAAAAGAAAAATAATTTCATAAATGAGGAACTGCAACCTGAAGAGACCCCCACTCAAACTCCAAATAAATATTTTAATGCCAATTCCGGAAAAACACCATCTACTGAGGATGAAGCAGAATCTCAGTATGAAGAAATAAATGACCAGGAAAGTGAAAAGAAAGAAAGTAAAAAAGAAGAAGATAACAACCCGAAAATTCAAGAAAAACTCCATTCTCTAATGACTCCCACTACTCAAAATGAAAATAAAATGTATAGTGAAAAGACGGTTGAAACAGAACCAAATGCAAAACTCGATCTTACCACTAATGATAAATTTAAAATAATATTGATTCCTCAAGAAAATCCTGAAAAGTTCAAAGAAGAAAGTGTCCCTTATCAGAAAACCTTTCAGACTCAATTTTTAACTCTGAAATCCCTTATTCTATTCCGGAGTCAAGAATATAGATCTAAACTAGCCAGTTTCAAATTAAATACATTTTCGATTCCACTTGCTCCTAGCAACACTGTACTTGATGTTTATAGAAAGGTGCCCCTTAAAGGAATAACAATTGTTATTTTTATATATGTAGATTATAAAGGCTACATGGTCTTGGACCATGTTAGAAAAGGCCTCATAACATATTATTTTGTGTTACGGCAGTCTTTATCCGTTTCCAGAGGATAAAAAGGGGTAATTAGCGTCCCCTCCGTATGACGAGCCAACAAAGTTTAGCCTGGGCCATGCTCAGGTTAAACCTTACTGGAAAACTTGTAAATAGTTTGTACATGCTATGTAAATATTAGGATTAGGTCATTTGTATGTTAAGATTAGGATTTAAAATAATCTTGTATTAATATATTATATGTAGAAGAAATGGATCTCAGGTTTAATTATCGTGTTTAATTCAAATAAATTAATAAATAGAGAATCAAGAACATTATTTTTATATTATTGCTTAAATTTAAAAAAATGACTTCTGTTGTAGAAATACCATAACCAAAGTTTAATAAAAAATAAAATAAATTTTAGTAATGTAGAAAAGGACAATGAGCATTTGAAAACTAATAGCAGAAAACGGTGGATCTATATATATATATATATATATATATATATATATATATATATATATATATATATATATATTTTTTTTTTAATAGTCCTAATGCGGATTTCTTTTAAGTAATGAGGGAATAATTACCCTTTAATTGGAGTAGATATTAGTCCTCCTTTTCATTCTAAGATGATATTTTTACCTTCCAATAGGTTTTGTAAAAGGGAAGAATCCTTTATGCGGAGTAGCTGTATGCCTCCTCTTATCCCGAAGGCGGAAATGATATTTATTTTTTGTAAACGGTAATGTATTTTGTGTACACCCAGAGTACTGCTGTTGTATTTATATTGATCCAGCTATTAAATGTCTAAAATTCAAGTAGGTCTTTCTGATTAAGTAATCTTTGTGGTTAGGATGTCATGAAAAAGTTAAGTTATTTTCTATATTAGTCTCTCGAGTTAAAATCTGAGATTCATTCCACTTCTGAACTGTACTCCGATTGTGACCTTAAAATCTCTCCTATATCTTTATCCATTTATGAAACACTGTTATAGCTTTATATTATAAGTATAATTTAAAAAATGATGAGAATACTGAGGATGTGTTATTAGTGTAATATGACTATTTGAAAGAAAAGAGGTTTAACAGGTACCTTAGAGACCTAATAGTAGATTCATTTTGGTTTTAATAATTTGCCACATGATAATAAAATATCCAATGAATATTATATGTTGTATTTGTTACTATTATATTATGTATTATGCATTACGTTAATCAACTGATTATCTGAAAGGAAAAAAAGAAAATTAATTTCATAAGCACAGCATTTCATGTAAAATATAATAATTTTAGCGTTATGATATTTTTGTGATGGAAGAAGATTATGTATATTAAACTCTAAAGGACTTTGTAACTGCCAAAGTAGATTCAGTGAAAGGTATTGAATACGAACAGTAAATAAATACTTTTATAAGAAAAACTGTATTAAAAAAAAGTTCTATTATTATATTTAAATGTTTGTTTATTCTTAGAGGTCATGTTTTATTTAATTCTGACTTAAGATGATGTACAGTATTATAACTAGTTTAATTCTTGTAATTTTATGTTTTGATAATTAAAGAAAAATCAAAAACCGTTCGGTTTTTAATTTTTCTTTCCTCGCAGGTTAGGTGAATGCTATGTATCGAGAATACTGGGAGGTGAAGAAATATTTTTAAATTGTACAAAATAGAGCAGTTTCCGGGCGACAAGCAGGAAGGCTTCTTAGAAGGGCTATACAAAAAATAGACCCCTCCACTCGTACAGCAGGGATAGCGGAGTACCTGGGGAGTCTTAGCCCGGACGGCAAGATAAGAGGAAGTCCAGCACGGAAGTGGGAAGTTGGGGGTCAAGCAGTCATATTTAAAGGTACTTACCTAAATGTAATATTATGTGGTAAATAGAACCTCAGTATTCTCGATAATAACAATACCTCAAATGTACGATGTTTATATGTATGATAATAAGTGCAATTTGATAAATAAATGTATATTCTAAGTAAATTACTTTATTACCCCATATGCCACGAACCATAGTAATGGTAATAAGATATAATAAATAAAATTAGTCTCAAAGAAATAATACTCTTTCTAGTCTTCAACTGAGATATTTTATCAAAGAGATATTTGTAAATAATTTATCAAACGAACTAGTTAGAACTTGTTACTGTTTACTCTTATTTTTATAAACATGTTTTAAATGTTTATTAAATAAATAAGGACATTGTCTTAATATTGAACGAATATTTACACAAAATAATCTTTAAAAACGTTCCGTTTTTCTAACAGTTAAGTTGTTTATAAAAACTCATCTTTAAATATTCGGAACTGATTTGACGAAAGAATTTATGTACTTTTTTATGTTTTTTTTTTTTACGAAACAGATCTCTGAATCCGATACGGTCTTTGACTGAATGGAGTAGGGGCAGATTGGATGCAGTTTCCAGACCAGTGTTCCCGCCCCGATGAGAAGTGGAGGGTAAATGATAACCAAACCTGCCTACCCTCGAAATGGAACGCCGGGCATAAAACCTTTGTAGAAAAGATTAACTTGCTCCGGGCAAATGGTCGATAGCCGATGGGCGAACGGCAGCGATGACTAGTCCCAGCATTTTTTATTACAACTCCATCAGAACTTTTGGAGGAAAATGGGAATCATAGGGTTGAGCATATCTGTGAATCTAGTTATTTATTGTCTCGAGTGTGGAGATTGACTTTCATTTCTAACAATATACTTCCAAGGTATAAAGGATAGTGTGAAAACTATAGAATTACAAGAATTTCAACTAATCCGAACAGGTTGCAGTTTGCATATATATTTACATATTGTTATGTTTATTTGTTTAACGTCACCTTATGCTACTATGGCTAATCGGACAATGCTACAGTGGGAGTCCTAAATTTTGCCTATCCTAAAATTAATTCAGTATACTTTAATGACACTCTCCCAAACCCCTGTTGAATAGGTTCAATACCTATGACTCCACCTTGACAAACGTCTAACCACAAAAGACTGAAATGACAACAAACTGCCCGACGTTTTCGACTACTTCAACACTTACTGGACAAACGGTCAGTCAAACCTTCCACTTAATTACAAAAGGCTTATTTATATGACCATCATTAGACCGATATGGACTTACGGAGTAGAGCTATGGGGCTATACTAAAACATCGAATTCTTCTCGTATCTAATCAATACAATCCAAAATCCTTAACGCTCCTTACTTTGTCACGAATAAGCTCATCCATAAGGACCTTAAAGTTTCATATGTTACTGAATTAGCCCGAACCAGATATCAATCATTCCACGAAAATCTACATTAATCCACTAGTTTCTATCCTATTATCCTATTTGACTCCTGATAATCCTCCGAGGCGTCTGAAAAGAAAATGACCCCGTGATCTTCTTGTTTAGAATATTTTTATAATGCTACCAATGGTTAGCGTCTCTACATGTATTTCATGTGAGTTAACTATGTTCATCACATTTACTTGATGTATATAATACAGTTGTAAATATCAATAAATATTTATTTATTTAACGTCACTTTATGCTAATATGGCTAATTTTATTAGGATAGGGATCTTTAACGAGTATCTGACATCGCACAGGCTCGGGACCACCTTGTAACTTCCCCTCAAAAGGACGGCATAACGTAGGGTTTTTAACTCCCATTAAAAAATAATAGGGCTACCTGCGGGTTTGAAACCGAGACCTTTGGCATAGGAGGCTGTTATGCTAACCACCTTGCTACAGGTAACCCCCACATTGCTGTGTTTTTAAACGGTTGCTTTTCTTAGGCAGCGGTAGCTTCAAAAATTAGCTTATTTGATGTATTTAATGTATGTATATACTAATATTTAATGAAACCATTGGATTTCTTTTTCGAATTTTTTACCTACATTTTACCGATAATATTAAAGCAGGGTAATATTAAATTAGACAGATTTCAATAGATGATATTATTATTTAAATTAACTTAAACTGATACAATATATTAACACAATGCTAGAGAATACTAAGGGACATTATAGTTAAACTTCCATACAATATTACAACTAAAGAAAATACCTCTAAAACACTTAGTCAGGTGACGAAGGTGGAATCAGTCGTAGGCGCCCTTTCTTGGCTTCATCCTCCAGCTGCTCTCTGACCCCCCACGGACTCCTCTTCTTCTCGATGGAACCCGACCCAACTCTACTTGAGGATGGAATAAGACTGTCCTCTTGCTGGAATAAGACTTCTTGAGGAGTTCTTTTTTCTTATTCTCGTCCCTTCGGAGGGAAGTGGGGAGGGAGGGACTGATATGGGAAGTCCAGCCTTTGTCCAGCCTAGTAGCTGGGGTCTGAAAGTACCAGGTGTACCGCGGAGGGCAGCCCACAGACAGCCCAAGCCCACGGACAGTCCAAAGGTGTTTGGGAAACGCCTTTTGACTTTAGCCGACAAAGTCTATTAATATTTATTTATTTAAATAAAATAATTATCCAATCCTAACTTACTCCCTCTAGTATCCTCAATACATTACAATATATATCTTCTTCTTCTTATTTTTCTTCGATCCATTTGCCTTTCAGCGTGGGCGAGCTCCCAGCCATTGGTACCAACCATCTCTGTTCCTTGCAAGGTTTGTTATCTCGCCCAGAGTTTTACCTCTACGCATCCCTATTCGCTCCATGTGGGTGATATAGGCGGTCCTTGGGCGTCCTTTTCCTAATGGCCTTTCCTCCATTGTTTTAATTGGGTTCCGGTGGTGGTCCATTCGACAGACATGCCCGTATCATCCCAATTGCCTCTTGTCTAGGACTTCCAGAACAGAGCATACATTAAGCTCTTCCCTGACCCTTTCATTCTGGACACATTCTCTCCGTGTCTTTCCCACAATTCTTCTAAGAAACTTCATTTCCGAAGCAGTGATGCGACTTTGTAGCATTTCATTCATAATCCAGCTCTATGCTCCATAGAGAAGCACCGGTAGAAAGATGGACTTGAATAGGTGTAACTTTACGTTCCGGGCTACTTCTCTTTTTCCGATAACCGTGTTGCAGATATGATAGTAGACAGAATTAGCTTTTGAAATTCTACTTGAGATTTCAGAATCCAATTTCCCAGATCTACTGATCACTGTGCCTGGATACGTGAAATCTGTCACCACCTCCATCAATTATCCACTACAGGAGATCTGTACATCTTCTTGAGCTCTACCAACTTGAAGAACCTTGCTTTTTCTGGAATTGATTGTCATTCCCTTTCTCTTCAGTTCCTCATTCCACTCCGTCACTGCCTGATTCCGCTATAAGGATTATATTGTCAGCAAACAGGAGGAACTGCATAACAACAGGATACAGGTTCCATTGGCCCATGTGCATTCTGGCTGCGCGTCTTTCGCAAATTGAGGCAATCTCATCGATATATACAATAAACAAAAGGGGACTTAGGAAATCACAATATATATTTTCATACATATATATTCGTTGTCAGTCACAGCGAATACAATGAAATTAGAATAAAGACTTTCCAAACTATAGTATATAAATAATTTTCTTATAACTGAAAAATAATTTTCCAAAATATATCTTATACGTGTCAGCGAAAACTCAAATTTATTTATTGTAAATTTATCTTCCATCCCCTTACTATATACTCTTCCATCCCTGAACTTAAGTTTTCCAAGCATCTGAACGTCATCTGTACTGCCCTGGACCAAGTTGACGAGGCTGAGGACAAAACACGGTGTGCATCTATTTCTGTAATTTTTAAAATATACGATATTTATAATTCGGTTTTAGTTATGTTTTGAAACCTATACGTGTCTTAAAAGAAAAAGGAAATAAAAAAAAAAAAAAAAAAAAAATATATATATATATATATATATAAAAGTTAGCTGAATGTAAGATAGGAATCATAACAAACATGTAAGATAGTATTAAGATTAAGTTATTATCATTTCGATTCCTATAATTATAGGGTAAAAGAATCAATAAAGTCAGTTGCTAATATACTTCGAATTACTTATATATTTACTTTTCTTTTTAAATTTTTTCGAAAGTTTTTCTTAATATAAACATTTAAAAGAGTACACATTGCCTTCCATTTCTCACTTAATCACTTTATTTCATAACTTTTTCATTTTTGTCGACGTTTCGGGGCTGTTTCCCCATTTTCAAGACTTATTTTTTTCTTGATATAATTGCTATATCATATTTCACTCATAAGGAAATATAATAGAAACAGTAAACCAATGAACACCAATAAGGACAAATAGCAGCGTGCTATGAAATAAAATGATGGGTGAAATATTATATAGCAATTATATCAAGAAAAAAATAAGTCTCGAAAATTGGGAAACAGTCCCGAAACGTCGACAAAAATGAAAAAAACTTATGAAATAAAGTGATTAAGTGAGAAATGGAAGTCAATGTGTGCTCTTCCAAGTGTTTATATACTTACTTAATATACTTATATAATATAAGACAATCATTTGTCAAGTGATTCTATAGTTGTGTCTGATGGTTCACCTAGCACCTAGTTGTAGTGAAGCAAGTTTTATTTTTTCTGTTTTATTATTAGTGTCTAATCTTAGGTCCTCAGTAGGGAATTCTGTTTTCTTTTCTCTTTTGTCAAGTGTTTTTCAGGTTAAAATTTTAAATATTCTTCAATTTAAGGTCACTGTATGCATTTTTTTTTTTTTTTTTTTTTGTATCATTCTATTATCTTGTTTTTTTTTTCTCTTTTTGTGAGTTCCTCAAGATGAAGGAACTGGAGGGAGGAATCATAAAAAACATGTAAGATGGTATTAACATTAAGTTGTTATCATTTCGATTCCTATATATATACAGGATAAAAGAATCAATAAAGTCAGTTGCTAATATACACTTGTGTCGTCTCTATGCCCGAATCTCCCCCTTTTTTTAAGATAATCGCTTGTCATAATTGTAACTTTATATATATATATATATATATATATATATATATATATATATATATATATATATATATATATATATATATATATATAATTTTAAATTAACTACATTTCAAATTATATTGTAAAAATACCAATCTATTCCAATTTTCCATTTTTTACAAAATGAATCGTCAGTTCCAGTAATGGATTGTGTTAAGCAAATAGCCTAAGAACATTTTTTGTCAAGATTTTGGCAATTGAATTTAATTAATGTCCACTCCCTTTTCATACCCCGGGGCTAAGCCAATCGTTTGCTTAATCCCTGAAACTCGTATCCAATATCTCACCTTCATATATTGTTTAGATTACCGAGTTTCATATATCTTCAGCTACTTTTTGTTCGCACGTCATATTATAATATGTTACAATTCGATAATTAGGAATATAATACATATTGGCCAGTCTGGGAATTTAATATTATAATGCCTTAGCATCAAAAGATAAAACAGTTGAAACACGACTGTAATGCTAAGGGATTTCAAATAGAAAGTTAATAATTTATATATACTTTTAGTGTCGATGTCGAGCCTCTCTTTTAGAAAAATAACACTTCCAGTTACTATTTTCGGAATATAATTAAAACAATAAAAATTGCCATGTTAAATTACGAATACATTTTTTTTCATAATATAAAGTGCATTGCACAATATACATATATATATCTGAACAATATAAAGGAGAGTATACCAACACAAATATAGCTGCACTTCAATTAAAAAGACCCAAATAAACCTGGCCAAACTGGCCTCACTACTCATTTAAAAAAAAACGGGACATTCATTCAAATTTCACTAACCAGAAATTATTCATTATGAAAAAAACAGCTTTAAATGAAATTTTAAAGAAATTATTACCATAGAGAAATATAAAAATTGCGCCATAAATAAAAAATCGGATGTCCAAAACCTTAATCCATGTTACTCAAATTTGATAAACACATATTAAAATTTAAAAAAATAAAATAACCATCTTAATAATAATACAAAATAAAACGAAAACAGCTCAACAATAGGAGAACACCCCAGACTCCTGACGTCATCATAAATTCCTTGAAAATCTTCCATACCTGAACTATTCCTTTTTTATTTTTTCAGTGTTCTTTCATAGTTTGTGGACTACACATGTCTTTTTTTTTTCAACAACAATTTTTATTGAGTAAAATTACCATCTGTCCAAATTTGGACATCAATAGTAGTGCTGAAAGATATCATACATACTACATTCATACAATATTTACACGTCATAAAATTACAATAAAATGTATACACAATAATGAATCAACACATGTCTAATTAAGATACTATTTTGTGTCAATATATATATATATTAATTTTTATTAATGTTACATTTTAAAAAATTTGTATAAAAGCTACCACGCGGTAGCCCTTTAATGTTTGTTTTATTAGCAGGTTTTAAGGACACTTACTTTTCATGTGCCTCGTAGGGTTATAGTTAATATCTGGAAATGAGAGACTACGGGTAAGCGTGATCCAAAACCGTACAGTTTGTGGGAGAACTTTATATTTTCATATAAATCAAAATTATTCCTTTTTGGAGCAGATGGACGATGTAAGGTGTGGAAGAAGAAGCCTTCAGGACATATAATTCCCGGCCAACGTTCAAACACGGAGACAAAAGTGTCATGGTGTGGGGTGTATAAGCTCACTCGGTGTTGGAAATTTGTACTTTATTGATGAGATTATGCTCTAAAATACCTATATTGATATTTTAAAAATTCATCTAAATATTGGACTTAGCCGAAGTTTTTTTTTTTTTTTTATTTTATTTTTTTTTTTTTGTTCTTCCCTACCTCGCCTTTGAAGCCTATACGAGGTTTCTGGAGCCAGGGGTTGAGGGTGGGGGATAAATGCTGAAATAAAAGCTCCCCCACACCACCGAGTCTTGAACTCTTAATTGTTTTGTTTTCAAATTATTTAGCCCTCTGTGTTGCTAGGCAACGCGCGCTAAACCGCTCAACTACCCCGCCAACAAGTTTTGTGTTTCAACACGACAATGATCCAAAGCTACTAAACAACTCAAAAAAACCTCCAAATTTCCCAGACCTCAACCGCATCTGTGGGATGAACTTAAACTAAGAGCAAAAAAATCATAATATCCAAAACTGATAACTGCTCTACTCACTGAATGGAACCCAATCAATCTTCAGTTTAACAAGAAACACGTCCTGAGTATGAAAAACAAAATTCTATACAGAATGCATATTATATATTACTGTATATGTTCCATTTTCATAGGCAATGGATACTTTTTTTTCATTTATTTCTTTAAAATTATATTATATGTTCTATTTATGATAAATATTTTTTTTATTTACAATTGCTTTTGTTTGAGCTATAATCTAATTTGCTATCTGCAAAAAAAAAAAAAAATTTGCAATAAGCAAATATGATGACTTCCCAAAGTCGGTTGAAGCAAGGCATCTCTAGGACACCGTCTCAATAGTCGTCGGGGTGAGTTGTACGGGTTCGTGTAGGATTTAAGTGTTTGGGCCGATAAGTTCATGTTGTAAGTCAGTCTGTCATGAAATCTTTTATAATATTCTGTGGCTGTATCTGAAACTGTGAGTATGTCCAAGTTCTTGTAAAGTAATTCGTTGGTAACATAACGGTGCATCCACGATTTTTCGCAATATTTCGATTGAAGGGTCTGAATTATTTGGATGTTAGAATATTTGGCAGATCCCCATAGCTCTATCCCGTATGTCCATAATGGTTTGATCAGTACTTTGTAAATAGTAAGTTTGGTGTACACGTATAATTTGGATCGTTTGTCAAGTAGACGGGATAGTAGTCCAAATCGTCTGTTCAGTAGTTGCCTTTCAAGTCTAATGTGGGTCCTTAATGTCAGTCTTTTGTCTAAGTACAGTCCCAAATATCGTATAATAAATATAAGATATCTAATATAAAATATCGTATGATAAATATAAAATATCAAAAACACAGTTGCACTCATAGCATTCATTATTTGCTAAATTTACTCATGTTAAATTGCAAATCCTTTTGTATGGAAACTTTTTTGACTAAGTATATATAGCTTCATATTGGGTAATTCACAGCGGTTCGGCATCCGTCAGATTAAGGATTAATTTAAATATTAAAACCCAACTTGTACATTTTTATGACGAAATGAAATAAATAGATTGCTTTGTATCTAACCCAGACTCCAGCTTCCTCCTAATCTTCTGAGGCCCCACTCCTTCTACTTTGCCGGATATGTTCCCTTTGTAATGTATCACTAAAGGACTCGCCTTCCATCGATTCGAAGACGAGACGCTCCCCTGGAAATAGCCGCAATTAAAAAGGGCCAGAGCAATTATCCTACAGGCTCAAGATAATGAGAGGGCCTTAGGAACTGATTAAGCCCTAGAGGTAGCTGGAAGGGCCTCTTTGAGTGTCTGTTGCCTTTATTAAACGGATATCTGTTATTTCTTGTTAGCCCCGCTCGGGTCATTGATATCTCCCCCTTTCTGATTAAAAACCCACCCTCGGGCCGGACTCTAACCCTTCTCCTCGCCCCGTAAGATGAGTGAATTTAGAGGAATCCTGGGCATCTTTGGGCTGGAATAAATTACAGAAGGGAACACAATCCGGAAAGGAGAAACGCCGAGGTTTTAAATTAAAGACAGTTTAATTATTTGTTTAAGAGGAACCTGTAACTGATGAGAAATAGGAAATTTACTTTTCTTCTTTATTTCAAACGGATGATGGAATCGAATGCCCTTATTTTTATAAACCAACCAATTAAAGAAAAATAATCTCTGTATCTTGTAGCACTGAATAAAATGAATTTAGCAATGTAGGAGATCCATCCATCGGCGACAAACTCGACAAATAACTGTATTATTTCGAATTACATATTTAAATAGCTATATACCGCGTTTTTATATATAAGTTTCTGTTGTTCTCAGGTTTCATTCAATGAATAAACAATTATATCTATGCGACGTTTCGAGAATTTATTGTTCTCATAATCATTGCCTTACATGGAAAAACAAAAAAAACAGAACATTAATATTTATATACAATAATTAATATATGATGTTATTGTTAGAGATATAGAAAAGAATACATTGAACAATGAATAATCATTCAGTAGGTATTTATGAAACCTGAGAACAACAGAAACTTAAATTATAACAGTCGAGAACTGATCAAACAATATATATGTGTGTGTTGATGTAGCAGATATTATACAAAATAGTTCGCTATAGGTCAATCGATTTCCTTTCAACTAAACATAACGTATAAAGTGATTTCGGAGAAGTTAGTTGAGGGTGCAGTCAAATAAACACGCAATTATAGTTATCGTAGTTAAAGTATAAACTTAACTTAATGGTGCCGACGTTTCGGCCTAAATTATAGGCCTTCTTCAGGGCTATTGAAGGATGAGAGTCCATCAATGAAATAGTTAAGTTTATATCAATTCTGTGTTTATTTTTATTGCACCCTCAACTAACTTCTCCCAGATACAAACAGTCAAAGTAAAAAATTAGTTTTTTAACCTAATCCTAAATCGTCAATACTTTTTTGCAACTTATACACGAATTGATTTTCCCTTTTAAAATTACAAAAAAAAAGAAGTGTGGTCTTAGGTTTCAGAAATCAGTTCTTATATTTTATTTTTATTGTCTATTATAATATTATTAATCTGTTCTATTTTCTAATAGTTAAATTTTTTAGTCGCTTAAGAACTTTTTAAAAAAAATCTGGCGTGCTCAACATACAACTTCCACTGTTTTATTGATTTAAGAATTTATAAATTAGATATTAAGATAAATAAAAGCAGTTAGAGATTAAATATGCAGTTGAGTGAAAGTAAAATAAAATGGTTAAAGAATTACATAAATGGAATTTCGACAGAAGAATTTGTTTAATTAAATGATCTTTTATATCGGTTTTTTAGGTCTCTCTATTAACTTTTGTAATTTTTTGTATAAGATCATATTTTTTTCTAAAATCTTTAACTCTTGATGTATATCATACATGTATATAAAAGCGCTTATGTTTAAAAACACAAAAATTATATTTAAAATAGTTTTTTGTTGTTTTCTCCTTCAATTGGGTTTCGAATTCATTCAAGCCAACAATTTAGTGAGTATAGTAGTATTAGTTACTGTTATTTAGAATAGAATAGAATAGAAAAAAAATAATTTTGGGTCCCTTAAGAACAATATGATATATACAATTAATATATACAATGTGTCTGGTCACAGGACTAAAGGATTATAATTAATTCTTATTTACAAAGATTTAAGAAGAAAAGTAGGATACTATAAAACAAAAGAGTAAAATAACTAAAAGAGTAAAATAATGAATAACTTGTGATATGTTGAACAAAACTTAACATTGAAACTGATTCATAATAATTGATCGATACAGAATCATGAACAATAAATAATAAATTTTCTTTTTGAATAGATATTTGATTTGAAATATCACGCTTGTGGAGCGTCTGTTTGAGATCAAAATAGGTACTCGAACAGCTGGGAGATGAATGATGGTAGAGAAGAAGCATGGCGGATATGAGGAGGTACGGAATTCCAGAGAGTAGTAGAGCGGACAAGAAAGGAATGTTCTTATTTGGAGGGAGCAGACTGACGATTTAATTTACATGGTTATAGACTATGTAAATCCTCTAACATTAACGTAATTATTTTATATCAATTGTTATTATAGAAGAGTTATTTTAATTCTGAATGTATTATTTGGAACAATCTCTTCTTTTTATTTATGTATTTATTTATTATAACATATACAAAATTAGAACCTAACAACGTTACGTTTCGAGGTATTTTCTATTTTTATCTTCAGATCATTAAAAATCATTTAAAATACAATTCAATTTTATAAGCAACCATACAATGAATAAAAGACATTATCAATAATTTAGAATTCATTTATCACCTACAATATTTACAATCTGTTTATAAAACAAAAACTTTATTAAAAATTCTACTTACATATATTTCCATATTATATCATAATATAGGTCATATAATAATGTACTA
This sequence comes from Piezodorus guildinii, assembly GCA_023052935.1. NCBI lineage: Eukaryota > Metazoa > Arthropoda > Insecta > Hemiptera > Pentatomidae > Piezodorus > Piezodorus guildinii. The sequence goes on along the minus strand of CM041294.1, from coordinate 11,934,511 downwards.
TTATTCATACATAGCCCTTATATATGAATTATTTTGTCAATTTGTTAAAATAATCTCAACTTCAGTATCACATAATAATTCTTTTAACATTTTACTGCTAAACAATTGCAACTATGAAGCATCATAAAGTAATTATTTTTTATTTGGCCTTTTTTATTATTAGCCATTTTTGAATAATAAGATCTATTTTTAGACTTGTATATTGTATAAGTTCTACCTACTTGGTATGTCAATTTAAAAAAAAAAAAAAAAAAAAAAATCATTGTTCGCCTTTGAATTATATATGTATTTAAGTAAATATGTTTTAATTATTAATACTACTTTAAGCTAACTTTATTATAATGTATTATTTTATCTGTGATTATTACGGCTAAAAATTTCTAAACGATCACAAACCAAAATACTGTCAAATATTACAGAAATGATTAGGCAGAAAGCATGTCAAGTATTAACGAAACAGACGTTGATTATGGTTAATAAATAATTGTTTGGATAAGCTTGATGCCTCTCGGATTTATATTGTAGCTTCTCGGAATTTACTACATTTATAATAACCAATATGGCTGTGACCTTAGCAAAAGTGGCATCATTTAATATTTTACTGCTACTATTTAGTTATTAAGAATTATCATGAGACTTGTAACCATATCATTTAATCCTAAGAGTTATATAATTTAGTCGCACACATACTTCATAATGTAATATTACTTTTAATTCGAAGAAGCCAATAAGATTAAATAATAATAATAGGCTTAGCGAACCCGAAGTTTCGATGCCGGTACCACCAAATTCTGCCTACACAGATTCGTCCAATGTTCACCATTCAAGCCCAAGCCCCCGAGATCAGCCTTAACGCAATCCTCCCATCTACGCTTCGGCCTACCTTTCAGACACCTACCAGTCGGATCAGCGAATACCAACTTTTTCAGAATCCGCTCCTCATCGAGCCCAACAACTTTACTCGCCCATTTGAGTCTCCGCGATGCAATCAGCTCAATTATATTCACAGGATACAAGTTCCGCAATTCCGCGTTGTGCAAATGTTCATCCTTCAAAGTAAGCGGCCACGTTTCACATCCGTAAAGAACCGTTGGAAGAATTATAGTTTTATAAATTCTAACGTTTAAGTTTTTAGATAGAAGCCGCGAACTAAGTACCTTAGCAACTGAATAATAACACGCATTTCCCACCTTTAACCGGGACTTTATTTCTTCCTGGATTTAATTTTTTCTAGTTATAATTGAACCTAAATACCTGAATTTCTCTACGTGTTCAAAAGTATGCCCTGATACATCAATATCACCAAGATCGACCCCGTTTCTGCTACTGATCATATACTTCGTCTTATCGGTATTTAATTCGAGTCCTATTTCTTTACCGGTTTTTATAACACACTTTTATTTAGTTGTATGGTTTCCGTGTCTTCACCTAGCAGTACCAGATCATCGGCATACCCCAAAACCGGAATCTTATCACCATATTTAAATGAGATTAAGTTCCTAACTTACTGGCAGAACTTTTAAGGTAACCCACATCTTTTCCTACTCATCCACATTTTACCTATCTGCTGGAGTGCCTCAAGGTAGTATCTTAGGTCCTATCCTCTACTCCCTTTATACAGCTGACATTCCGCTCCATCCTCGCACTGTCCTCAATACTTATGCTGATGACACGTGTGTCTTATCCGTCCATAATGATCCAACTACTGCATCCCAAACCCTTTAGTCCCACATCAAAGCCATTGAAGAATGGTGTCAAAATTGGACGATTAAAATAAATCCCAAAAAATCCCACCAAATCACCTTTACCCTTCGTCGCAAACCGATGACTTCCTGCCCCCCCAGTATCCTTTAATAACATTACCCCTACTTCTGTAGAACAAATCTCAACCTAGGTCTCCATCTTGACAAGCGCCTTACTTGGAATCCTCACACAAGACTGAAACGACAAGAAACTGCTCGAAGATATCGATTACTACAACACTTAATAGACAAACGTTCAAAACTTCCAGTACATTACAAAAGACTCATCTACATCACAACTATCTGACCTATTTGGACATATGGAATCGAGCTTTGGGGCTCTAAGAAACCATCTAATTCCTCCCGCATCCAGTCCTTACAATCTAATATCCTTCGCAAAATCCCGAATACTCCTTATTTTGTCACAAATCAACTCCTCTATAATGACCTAAACATCCCATTTGTTGCAGACATACCCCATGATAGATACTCCTCTTTCCATTCTAAAATCCCTGCCCATACAAACCCACTTGTCCGTAATTTATCTTCCTCAGATATCCCTGATAACCAAGGCGACTGAAAAGAAAATGGCCTCGAGACCTACTGAATTAAAATAGTTAGTGAAGTGCTACCACTGGGTTGTTCTTTCTCAAGACATCTTCATGAATTTTTTTTTTTTCATTCCTCATATTTACTTATTGTGTTCTTTAGTACAGTTGTAAATTACTATAAATAAATTTTAAAAAAATGAATGAATAAATAATAAAATATGATTTGACCTAAGAAAAGGTCTAAAACTAATCATTGTATATTAGGATTTCATTAAAATAGTCTCGTATAATCTCTAAACGCTAAGGTTGTGAGTTCTAATTACAGTCTCGGAGGGAGTTTTATCAAGCATTTAATTAAATGGGGATTCACTCACAGCGTCTCGCTCGGGTATTTGAGTCCCGTCAGCCAATTAGTGGCCTCTCACAAAACTAGGCGTTGGGTGTGATGACACCTATAAAATATGACTATAAAATATTATAGTATTATAGATATTAGATATATATTGTAGATATCATATGACTATAAAATATCGAGAAACGTGAGTTTATTCTCCTAGCAGATTACGCCGCGCGGCCAACAGCCTACACGGCCTGTAGCGCTACCGAAAAAACAATAATCCCGTTGGCTTCATAAGTTATTAAAGGAGAAAGGTCAAAATTTGTTTCACGCTCCGTATGCCCTCTACTTCACCAAAGATTTTCATGAAACTTAAAGAAAATCAACTTTCTTAGCTAATCGTTAAGTTTGGGCTTTATATACATATTTAATTTTACACATAATAATAATAAATTTAATTCTGACGATTGAAAATTGAATACTTGAGAATCCTCAGTGACAGTTATAATTGAAAGGTTAGACCTACAGCAGAAATGCACTCCACCTCAACGCAGTGTGTTGGAGAAAGTGGTTAAGGTGTAATAGGCTTAAATTTTTATAAAGCATTATGTGATGCCTGGGCTTTAGTTACTGGGAAGAAAAGATACTTTCCAGCTAAATCCGGGATCCTCGTAGGCAGAAAAGAACGATTGCAGGAAATGACATACCCACCCCAGTAGCACTTTTGCTCCGTTAGAAAATTTAATTTACTGTACATTTAATTGAAGTACATCAGCCTACAGAAAATCTCTTTTAAGATAAATGGAATCAAAGACTACCAAGCTCTCCAAATTCCTTTTACCTTAAAACAACACTCAAGGGGGCAACTGTTTACCTCTCCAATTCAGATGTATATCGTAAATTAGTAACTAGCCTTAAGAATTCAGAAGCTAATTCTCACACATATCAACTTCCCGAAGACAAAAACCACAGGATAGTCGTTAAAAACCTGCACCACACTACCCGTATTTCAGAAATTAAAAAAAAAATATGGATACAAAGTAAAAATAACTAATATGGTTTCTCGGTTAAAAATCCAATTCTTCATGTTTTCCATTGATATCTCGATATCAACTTACAATGATAAAATGTTTGAAATTAAAGATATATTTCATACAAAAATAAGAGTAGAAGAACCAAGGAAAAAAATAGTCATACCACAATGTATCTTTTATTTTTTAATATATATTACTACTGGGTTGTGTCACATGAAATGTCCGTTTTCAAGGTAAAGGATTTTTATTAAAAATTCGATATGAAAACAAGTTAATTTTATTTGAAGTGTTTACCTTCTTTTTCTACACATTTTTCCCAACGTGACACCAACTTTTTTATCCTCGAACTGAAAAACTATGAGCTTCAAAATCTGAAGTCAAACAAAATCTGAAAACGCTCTTTTCACTTGATCATCATTTTCAAAAAGTTTTCCTTTGACGAAGTTATCTAAATTCCTGAACAGGTGGTAATATGTCGGGAGAATATGGTGGGTGCGGAAGAACTTCGTAGCCCAGTTCTTTCAATTTCCCATACACTTTAAATGTCTGGAAACGGTAGATGCACTTGCATTTAGTTGTGCTGAGAGTCCTTTAACTGTTTGGTATGGGTTTCCTTCTACTGTATGTTTGAGGACATCATTGTCTATTACGGACGGAGTTCTTTCTTGGAGCAAGTTTTTTAAGTCGGTATCCCCAGCTGAAAACCTAGCACACCAACGTCGAATGGTCCGTTCATTAACACTCCCTTCCCCCAAACGCCTTGCAAATATTTCTAGCAGCCTCAGCTGCTGATGGCCGAGTTTAAACTCGTACAAAAATATTACTCGAAAATCACGTGTTTCCATGTTCATATTTGGAGGTATACTAAAAAGTGGGTAATTGATTGGGAAGTTAATGTTTATAATACAAAGGTAGAGGATTAGTAACTGTTTACTTTAAATATGTAAACACTCGGGAAGAAAACAAGAGAGCCCTGCAAAATCCTTTATGTATTTCAGAAACTATAAAAACGGACATTTCATGTGAAACAACCCAATATATTATTTATATTTAATATATTTTTAATATTGCTGACTTGGCGCTAACCAGGTACCGCTCCTTTCATGACAAACTCTATTCCAACTCTAACCCACTAGTTTCAATCCTTGCATCCTCTACAATCCTTTATAATCCTCCGAGGCGTCTGAAATGATGGTCTCGAGACCTTCTAGTTTAACATAGTTTTTGTAGGGCTGCCAATGGTTAGTATTCCCACATGTGAATTATGACATTTGTATCTTGTATCTCATTTACTAATGTATATCATTATAAAGTTGTAAATGGCAATAAATCTACTAAAAATATTATTATTTTATTATTATATTTATTAAATTCTTACAGTAATAATAGTGGGAGTTTAAAGTTAAGTTATTAGATGGTATGTTAGCTAATTAAAGAGGACGATGCTAAAGGATAGAGAGTAGAAGTTGAGAACCACCAGTAGGGAAAAGCAATTTAAACTTATTATGCCGGCAAAGTTGAAACTTGATAAACTGTTGCCTTCTTTAAATATATCACGGGCTTACGTGTTGAATTACAACTTTGTTGGATTGTCTTATCTCTGCATCGTCTTTTCTATCCGTTCAGGCCGGAGTAAATCTTATTTTATAATTAAATTCTTCTTCTTTGAGGATCGAATAAAAACTTACAATTATAATCTCATTGCAAACAACAAAAATCTGGTGCGGGCAACACACGACTTTCACTTACCTCCATTTTTAAAATCAATAAAAAAAATTTTAAAAACAGTTAGAGATAAAAATACGTGAAATTATTAAGGAGTTAATTAAATTGAATTTATATAGAAACATGTGTTTTATTAAAAAATCTATTATATTATTATCTAAAATAATCATTTAGTTTTATGTTCATTTTATCACTCTCTATTTACTTTTAAAAGCTTGTGTATGAGATAATATTTTTTCTAAAATCTTTAGCTTTCCAACGGTATATCATACATGTATGTTACTGCTCTTATATTCAAAACAACAAGATTATAACAAGATTATATAGCTATTTTTATTAAATCTACAAAATTAAAGGTACTTTAGGGGAAGAAAATTTAAAATATCGGCATTTAAGCCCTGTCAAACCATTTTATCAGAATAATACCTACATAATATTAAAGCCTATTACATTTTACATCGATATAGCGAGTTTAATCAAAATCGTCGGAACCGTTTTCGAGAAAATCGAAAAAAGGTGCAAAATACATGGTATAAAGTGGCTCTTCTGGTAAGCTCATTTTGATGAAAAAAGTTTCGTCACGTCTCGGGCGTATATTTGTCCTAAATATGAAATTTCAGTTTCATAGGACTTACCTTTTCCGCCCGGGAGTTACCACACACACACAGACTTGGTTATTTGAACTCAGGGGACCCTAAAACGTATATTTCCGTTGAAAACAGGAATTCGAAAATTTTCACGATCGCAATACTCCCCCTTACTATATATAGTAATTGAAGGTAAAAATAGATAGTATTAATTTTCTTCCACGTTGTTACTAATTGGGCAGTCTGAATTTCGTTAGAAGCCCCGTGGGTGTAGATAAAATTATATGTTTTAATATCAGCTGCGAGTTAAATTTTTGAAACTATCTGATTGTTGTAGATACAAATATGATGGATTATTTATTAAAACACACGTTTCTATCGAAACTATATATAGCTTTTCTTTTTTTTTTTCATCTCTATGCGTATTTAAGCATCCTTAAATTAAATTTAACAACGTAGTTAAGTGAAAGTTGTGTGTTGCGCGCACCAGATTTTAAGTATTGAATTGATTTTTTCTTTCAAGTAGTCTACATATTTTTTTAAAATATTTTCTTATGATTCATCGTTCCTGGACATAATACTGAACTTGATTATACCCTCAAGTAATTAAATTTCATTCTGTAATACCTCTTCATGTGCTTTCACACACGAGATTATACTTATTATTGTTTTGGGACTGAAAAGACTGTTATGCATTCTGTAGCAGCAGTGTTCAATTGTCGTATTTAAGAACCGTGTACTTATTTTTATTTTCGATTTTATTCTTTTCTATATTTTTTATTGACGTCCATCACTTTTTTAATTATTGTTATTCATATCGGTTATAGTACTTTCATTATATTCAAATCTACCTAAAACCTTCTGTATACTTCTTAAGTTTCAACAACATTTATTTTTTACAAAGATAGTATATTAATATTAAGGTCATATCTCACTTGTGTGTTATCGGTCAATACTTATCCAACTATTGCCTCTCAAACTCTCCAATCCCAGCTCAGAGACCTTGAAGTATGGTGTCAGAACTGGAGAATTAAAATCAAATCCAACCAAATTACCTTTACCCTTCGCCATAAACCTATGACTTCCTGTCCTACTGTCTACTTCAATAATACTCCTCTTGTCCCGGTTGAACAGATCCGATATCTAGGACTGCACCTTGACAAACGCCTTACTTGCAACCCTCATACAAGACTGAAACGACAAGAAGCACGACGTGTTTGACTACTTCAACACTTACTAGACAAACGTTCTAATCTTCCACTTAACTACAAAAGACTCATCTACATGACTATCATAAGACCGATATGGACGTACGGAGTTGAGCTCTGGCTCTCTACTAAACCATCGAATTCTTCTCGTATCCAACCCCTACAATCCAAAACCCTTCGTAAAATCCTCAATGCTCCTTACTTTGTAACCAACAAACTTATCCATAAAGACCTTAATGTCCCATATGTTGCTGATTTGGCCCGTACGAGGTATCAATCCTTCCATGACCAACTCCATTCCCACCCTAATCCTTTCTTCCTTTTCGATTCCTGACAATTCTCCGAGGCGTATGAAAAGGAGATGGCCCCGGGACCTTCTAGTTTAGAATATTTTTAGAGTGCTTCCATTAGGAAGCTTCTCTACTTGTGTTTCATGCCTTTTTATGTTTCATTCTAATTTACTAGTTGTATTACTTGTCATGCATTTGTAAATTCCAATAAATAAATATATAAAAATAAAAAAAGGTCATATCTGATCATCATTTGTCAAAGCTCAAATATAAACTCTAGTTATGAACAGGTAAAAATGGATTTGTCATTGCCTCAAACATGTTTATATTTTAGTTATCTTTAAAGTTTAAAGTTCTGCGCATGCGCGTGAGTATAGCAGTCATATTTCAAGTCGGCTCTCGGATTTCTTGCTTTTACAGTTGGATTTCACTTCAGCACAGTCTTGAAAACATCATCAGACTTCAGGATAACAACAACAGTTATTATTGGAGCAAACAGCGGTAAGTTGTGATATAATTTACAGTGTAAAGTGAATGCTGAGTCACCTCTTCATATCAGCTGATTGCCAATAGCCCGGCAAGGCTGGTCTTGCTTAACTTTTTTTTAAGTTATTGTTTTTTTCCCACATCTGGTTATTATTTAATTACTTTCTATACATGAAATGCGATATTATCATCAAGTAATGTCCTCCAAAGCTTCAACTAAAAGATCTAGATCTAGTGGTTCAATCCCGTCACCTACAAAACAAAGACCCCGCCGTGATACTAATAAAAGATTAAATCTACAAGCAACCCCTTCCGGTACTAATTCAGAATCTGAACCACAACCTGGCACATCGTCACAAGGGATGACTGACGAATCGCCGTTTTTCACCCCAAATCCTTTTCAGATTTTACATAATGAAAAAGAAAACATGGAATCTACTCCTATACCTAGTGAACCACGGCCTCCTCCAATATTTGTCAAAAATATTAGAAATTTCCAGTTGTTGTGTGCTCAATTGAACAAAATTACCGAATCTACCAGCTACTACTGTATGAGTAGAATCAATGATACCAAAATATCTCCTACTACTGCCGAGACATATAGAAAAATAGTGAAATACCTAACTGAAACCAAAGCAGATTTCCATACCTATCAGCTACGCCAAGAGAGAGCTTTAAGGGTTGTAATCAGAAACTTACACCCCTCGACACCAGTTGAAGCTATTAAAGAAGAACTAACGGAGATGGGCTATAAAGTGCGGCAAGTCACTAACGTCCTAAAGGATAAAATTCCTCTACCTCTCTTTTTTGTGGATTTGGAACCAGCTGAAGGAGTTGAAAAAATCTATGACCTCAATAGATTGTACTATTCCAGTGTAAGAGTTGAAAAACCTTACACAAAGAGAGAGATAATTCAGTGCCATAATTGTCAAGCATATGGTCATACTAAAAGTTATTGTCATCACATACCTCGATGCGTGAAATGCGGTGAACAGCACAAGTCTGTGGAGTGTACAAAACCAAAATCAACACCAGCTGTATGTGCTCATTGCCTGAAGGACCACCCGGCCAACTATAAAGGATGCCAAATCTATAAGGAGCTGAGGACCAGGTTTCAAAAACCTCAAGTACTGGATGAAACAGCAAGACAAGTAAGAAACAGAAGAGAACCTTCAAAACTTATTGATGCCAATTTATCATTTGCCCACTTGCTTGGAGGTGGGAATCAAAGTACTGAAGCCGTGGCCCTGCCGGAACTACAAAATGTACCTCAATCCATTCCACATATACCTCTTTCTCAAAATGTAACCAATCCTAAGAATCCTAATCCACCACAAATCTCTCATATTCCTCCTCCTTCAAACGCCACAGACCTTACCAGTTTGATGACATCCTTTATTTCCGAAATTAAATCCCTTGTTATGCCCCTAATATCACTCCTTACGAATCTCGTAACAAATCTCATTCCTGCCTTAAAAAAACCATAAATGACCTCACCTAATTCCTTATCCATTCTCCTTTGGAATGCGAATGGTGTTAGAACTCACACTGACGAACTTACAGCCGTACTGCAGGACAAAAACATTGATGTTGCACTCATTACTGAAACTAGACTAACCACTAAACAGTACTTTAAAATACCAGGATACACGACATACCGGACAGACCATCCAGACGGCAAAGCCCATGCCGGTACTGCCGTCATAGTCCGCCGATCCCTCACCCATCACTTACACCCAATTTCCGCCCACGATTACCTACAAGCAACTTCCATCGTTATCAAAACCTTTTCCTTTCCGCTTATCATCGCATCAGCATACTGCCCTCCTAAACATCCCATTTCCTCTGCCCAATTTGGATCCTTCCTCAACTCCTTGGGTAATCACTTCATTTTGGGTGCAGACTTAAACGCTAAGAACCAACAGTGGGGTTCTAGAACCACCAATTCTCGTGGACGGACATTGCAGTCTGCACTCAACTCCCGACGCTTTCATCTCCTACCTCCCGATTCTCCTACCTACTGGCCAACAGATCCTAACCGTAATCCTGACATCCTCGACTTCTTCATCCACAGCGGATTAGGCTCTCTGAATTTTTCCATAGCTCGCCTTGATGAACTATCCTCTGATCATAGTCCATTGATTCTAAATGTATCCATAACACCTATTCCTAAACCTATCCCACCGTCATTCATTAGGGGCCCTGTCAACTGGAACCTCTTCCGCGAAATCCTCACTAATGATATTGACCTCAGAGTGATTCTCAAAACCCCAAATGACCTTGACGACGCCGTATATTCCTTTACAACCGCTATTCAACAAGCCGCCTGGACTGCCTCCTCTCCCAAACAATCCCAAATAATTCCTTACAAAAGCCATTTACCACAACACCTGACAGACCTCATCAACAGCAAACGTCGAGCTAGAACATTATGGCAACGCACCCGCCACCCAGAGGATCGCCGCTCCTATAATTTTTTTTGTAGAAAATTAAAGCGGGAGTTGGCGATCTTCCGTTCCCAATCCTACAATACCTACCTCTCCTCTCTCTCGACTCGTGACAATTCCCTGTGGAATGTCACGAAGAGAATCCTAAAATCCCACACCATTTCCCATCCTCTCCGGCGCTGTGATGGTTCCTGGGCTGCTTCTGACAAGCATAAGGCCGAGGAATTCGCACAGCACCTTTCCAAAGTTTTTACTCCTCATCCAGAGCTTAATCCAACCCATACTGCAGCAGTTGAAGAGTTCCTCACGTCACCAATACCACTATCCTTACCACCTAAAGCAGTTAATCCCTCTGAGGTCAGATATCTTCTTAAAAAGCTTCCTCTCCGCAAATCTCCTGGATACGATCTCCTTACTCCCCAAATCTTAAGACAACTTCCACCTAAAGCCATTACATTCCTTACATATCTCTATAACTGTATCCTACGCACTACCTATTTTCCTCTCTTATGGAAACATTCAACTATGATCCTTTTCCTAAAACCAGGTAAACCTTCTAACAACACGTCATCTTACAGACCTATCAGCCTACTTCCGATCCTCTCAAAAATTTTCGAAAAGCTCCTACTAAAACGAATCCTAGCCAAATTTCAAAATTTTCCTTCACATCAGTTCGGATTTCGTCCTCAACATTCCACGGTTCAGCAAGGACTCCGAGTTGTAGACCACATTTCCTCCGCCCTTGAGTGCAAGGAGTATTGTTCGGGTGCCTTTCTGGACATAGCTCAAGCTTTTGACCGGGTGTGGCATCCGGGACTGCTCTTTAAGCTCAAAACCCATTTACCTCAATCCTTATACCTAATCCTCCAATCCTATTTATCCAACCGCTCCTTCCGAGTTCGCTGTGGTTCCGAATTTTCCGAACAATATACTGTTGAGGCCGGTGTTCCTCAAGGCAGCGTCTTAGGACCCGTCCTCTACATCCTCTTCACCGCCGATATCCCTACCGACCCCAATACCTTTCTGGCAACATTTGCTGATGACACAGCCATTTTATCATCCAATTCCGATCCTGAAACAGCATCGCTAAATCTCCAAAAGCACCTTTCCCTTGTCGAAGACTGGTGCAATGCTTGGCGCATTAAGGTGAACGAAAGCAAATGCACTCACGTCACATTCACCCTTCGACGCAAATCCTGTCCAACGGTTAATTTCAATTCCATACCGCTTCCTTCCTCAGACACAGTCCGGTATCTCGGCTTTTTACTAGACAAAAGACTGACGTGGAACCCACATACAAGACTAAAAAGAAAAGAACTCAACCGCAGATTCGGCCAGTTATACAGACTACTAAACAGAAAATCTCATCTTACAGTTGACAACAAATTACTAATATACAAGACAGTACTGAAACCTATATGGACCTACGGACTTGAACTGTGGGGGACAGCTAAACATTCTAACATTAAACGCATCCAATCCTTCCAATCCAAAGTCCTCCGAACAATAGCTAATGCTCCTTATTACGTTACCAACTGTACCCTACACCATGACCTTAATATTCCGTTTGTTTTAGACCTGGTACCATCCAAATTTTCCAAATTTCATCAGAACCTTAGTCATCATCCTAACCCTCTAGCACAATCCCTATCCAGCACCACCCATCCATACAATCCTCCTCGAAGATTGAAACGGCAGTGGCCACGAGACCTATTGTAAACATTTAAACTGGAGTTCTGACAATGGTCAGATCCTCCACTCATGTACGGTATGTTTGTGGCTACAGCGCCCTAACTCAGCCTCCACTGGCTCAGACCAGTGATGCGGCTGAGATAGAGGTGCTGGGATCTCCTGGATTCCGCTTTTTCCTCCACACGTGGAGGAAAAAGCGCTTGCTGGGGTCCCTTTAGCAATTGTATATATAGTTATGATTGTGTGTAAGATGTTTATTTATTTGCCAACTTTTTATTTATCTCAATAATAGGTTTATGTTTCGATTTGTTTTGTTTTTTATTTATTATTATTATTTTATTGTATATATTTGAATTTATGTTATATTTTATGAAATTTGACCATTATTATTATTTTCTGTATATATAGTATGAATGTGGTCTCTTATCAATATTATTATTGTTCATTTTGTAACAAATTGTAATATATCTCAATAAAAAAAAAAAAAAAAAAAAAAGTTATGAACAAGATCGATATTTAAAATCATCAAATGTCCTACGTAGGAAGATATTAACAAAAGCTATATTAATGGTTGCAGATAAAGGTCGTGTGATATTAAAAATGACAATGACATATTCGGCAAGCTGCCGTGGGATTCCCAAAGAGCCGCTCTAACAAAATCGCGTGCTCGCAACACCTGCACCCCACATGTCATCGGGTCAGCACGCTAGTCTAGCCTCATCCTCACTCATTCCAACAGCTCTCACATTGCTGATATTTCTTCTTTTCTTTTCCCTTCTCCTGTGAGAATGTTTCTGATGCTATGTGGTTCAAGAATAATTGGTCTCCTCCTATTATTTATAGTGTAGTCAACTACAGTATTTTGTGGCCGTACTTTAGGGAAACTATTGCCTTACATAAAAGTCAAAACAAAACTGTAATCTTTATTTATAATGAGAGTTTTCACTTATGGTTACCGATCACCAATTCAGTAAAGAACAACGGACCATGTGGTAACTAGGGGTGGGCATAATCGAATGACGATTATTGGATCATTCGATTATTTCAATCATTCGAATTAATTGACCATAGGATTAATCGGTCCAGAAAAACGAACGATTACTTGTACTGAATTGTTTAACGACAATCTAGGGATTATAAGAAGCTCGGAAAGTCTGACGACTTTTTTTTTTTTTTTTTTTCTTTGCTCATCACATAAATCATATGGGTATTCGCACCTAGACTCAGTTAGCTCAGCTATTATAGATACGGGTATTGTGGCATATTGTTTCTGAGAATATTAATTTAAATCATCGAAGTCCGATCATCCGATTATGACGATCATTCGATTATGCCCACCCCTAGTGGTGACTCGGACCAAATTAAACAAATCGTCCTACATTCCTACATTCAAACGATTTAATGTCACTGTCGGAATAGGAAAAATAAAGTGAATGCAGATATGACACTAATTGAGGAAAACTTATATTTGATTTAAAAATAGCTTTAGAGTGAGACTTATTATTAGGTTGTTGTAAAAAATTATATTGAATGAGATACATCATACATCATACAGAAAAATTAATATGAAATTAAAACTGCCTTTCTCTATTGGCGTTTGCTTGTTTTAAGTTCCATGTATTCTGTTTTATCACAGTTAAGAAGGCCGATAACTAAAAAAAATCTTTATGATAGTGTCGTTTATCAAGGATGTATAAACCAGGAGGGTCCCAATTAGGGGTGGGCATAATAGAATGACGATTATCAGATCATTCGATTATTTCTATCATTCGAATTAATCGTTTATCGGATTAATCGGTTTGGAGAAACGAATGATCATTCGAACTGAATTGTTTAAAGATAATTAGAAAAACGATTTTTTTTTTTTTTTTTTTTTTTTTTTTGCTTATTGCATATATCATATGCATATTTGGACCTAGGCTCAACCAACACAGCCATGATAGTGACGTAATGTGGCATATCGTCTCTCAGAATGCATATTAATCATTCGATCCTTCGATTATGAAATCATTCGATTAATTAAATCATCGAAGTCCTATCATCCGATTATGACGGTCATTCGATTATGCCTATCCCTATCCCCAACCTCCGGCTTAATTGACAGAATAAATAATATTTTGCCACGGCCAGAATTCGAACCAGGATGCGGAGAACTGTAGAATAGTGCTCTATTCTAGCAACCCTATCCTATATCCGCATTACATATTTCTCAACTACCCCTCCGGTTCAGTACCTAAGAGAGATTCGCAACGTTTTACGGCCAACAGCCTTGCAAAGCTGTGATTAGGCCTAAATCATACACGGCTACCAGGTTTTTAACCAATTTTGGGTGCCCACATAATAGAGACTGGGTGTGCCCACTGATCGTCTTCAACGGTCTTCTATACAGTCCTCTGATATAACTGGATAAATAATTCTGTTTCAGCCAGGATTCGAATGACTAAGATTACGCCATCTGCTGTTGAGTTTCGGTCGGTTATTACATATTGTTTACTTGAGGTTGTATTGTAAATGCATCTGCTAAATTCACTAAACTTAGTGAAAAATTTTTATAGTTTATACTTTCCTGTATTACATTCTAAATTAATAAAATATCTTTAAAATATTTGCTTTCTTTAGAAAAGAAAGGAAGTCTGATACGAAGTGTAACTATTTAATAAGGAAAGATATTTCTGTGTAACATTCATTATTTAGTAATTAAGATGATAAAGACGATAGTTATCAGCTCATCACATAAATTAAATGGATATTTGCACCTTGGCAGCTCAGCAATCATAGAGAGGGGAATTGTGCCATATTGTCTTTCAGAATGCATATTTATCATTCGATTATTTGAATCATCGAAGTCCGATCATTCGATTATGCCCACCCCTAATACACACTCTCTATGGAAAGGAAGTAGAGTAGGGAAGGAAATGGAATCTGAAAAATATGGAGTATATGTGAAAAAAAAGAGGGTATCGCCAGGTTACAGAGCAAAAGAGGGAGTTTGAATGATTGAAAAGATGAGGTTTTTCAGAGTCCAGGATTGGCAATCGGTCAACTTTAAAATAATATCTGCCAATATTATTATCTCGGTGGGAAACGTTACCCTCATCTAGCTCCATGTACGCATTGGGGACTCTTGTGTGATAGAGGTGGAATAATTCTTCAGTGAATTAACTCGTGTCATTAGGAAAAGTAGGTATATGAATTTAATTGTAATGGGCCTTTAATAATACGCCACTCATACCTGTTGAACAAATCCGATACCTAGGAGTCCATCTTGACAAACGTCTTACATGGGAACCCTCACACGAGACTAAAACAACAAGAAACTGCCCGTAGATACCGATTACTACAACACTTACTAGACAAAGATTCGAAACTTCTAATTCACTTCAAAATGCTCATTTATATCACTATCATCAGACCCATCTGGACATATGGAATGGTGCTTTGGGGCTCTACTAAGCCACCTAATTCCTCCCGCAACCAATCCTTACAATCCAAAATCCTTCGCAAAATCCTAAATGTTGCTTATTTCGTCACGAATAAAATCATCCATAACGACCTTAATATCCCATTTGTGGCAGACCTTTCTCGTACCAGATATACCACTTTTAATTCCAAACTCCCAACTCATATGAACCCTCTTGTCCGCAACCTATCAAACTCACATATTCCTGACAACCCTCCGAGGTGATTGATAAGAAGATGGCCTCGGTATCTACTTACTTAAATAACCATCGAAGTACTACCGCTCGGTACATACGCCTTTTATTATAATTCATCACTTTTACTTATTGTATTTATGTAATATACTGTTGTAAAAATTCAATAAAATATAAATAAATAAAAAATTGTAATGGGAGACCTCAATGCAATGACCGAAAGAGACCTCGGAAGAGCCTACGGATGTATGTGTTATTATGGGGGAGCAAGAACGCTAAACAATAACGGAATGGGATTACAATGTTATAGTCCACATCCACAAGAAAGGAGGTTTAAGCGATTGCTTAAACTGCAAACCTATTTGCTTGCCTCTCGTGCTTTACATGGTATATAATTATCTCCTCGAGAGCCGGTTGAAGCCAATGGTGGAGCCTATCATGGGCGAAGATCAGAGAACTTTTAGACCCAAGAGACAAACTTGGGATCAGATTTTCATTCATAGAAATTTGATAGAATATCTACCTGGTGTTCTTAGACTTGAAGGCGGTATTCGATTCGGTGCCTAGCAAAGACATTTGGAATTTCATAAGGTCAAAGAACGTTCCCTAGAAGTTGCTAAGTGCAGTATAGACAACACACCTGGCGCCAAAAGTTGTAGTGTGCTTAAATGGACAGGGATCTGAAGTGTTCAGGATGGCAAAAGGAGTAAAACTGTGCGATTCCCAAAGTATTCTTCTTTTTATCAAATATATAGACTAGATATTGCTCGCAACTTCGTCTGCGTCAATTTCTGTTGTCGTGATCTCTATTAAGACGTTTTTAAAAGCATATATTGGATTGTCCGGAAAGTTCGTTGAGAAATTTGGACAAAAGTTAAAATTGATGAACAGCTTAAAATTTATTTATTTAAACTACAAAATAGTTATCACCGTTAGCCATAACTCTTTCCCAACGGCTTGAAAGGTCCATTATCCCTTTTTTCAAAAAATCACTGTCCTCACTCCTAAAGAACAATAAAAGGTCCGTTTTGACGTCATCTTCTGAAGAGTAGGATTTTCCTTGTAGACAATTTTCAAGGAAAAGGAAAAAATTGGAATCCGAAGAAGCATTGTCAGAAACGTACGAGGAGTAAAACCTCCCATCTAAAGCTTAATTAACTTTTGTCGAGTCCTTAAAGACTACATGGGGCCAAGCGTTGTCTTGGTGGAATAATTGCAAAACTGCAAGAAAGATTGGAGCAGTGTATGACAGCAATTCAATTGCTGATAGCATGATTCAGAAGTGGTTTTCGCGGCATAAGGAGATTTCAATTTGGAAGACCAACCCCGGCTTGGCTTACATCAAGGATATTATGACGGTTATCACAAAAAATCCACGAATTATTGTCCGTGAGATAGCTATATTATTATACATTTTGAGCTCCACCCACAAAACCATTCTATAAATACGGACTTTTACTGCGCCCAGTTAGATCGATTGAAGGCAGCAATTTAAGAGAAACGGCCAGAGTTGGCTAATCGGAAAGGAGTGCTATTCCACCAAGACAACGCTAGGCCCCATGTGTCTTTAAGGACTCGGCAAAAGTTATTAAGCTTCCGATTGCAGGTTTTACCTCACCAGCCGTACTCTCCTGACATTGCTCTTTCGGATTTCCATCTGTTCCGTACCCTCAAACATTGTCTACAAGGGTAATTCCTACTCTTTAAAAGATGACTTCAAGACGGACCTTTTATTGTTCTTCAGGAGTAAGAACAGTGATTTTTGGAAACACAGAATAATAGACCTTTCAAACCGTTGGGAAAGGTAATCGCTAACGGTGGTAAAAATTGTGTAGATTAAATAAATACATTTTAAAACAGCTTTAGTTCATAAATTTTAATTGTTGTCCAAATTTCTCTACGAACTTTCCGAACAAACCAATACATTCTTTTAAAAACGTGACGCTGACGAAATCGTGAGAAACAGCTAATATTTCCTATATATCAACGACTTTGACTTTTCAGAAACTCACTGTTGACCATGCTTAAGCGAACTTTACCATCCACGATACTGGAATAACTTCCCTCAGATAAATTTATCCCATGAGCAATACAAAAAAAAAATATATAAAGATATTATTGTTATAAGTTGTATTGAAAAGGAGGGCTCTATAAGGGAGGCAAGAAGCGGTCCGTTGGTGAGTTATTACAAGATGTTTCTATTCTATAGAAGAAGGGTTATTGGATTGGTCATGGAACTGGAGGGGCATTGATGCTGATGTATTGGGGATGGCCGAATACAATGGAAGCATTCAGGCTGACTTGGCGCATTGTCCAAGGGGCGGGTTCGTGTCCCGTCCTGGCAACGCAAAAACACCCTCATTCCAAACGAGCCGGTGTCTCCATTAGCGGGGGTCTTAGAGCTCCGCTTCATCTAAGAGCAAAAAGCTGCTCATTTTAGCAAAGCGATAAAGCTGTTTTTACCCTATAACCTCAGTCATGAATGCTTAGTGATCTCAACTTGATGGCTATGATTCTAATTGGCTGAGGAATGTTTTTTTCTTCATTTTGCGTTTCACTTTCTATTAACACTTTCGGAAATAATAATAAAATCAAACAATTTAATAAAAAAGTTTAATCTAACTAAACTATTAATAATTTGTACATAAAGATATTCATTATCAAAGCTATTTAGATACTGTTACGGGCTACGGGGTGTGAGAAACGAATTACTTTAGTTTACAAATTACTAATATTTATTAATTATAGAACGCACAAATACAAAGGGATTACTAACCACTATACTTACAATAATAATTGAATTACTAGCTTAACTACTAAACAGTCTACATATAAAATCAGGTATTCCTAGCAAATAAATTACTTACGTAAATTTATACAATCTGCTAGACTTATTCTAAAACTTATAATAATAATAATAATAATAATAGGCTTAGCGAACCCGAAGGTTCGATGCCGATACCACCAAATTCCGCTTACACAGACTCGTCCAATGTTCACCATTCAAGCCCAAGCTCCCTAGATCAGCCTTAACGCAATCCTCCCATCGACGCTTCGGAATACCTTTTGGACGCCTACCAGTCGGATCAGCAAATATCAACTTTCTCGGAATCCGCTCGTCATCGAGCCCAACAACTTTACTCGCCCATTTGAGTCTCCGCGATGCAATCAGCTCAATTATATTCACAGGATGCAAGTTCCGCAATTCCGCGTTATGCAACCTTCTAAACTCCCCAGTGGCCTCATCTCTCTTTGGACCAAATATTTTACGCAATACCTTATTTTCGAAAAACTTAAGCCGTTGTTCATCCTTCAAAGTAAGCGGCCACGTTTCACATCCGTAAAGAACCGTTGGAAGAATAATAGTTTTATAAATTCTAATCTTTAAGTTTTTAGATAGAAGCCGCGAACTAAGTAACTTAGCAACTGAATAATAACACGCATTTCCCACCTTTAACCGGGACTTTATTTCTTCCTGGATTTCATTTTTTCTATTGGGTTGATGCAAAATTAATGCAGGTTTCCTCTATTGCAATATCTTAATTCCAATTGTGTAAACAAAGCTAATCCTAACATTGATCATTATTATACCAAAACAAACCTTATCTAATACCCTCTCTTTCACCATGAATTTGTTTAGTAAAATCGTTTTGTTCAGTGTGTTCAAAGGTCTTGAATCGAAAATGTCAAAGTGCGATTTTCGTCAAATTTATTTTTACGAATTTAAATTAGGGCGCAGCGCTGCGCAAACGGCTCGTAATATTAATGAAGTGTGGGGTCAGGGGGCTATTAATGAGTGCACGGTACAGCGTTGGTTCCAGAAGTTTCGCAGAGGAGATTTCGACCTCGAAGACAAGGAAGGTCGGGGCCGTCATCTTGCTCTGGACAACGACCAGCTGAGGTCAAAAGTGGAAGAAGACCCAACCAAAACCACACGAGAAATGGCGGCGGAACTCGGAACTCAAAAATTGCAACGTCTTTGCCCAGCATTGATGAATCGGAAGGGGCCGATCCTGCTCCACGATAACGCCAGACCACACGTTGCACAACCAACGCTTCGACGACTGCACGAGTTGGGCTACGAAGTTCTCCAACATCCGCCTTATTCACCTGACCTCTCTCCTACAGACTTCCACTTTTTCAGGCATCTGGACAACTTTTTGAGGGAGAAATATTTTCAAAACCAGGACGACATTGAAAATTCTTTTCGTGATTTCATTGAGTCCAGGGATTCGGATTTTTTTTCTGGTGGAATAAGAAAGCTTGTTGAACGTTGGCAAAAGTGCATTGATTCAGATGGAAATTATTTTGATTAAATATATATGGTTAAAGTAAAGATATGGCGTATTTACAATACCTACTAAAAACCTGCATTAATTTTGCATCAACCCAATAGTTATGATTGAACCTAAATACTTGAATTTCTCTACGTGTTCAAAAGTATGACCTGATATATCAATATCACCAAGATCGACACCGTTTCTGCTACTAATCATATACTCTCTCTGGAAATTCTATAACTTACAACTATAAATTATATATAAGCTACAGTGTTCTGATTTCCCACCGACCGGTTATCACAATACTGACACACAGTTTCACTACACTGTCACACTGTCACGAACTGTCACTGTTCACTGATACATCACTGATACTTGTTGAGCCGGATTAAGACTGACTCTCAGGCCTAGTGGACCGGTTTTTGTACCATTACAGAAGAGTCTAGACACGGCAGGCAGGTAAAGGCCGCCAGGCGGATAGGCCGTTCTAGGTACTTGGAGGACCGTCCAGGTCCAGAAGTCTCTAGCCAAATCCGGACCCCTCTAGGCGTGGTTTACCTGACATTTTCTTGACCGTAACAATACGTATTATTATTATCGCTATGATTGCTGAAGTGATTATTTATAGTCGGTCACTTGACTACTGTTCTACGGGTTCCGAACTCGATCCCGAGTCAGGGTAATAACTTAAACCTTTGGGCGATCATTGGTCGGGAAGATTCTTTGAGTTTTTTCCGATGTACCGAAAGTGGGTACCTAAAATTTATCTGGAAAAAAAACTGGCGTTTGAGCGTATACTCGGCTACACCACTCACTACCATACACGGCCTTGAAACAGTATATAACGCAAAAAGAAGCGAGCACATTAGGTATAATGGGTTCTAGTTGGAAACGGATTTTTATTTATTGTCACAGCTTTTTTTTTTAAAAAAGATATTTATGATTATAACTTCATCATCAAGAAAATACTCTGTCTAATCTTGTTTGCATATTTTTCACCGATCCATTTGGTCTGCTAACATATTGGGTTGATGCAAAATTAATGCAGGTTTCCTCTATTGCAATATCTTAATTCCAATTGTGTAAACAAAGCTAATCCTAACATTGATCATTATTATACCAAAACAAACCTTATCTAATACCCTCTCTTTCACCATGAATTTGTTTAGTAAAATCGTTTTGTTCAGTGTGTTCAAAGGTCTTGAATCGAAAATGTCAAAGTGCGATTTTCGTCAAATTTATTTTTACGAATTTAAATTAGGGCGCAGCGCTGCGCAAACGGCTCGTAATATTAATGAAGTGTGGGGTCAGGGGGCTATTAATGAGTGCACGGTGCAGCGTTGGTTCCAGAAGTTTTGCAGAGGAGATTTCGACCTCGAAGACAAGGAAGGTCGGGGCCGTCATCTTGCTCTGGACAACGACCAGCTGAGGTCAAAAGTGGAAGAAGACCCAACCAAAACCACACGAGAAATGGCGGCGGAACTCGGAACTCAAAAATTGCAACGTCTTTGCCCAGCATTGATGAATCGGAAGGGGCCGATCCTGCTCCACGATAACGCCAGACCACACGTTGCACAACCAACGCTTCGACGACTGCACGAGTTGGGCTACGAAGTTCTCCAACACCTGCCTTATTCACCTGACCTCTCTCCTACAGACTTCCACTTTTTCAGGCATCTGGACAACTTTTTGAGGGAGAAAAATTTTCAAAACCAGGACGACATTGAAAATTCTTTTCGTGATTTCATTGAGTCCAGGGATTCGGATTTTTTTTCTGGTGGAATAAGAAAGCTTGTTGAACGTTGGCAAAAGTGCATTGATTCAGATGGAAATTATTTTGATTAAATATATATGGTTAAAGTAAAGATATGGCGTATTTACAATACCTACTAAAAACCTGCATTAATTTTGCATCAACCAATATCTTGATTGGGAATAACAGCAGGTATTGATAAACATATGATACATTGTTTTTTCCCAATCAGGGAGAAAATTACATTTTTACTTTCACTTACTATATATAGTAAGGAGAAGTATTGCGATCGTGAAAATTTTAGAATCCCAGTTTTTAACGGACATACACGTTTTAGGGTCTACTGATTTCATATAACGAAGTTCAGCAGAAAGGTCTGTGTGTGTGGTTAGTCCAGCACAAAAACGAAAAGCCGTGCGAAATTGAAATTTCAAAATTACAACAACTATTCGAGCGAGATGTTGTTACACCTACTTTGTCACTAAAATCGGCTGACTAGAAGTTCTACTTTATATTATGCATTTGCATCTTTTTACGATTTTTTCTATAAAGGCTCAAACGATTTTGATAAAACTCGCTATATCGATGTAAAATTTAATGGGGTTTAATAACTACATGCTTTCACTTTGAAGGAAATAGTCGGACAGGGATTGAATGACGGATACTTTGAATTCTCTTCTTCTAAAGTACCTTTAATTATGTAGATAAAAAAAAAAAAAAAAAACCAATCTTAATAATCTTTTATAGGATTTATAAAATTGATTTTAATAGCTAACTAAAGAAGAAAATAGGAAATATTTTTTAAAATGTAATTTTGGTTTTTTTGTACATAATAAGACTATTTTTTTTTTTTTATTTATTGAGAAATATTACAATTTGTTACATAATGAACAGTAGTAATAGTAATGTAATACACATTCATACAATATATACAGAAAATAATGATAAAGTCAAATTACATAAAATCGGAAATAAATAAATTCAAATATATACAAAAAAATAACAATTAATAAAAACAAAAAAACAACTAGTAACAAATCCAAACAACAACCTGTAGTAGAGATAAATACAAGTTGGGAAATAAATAAAATCATACTAGCAAACTTTACTATATACAATATCTACAATCTGCTAAAGGGACCCTAGACTCGGCTGCCCCCTCCACAAATGGGGGAGAAGTCGAATCCAAGAGATCCCAGCGCCTCTCACTCAGCGCTTCACTGGTGTAAGCGTTCATAGCTGTATAATATGCTGTTGGGAAGCTAAAGATTTAAAAAAAAATATTATTTTATATACAGAGTTGTACAAAGTAATATAAAATGATAAAAGAAGCAAATTATTATACCTATGAATTTAATATTGTTTTATTATTTAGGAGCGGCGTGGTCTAGTGGGTAGAGCGCTAGTCTACTATGCTCCGGATCCTGGGTTCGAATCCCGGCTGTCGCGGAATATTATTTATTCTGAAATTTTATTTTAATAATTCTCTGAAAGATTAAAACTTACCTGAATAAAACAGATAAAAATTGACTAATGCATAAGAAAACTTGTGATAACCGACGTTTTTACTTTTTGGCACAAAATAAACATTCAGCCGCCACTAGCGATCGCGTAATAATTATCTCTCCCACGACTCTTTCGTTCTGCCATGAGATGCTTATGCGTACGGTGCATAGTTAGCAAGGCATTTCTATTGCCCAACTTGCCCCTATACTCAACTAGCCCCGCTCTACCCTACAGCTCTTGATGTATAAACGGAGAAGCATTTTACGAATTGAAGTTGTTTCATTCTAGTGACCATGACATTAATTATTCTTTCTAAATATTAACAACCGTAGTAGCGCGAATGCAATTAAAAACATACAGTATAATGCATTTTTTTCTTTTTATAGGTATATTTATTTTACAATATATTCCTTAATATATTTTATTAACAAAATAAAACCTAATCAGATGATGCCCCACCATGCTAACAACATCAACGGTAATGTGTTCAATGAACGAAGATCAATAATTAACTTAATGTTCCTCTATTATATTAGAGGAATGAGAGCGCTCCCAATTCCCTGGTTTTCAATTGCAATAAAAAATTAACGAAATGTGGTTAATTATATCATGGCGATAAAACGTAAATAGCTGTTTAAATAATTAACTTATATGTACAGCCAAAGAGCTTAAGAAAGAGAAAATAGGAAACAATACTAAACCCAAAGCATTTATGATATACTGATTAACTATTTCCTTTTTTTTTGTCTACATTGTCAATTAATATCCAAGGAAAACAATCACGAAGGCTAAGTTCAAAACACTTTATCTCCTCTATTTCTTATTCGATTTCAATAATTTGGTAATATTTGTTTTTTATTAATTGTTTTTTTTTTTTGTATTTATTTGAATTTATTTATTTCTGACTTTATGTAATTTGACTTTATTATTATTTTCTGTATATATTGTATGAATGTGTATTACATCACTGTTACTAATGTTCATTATGAAACAAATTGTAATATTTCTCAATAAAAAAAAAAAAAATCTTGTTAAGAAAATTATTTTTAAGGTTTACGTATCTTAAAACGCTTTCCCTCATTTTCTAGGGACAGGTTAGTTTTTTTTGTCAATTACTATAAAAAGGTTAATTATTGACAATGGGTAACAATAATCATTTAGACTGGATTTCTTTACCATTTCCTTTTTTTCCTTTTATTTTATTTTATACCCTCACACAAGACTGAAACGACAAGAAACTGCACAAACGTTTTCGACTACTACCACACTTACCAGACAAATGTTCTAATCTTCCACTTAACTACAAAAGACTCATTTACATGACTATCATAAGACCGATATGGACTTAAGGAGTAGAGCTTTGTTGCTCTACTAAACCATCGAATTCTTCCCCTTTCCAATCCCTACAATCCAAAATCCTTTCTTAAAATCCTCAATGCTCCTTACTTTGTCACGAAAAAACTTATCCATAAAGACCTTAATGTTCCGTATGTTGCTGATTTGGCCCGATCTAGATACCATTCCTTTCATGACAAACTCCATTCCCACCCTAATCCTCTTGTTTCAATCCTTTCTTCCTCTTTAATTCCTGACAATCCTCCGAGGCGTCTGAAAAGCAGATGGCCCCGAGACCTTCTAGTGTAGGATATTTTTAGAGTTCTTCCATGGATGAAAAGGATATTTCATGTCTTTTTATCTTCCACTCAAATTCACTTGTTGTATTCCATTATACAGTTGTAAATACCAATAAATAAATAACAAAAAAAAAATCTTTCTAATAATTAAAAAAAATATCCTGACTCCTGATACATTTTTCATAATAATAAGAGCGTTAGTTAAAAATTATGCATAAGTTAAAAATAATAATAATAATAATTAATTAATCCCTTGTTTTTAATCAAATTTTAATGGAAATAAATAATATTATTATAGTTTAAAATAAAGTTAAAGAATGATATTTAGTTTCACGACTATTTTATTAAGTATTTATGCACAACGTTGCGGCTATAATGCCATCTTCTGGGGCGAAGAACAATTTTGATCTGCAAGTGCCAAATTATTCTCTAAAAATAATCAATCTCATAATTATAACATCGAAATTAAATAAAAATACAAAATCTTTAATTACATTTAAATAAACTTTATCAAGTAAAATTGCTTAAATTTATAAGAAGATTTATGTGGCATTTTAAAAAATCTGTTGCGGGCAACACATGACTTTCATATAGCTAAATTTTTAAAATCAATGAAAGAATTTTTAAAATACATTAATAGATAAAAATACGTGAAACTATTAAAAGGATTAATTAAATTGAATTTATATAGAAACATGTGTTTTATTAAAAGATCTGTTATATTGTTATAAGGCTCTTATGTTCAAAATAAAAAAAATTCATTAAAAATATATTTTTTTCGTTTTTTTCCCTTTAGTTGGGTATCGAATGAGGTCAACATATACGATGACATGTTTTTTAGCACTGCTAATCAGATAATATAGTTATTATTTGTTTTTGCAGTATTTTTCTATTTGTTACTTGAGTGTTAAACAATAAAAGAGAAAAAAAATCTGGTGCGGGCAACACACGACTTTCACTTACCTCCATTTTTAAAACCAATGAAAGAATTTTCAAAAACTTTTAGAGATAAAAATACGTGAAACTATTAAGGAATTAATTAAATTGAAGTTATATAGAAACATGTGTTTTATTAGAAAATCTATTATATAATTATCTAAAATAATCAGTTAGTTTTATGTTCATTTCATTACTCTCTATTAACTTTTAAAAGCTTGTGTATGAGATAATATTTTTTTTCTAAAATCTTTAGCTTTCCAACGGTATATCATACATGTATATTACTGCTCTTATGTTCAAAACGAAAAATTGCATTAAAAAAATATTTTTTCTGTTTTCTCCTTTAGTTTAGTATAATTATTCAATTTATATATTTACCTGTTTTTCATCAGCGTTAACAAGATAATATAGTTATTTTTATTGAATCTACTAAATTAAAGGTACTTTAGGGGAAGAAAATATCGGCATTTAAGCCCTTTCAGACCATTTTAATTAGAATAAAACCTACATGATATTAAATTTTTACATCGATTTAGCGAGTTTAATCAAAATCGTCGAACCGTTTTGGAGAAAATCGAAAAAAGGTGCAAAATGCATGGTATAAAATGACTCTTCTGGTAAGCTCATTTTGATGAAAATGGTTTTGTAACGTCTCGAGCGTATATTTATCTCAAATATGAAATTTCAGTTTCATAGGACTTAGCGTTTCCGCCCGGGAGTTACAACACAAACAAACACACACCCACAGACCTTTCTGCGGGACTTGGTTGTTTAGACTCAAGGGACCCTAAAATGTGTATTTCCGTTGAAAACTGGAATTCGTAGATTTTCACGATCGCAATACTTTCCCTTACTATACATATACTAAGTGAAAGTAAAAATATATAAAATCTATTAAAACATGGAATAAAAAGAATAAATAATAATAATTAAAAAAACATGAATAACTGTGAAAGGAATAATTTGGCGTTCTATGTTCATCAATGTTAAATTTCAATTAAAATCAATACAAATTATTTTATAAATATAAAAAAAATCATTAGTTTAATTTTGAAAATACGAAAATTACCTAAGGTGAGTGAGTTCTTACACCCAGAAGCCTTATGCCTAAATTGGATGTCATAAAAGTAAGAGGGAAAGGTAATGGAATTAAAAAGTGAATCAGATACTGAGATATAATTTTTGAATTATCAATGTATTAAAAGAGAAATGTCGTTCAAAAGTCATCCCTCATTATTATTATTTTAGGACCAATAATATATATATATATATTTTTATTCCATCCCAAATTAAGTATTAAACATATTTTTTATCTTTTGGCATCTTTATTTTAATTAAAATCCTAACTCTATTGATAACAAGGAAATCAATCAGAGTTCATTTATATAAATAGCTTAGGCAAAGGCAGAAAAATCTATCTTGTTTGTTTATTTATTTAACATCACTTTATGCTGCTATGGCTAATCGGACGATGCTACAGTGTGAGTCCTAAATTTTGCCTATCCCAAATTCTATCTTAATTTAACGGATTATATGTGTTTATAATAATTATTTGTTTTATGAATAAAGGAAAAATTCAAAGGCGCTAATATGACTTCATTAAAATCAGGATTCGAGAGCTGATTGATTAAAAAAAATTTCAGATGGAGACTTAATAAATACGAAAAAAAAATCTTGTACAGAGGAGAAGAGGCTTACGTTTTTAATAGGGTATCAGTTTCTCTTCTTAAAGAAGTCTATTTTCAGTACCTCAGGCGGTATACCCTGCCCAACAGGTAAAATATTGCTTTCAACCTTAAAATTGGGTTCCAGTTTTTCAGAGTAATCTATTCATCTGGTAATCCTTCGAATTCAGTGATAAAAAAAAAAAAACCTTCATTGTAAGATATAAATAAAAGTGTCCTACTTTTCCCTTATCAAATAAATATTTCTTATAATATATGTGAATACATTTACTAGCAATTCATGGTCAATTACATATACCTGTATATACGAGGCATGTTTTTTAAGTAAGTACCGTTTTGGAATTAAAAAAAGACGTACAAAGATATCACAATAATTTTATTTTTACATGAAAGCCTGTACCTTAATGTACTTTTCTACATAATTTCCATGAATTTTGAGGCACTTGTCATAACGCGGCACCTGTTTTTGAATAGCCTCCTCAAGAATAGCCTCTCTTTCCCATTTAAATGACTTGATGAGATCTTTGGTCCGATTAGCCACATGTGGACGGGCATTGTCATGCAGCAAAACGATACCCTTACTCAACTGCCATTGCCACGTCTTTTGTTCTGGATTGCAATCAAGACGATAACGAAGTCAAAACATTTGTGATGCAGTGGTTAACAAGTCAGGCGGCAGAATTTTTTGAGGAGGCTATTCAAAAACTGGTGCCGCGTTATGACAAGTGCCTCAAAATTCATGGAAATTATGTAGATAAGGGTACAGAAATAAAATTATTGCGATATCTTTGCACGTCTTTTTTTTAATTCCAAAACGGTACTTACTTAAAAAACATGCCTCGTATTTAAATCTGAAATAATAACACATGTTCAGATTTTTAAGAACAGTATATTTAAATAATTTTAACGCTAGCTTGTTAAGTTAAACTTGAGATTTTTTAATATATTTTTTTAAATTTAACTATTACCGCGTAGGAATAATTTCTTCTAAAATAATGTTCAGGACATTGTTTTTTTTTTAAATATTTCGCACTCTTTTTTTTTTTAATTAACCGTCTGAGCATATTAGCAATTTAGTATTTATTTAGGAAATAATTTAATCCGAAACCCTCCGAATGATCCTAAATGCTCCTTATTTTTTCACTAATAAAATAATCCATAAAGACCTAAACATCCCATTAGTCGCAGATCTAGCCCGAACTAGATAAACCTTTAATTCCGAATTACCCGTCCACCCTAACCCACTCGTCCGCAACCCCTCATCCCAACCTATTCCTGATAATCCACCCAGCCGGCTGAAGAGATGTTGGTCTCGCGACCTAATGCATTAAATAAACACTAAAGTGTTACCACTGGGTATTTTCTTCAAGTGCCTGTACAAAGCCCATATGATTAATTAACACACTTAATGTATTTTATTGTACGATACAGTTGTAAATATCTTTTTGAAATATTGGGAAACTAGTATTACAGAAAACAATAAAAAAACAGTACTAACCTTTTGTTACAGAATTTTCACATTTAATTTCGCCATTAAAATATTGCATAAGAACTTTTTCCCAGAATATTCATCGTGAAATATAAGTATTTTACATTTCTGTGTACTGTGTTTAGTATTATAGGAAACTTTTTACTTCTAGTTTATTTCTTAAAAATTCAATTATTTCATTATTTAATTTTATATGAAACATATAATAAGGGAAAGTATAACTGTCGTACAAATAGAATCCGTATTTCTAGTGAAAACACACATTTTCCAGACTCCATTTAAACAGGAAGGTATGTGGTAAGACAAACCAAGAAACGAAAATTTGTCAGAAACTAAAATTGCATATGAGTCAATCCATTCGAGATCGTCCAGACCTTGCAGCTCGACATTTTTGATTTTCGTGATTTTTTTTCCATTATTTAAAAAATAATAAATAAAAAACATTTTTAGCTAATAATTTTAGTGTTGCAGCCATATTACGTCAGCGTCGCGAGCAAAAACATGTGATGGAAAAATCTTTCTAATTCCTGTAATTAATTAAATATCAAATCAAAACTAAAATTAACAATAAGATTATATTATTTCTCGAAATTTACTAAAAAAACAAGACTTTTAGCGAGATAGAAGTAAATAAAGGAAAAGAGACTCATCTTTGATTATTTTTCCCTTTATAGCTTAGTCCTACTTGTTTTAAAAATTTCGATCTTGAGAACATAATCCTTTTTTGTATATGAATTTTCAAAATTGGCAAAAATTCATATTTTGCGATGTTTACACGGAAATATCTCAAAAGGGACTGAGTGAAGAATTATGAAACTTGAGTGATACAATACAAATTTAATCATAGAGGCTATACTGGTTCAGAGTTATGAAATTCTCTCAACTGCTAAAATAACGTTTCCTTTAAAAAATATTAACTCTGGTAGTTTCGCATATTTAAGAACCAAACAAAAACTAGATTTTATATCAATTACTATTATAGAAGAGTAATTTTAGTTATGAATGTATTATTCGGAATAATCTCTTCTATTTTATTTATATATTTATTTACCATGACATATATAAAATATGATTATAAAACTATTACATTTCGAGGTAATTCTTATGCCTCATCTTCAGATCTTTAAATATCATATCTATTTTCATATTAAATCCTAATATAGGTCATTTAATAATGTAATGTTATTCATATTTAGTCTCTATATATGAATAATTCTGTCAGTCTGTTAAAATAATTTATTATTTCATTGTCACATAATCATTCCTTCAACACTTGCAACTATCAGGCAAAAAACTAGATTGACGATGGGAGTATTTTATATAATTTTGGTCCTTACAACACATTAGCTAAGTAGCCAAGAAAATGGCTTTAAAAAATCACGAGTAATCACATCAACTAAAATCTTTGGCGCGCTTAATCATTTTTCCTTATATCCATTGCACTATTTGTTTGAGAAATTTCGACTATGTAAGCTATATCCTTTTTCCAAAATAAATTTTCGAAGAAGGATCATTTTCCAGCTCAGTTATATTTATAGTAAAATAACTCGAAAAGGACTGAGTGAAAAATAATGAAACTTATACATTATAGGTGGAATAATCAGGAATCAGTCATTTTTTTAATTTTGACAACGTTTCGGCACAAGCTTGTGAGCCATCATCAGGGCATTACTAAGCCATGTCCAAGCATAAACTGGTTGGACTGGTCCAGTTTATGCTTGGACATAGCTCAGTAATGCCCTGATGATGGCTCACAAGCTTGTGCCGAAACGTTGGCAAAATTAAAAAAAAAAATGACTGATTCTTGTTTATTCCACCTATAATAGTTTTTTTATTTATTTTTTTTTTTTTTATTGAGATATATTACAATTTGTTACAAAATGAACAATAATAATATTGATAAGAGACCACATTCATACTATATATACAGAAAATAATAATAATGGTCAAATTTCATAAAATATAACATAAATTCAAATATATACAATAAAATAATAATAATAAATAAAAAACAAAACAAATCGAAACATAAACCTATTATTGAGATAAATAAAAAGTTGGCAAATAAATAAACATCTTACACACAATCATAACTATATATACAATTGCTAAAGGGACCCCAGCAAGCGCTTTTTCCTCCACGTTTGGAGGAAAAAGCGGAATCCAGGAGATCCCAGCACCTCTATCTCAGCCGCATCACTGGTCTGAGCCAGTGGAGGCTGAGTTAGGGCGCTGTAGCCACAAACATACCGTACATGAGTGGAGGATCTGACCATTGTCAGAACTCCAGTTTAAATGTTTACAATAGGTCTCGTGGCCACTGCCGTTTCAATCTTCGAGGAGGATTGTAGGGATGGGTGGTGCTGGATAGGGATTGTGCTAGAGGGTTAGGATGATGACTAAGGTTCTGATGAAATTTGGAAAATTTGGATGGTACCAGGTCTAAAACAAACGGAATATTAAGGTCATGGTGTAGGGTACAGTTGGTAACGTAATAAGGAGCATTAGCTATTGTTCGGAGGACTTTGGATTGGAAGGATTGGATGCGTTTAATGTTAGAATGTTTAGCTGTCCCCCACAGTTCAAGTCCGTAGGTCCATATAGGTTTCAGTACTGTCTTGTATATTAGTAATTTGTTGTCAACTGTAAGATGAGATTTTCTGTTTAGTAGTCTGTATAACTGGCCGAATCTGCGGTTGAGTTCTTTTCTTTTTAGTCTTGTATGTGGGTTCCACGTCAGTCTTTTGTCTAGTAAAAAGCCGAGATACCGGACTGTGTCTGAGGAAGGAAGCGGTATGGAATTGAAATTAACCGTTGGACAGGATTTGCGTCGAAGGGTGAATGTGACGTGAGTGCATTTGCTTTCGTTCACCTTAATGCGCCAAGCATTGCACCAGTCTTCGACAAGGGAAAGGTGCTTTTGGAGATTTAGCGATGCTGCTTCAGGATCGGAATTGGATGATAAAATGGCTGTGTCATCAGCAAATGTTGCCAGAAAGGTATTGGGGTCGGTAGGGATATCGGCGGTGAAGAGGATGTAGAGGACGGGTCCTAAGACGCTGCCTTGAGGAACACCGGCCTCAACAGTATATTGTTCGGAAAATTCGGAACCACAGCGAACTCGGAAGGAGCGGTTGGATAAATAGGATTGGAGGATTAGGTATAAGGATTGAGGTAAATGGGTTTTGAGCTTAAAGAGCAGTCCCGGGTGCCACACCCGGTCAAAAGCTTGAGCTATGTCCAGAAAGGCACCCGAACAATACTCCTTGCACTCAAGGGCGGAGGAAATGTGGTCTACAACTCGGAGTCCTTGCTGAACCGTGGAATGTTGAGGACGAAATCCGAACTGATGTGAAGGAAAATTTTGAAATTTGGCTAGGATTCGTTTTAGTAGGAGCTTTTCGAAAATTTTTGAGAGGATCGGAAGTAGGCTGATAGGTCTGTAAGATGACGTGTTGTTAGAAGGTTTACCTGGTTTTAGGAAAAGGATCATAGTTGAATGTTTCCATAAGAGAGGAAAATAGGTAGTGCGTAGGATACAGTTATAGAGATATGTAAGGAATGTAATGGCTTTAGGTGGAAGTTGTCTTAAGATTTGGGGAGTAAGGAGATCGTATCCAGGAGATTTGCGGAGAGGAAGCTTTTTAAGAAGATATCTGACCTCAGAGGGATTAACTGCTTTAGGTGGTAAGGATAGTGGTATTGGTGACGTGAGGAACTCTTCAACTGCTGCAGTATGGGTTGGATTAAGCTCTGGATGAGGAGTAAAAACTTTGGAAAGGTGCTGTGCGAATTCCTCGGCCTTATGCTTGTCAGAAGCAGCCCAGGAACCATCACAGCGCCGGAGAGGATGGGAAATGGTGTGGGATTTTAGGATTCTCTTCGTGACATTCCACAGGGAATTGTCACGAGTCGAGAGAGAGGAGAGGTAGGTATTGTAGGATTGGGAACGGAAGATCGCCAACTCCCGCTTTAATTTTCTACAAAAAAAATTATAGGAGCGGCGATCCTCTGGGTGGCGGGTGCGTTGCCATAATGTTCTAGCTCGACGTTTGCTGTTGATGAGGTCTGTCAGGTGTTGTGGTAAATGGCTTTTGTAAGGAATTATTTGGGATTGTTTGGGAGAGGAGGCAGTCCAGGCGGCTTGTTGAATAGCGGTTGTAAAGGAATATACGGCATCGTCAAGGTCATTTGGGGTTTTGAGAATCACTCTGAGGTCAATATCATTAGTGAGAATTTCGCGGAAGAGGTTCCAGTTGACAGGGCCCCTAATGAATGACGGTGGGATAGGTTTAGGAATAGGTGTTATGGATACATTTAGAATCAATGGACTATGATCAGAGGATAGTTCATCAAGGCGAGCTATGGAAAAATTCAGAGAGCCTAATCCGCTGTGGATGAAGAAGTCGAGGATGTCAGGATTACGGTTAGATAATAGTTTTTACAGTCGACTATACATCCTCAATATAATGAAACTTATACAGATTATTGATGATACCCACACTGGTATTATATATAGTACACTTCATATTGTGAACTATACTTAACCTGATTGAATTTCAACGGAAAGTGGTAGAAATATAAGAAGAGCTGTACAGAATTAATCGCAATATGAAATAGTAGTGGATCCCATTAAGAGAGGCCTAATGACCCTAGAGGGAAGATATAAAGGGTTAATTGTGTGGGGGTGGAGGGAGTGGTTATTATTGGGTCGGGTATTAATATTGGCTGGCTGATGAGGCAGCCAAATTGGCAGGGGCACAATGCTCTTTCTTCAGCGCCTCTCCTCCCTGCAATATGCACACACAATCCTCCCTCTAATGGCTTCCAGTCTCAATGCTCCTCCATCGCCAGCTCTTCTTCGTCTCGGATCCATCTCCTTATTGTTGTTTTCGAAAGGAAAATGAAAAAGAAATAGATACAAGGAATCAACCAAGGGCAGGTAATGTCTCATCTGGCTGAAATCCGATACTATTTTGCAAAAGATGATCCTTTGAAGAACTACTTCATGTTTTTTTTTTTCATTCTTTAAAACTTGGAAAAATTCAGCTTAAACTAACAAAACTATCGTTAGAATGTTTTTTTTTATCAAATTAACAGATAATACCAGCATATGAAGTTATTTAGTTGACAACAAATTATTAATTTATAAGACAATACTGAAGTCCATCTGGACCTACGGACTTGAACTGTGGGGGACAGCTAAACGTTCTAACATCAAACGCATTAAATCCTTTCAATCTAAAGTCCTCCGAATAATAGTAAATGCTCCTTATTATGTATCCAACTATACCTTGCACCACGACCTTAATGTTCCATTTATTTCAGACTTTATTCCATCCAAATTTTCCAAATTCTACCAGAACCTCATTCATCATCCTAATTCTCTAGCACGATCCCCATCCAGCTCCACTCATCCATACAACCCACCTAGAAGGTTGAAACGGCAGTGGCCCCGAGATATATTATAAATATGTATGCTGGAGTTCTGACACTGGTCAGATTCTCCTCTCAAGTGCGGTGTGATTGTGGCTATGGCGCCCTCACTTAGTTTCTGCTGGCTCTCACCAGTGATGCGGCTGAAAGGGAGGCGCTGGGATCCTTTGGACAAGCCCCGTCCGGTGTTCCCTAGCTGATTGTAAATACGTATGAATGTGACATGTTTTTTTTATTTATTTGTTAACTTCATTTATTTGTATGTATTTTATCTACAAATTTCGTTATTGTATACGTTTATTTAGCTTGGTTTCATTTTATGTAATTTGACATTTCGTTTGTTTATATTGTAAATATTGTATGAATGGGATCCTTTAGCAATATTATTATAGTCCATAGTGACAAACTGTAATACTTACGAATAAAAAAAAATAAAAAAATTATAGTTATTGGAAGGAATTAGTCCGGGGTGCGGTGAGCAGTAAATGAAACAACTAAATAGTTTCAACTATTTATTGCTTGCCGACGTTCCGTCCCCCTCTGTGGGTTATCATCAGGGCACAAAGAAGGGGTCAAAACGTCGGCAACCAAAAAATAGTTGAAACTATTTATTTTGAGGATGTATAGTCGACTGCAGAAACTATAATAGGTGGAATAATCGGGAATCAGTCATTTTTTGAATTTTTTTAATTTTGCCAACGTTTTGGCTCAAGCTTGTGAGCCATTAGGGCATTAATGAGCCATGTCCAAGCATAAACTCAAGTTATTATTTTTTAAAAATAAATATATTCATATTTTAAATAAAGGTACAAGTTTGGAACAAAGAAAAATATATTTGGTATGTTATGTCATAAAAACGTTCTATATACATTGCTATGTTTTCGACCGGCTGCTTCTCTAGGACAAAGGCAGCCTCAAAAACTGCTTTAATTAGTATATTTAATGTACTTATAGGCTGTATTTTGTGAAACCATTAGAGTTACTTTTCAAGGGTATAGTGTTAACCAATCTCACTATAGTGGTGGTATGCAGAGGAAGATTAAATAACCAACTGGTTTTAATATGTGACGTTATTATTATTAAAATCAACTAATAAATATCAATTAATTTTGGATCTATTTACACCATTCCTAGAACTATGAATAATAAGGACGCTCTTTTATTCATTAAGAATGAATCGATGTGTGCTATTTTGTAAATTTATCACGTTTCTCCATTACCCTTATTTTCACTTATTAAAAAAAACTCAATCATTTTCAACATTAATAATATGTTAATTAAAAATTTTGTTGGGAAAAAAGAAGGAAAATAAAATTTAATTATACAAGTCCTTTTTGTCAGACACGTCTCGGATTACAGGGATAACACAAAGGAAAATGCTGCCCGAGGTAGTTAAATTTATCATGTTTGTTAAAGTAAAAATATGTCAAATCTTAAATTTAATATATCATTTATCTTGCTCTCAAGTATAGTAATCCATTTCAGAAGTATTGCTTTTATAAATTAGAAATTTTAAATTCACAAATTGTAAATAGAATTTTTCTTTTGTTAATTTAGAGTACGTCGACCGTTTATAGAAGAAGTGAATTAAAAATATTCGCTAAGCCAGAAATCTACCATGCAACAGGGAACATTGGCAATCCTGGCTAAACTAATCCCTACGCTGAAAGGCACTACAGGGCGATGCAAAATAAGAAGAAGAACTACTGAGATTAAGACATGAAATGTTTTATATCCAGTATAAAAAAATTAATAAAACTTCGGTTATAATGAAATTCAAAATATAAATTACATTTACTTCAAGTAAATCATACATAATCATAAGACATATATTTATACATATATCAAATTATAAAGTAACAATGATCCCAGTTATTTCAAGAGTACTAGGAATTAATGAGGACTTTATTAAACAGGTGTCTATTTTCTTATGAAAACAAAACTTAATTCTGCCATAATATGGATTGCGGTGATGTATTGACTCTAACGCTCGATTTCAAGGTATTTAATCTCATTGAACATTTGATTTAATTAATTAATATAACATATTAAGTGGTGAAATACAATCTATCATTGTAATTTAATTAAATTAGTTGTATCAAGTAGTTGAAGTAGGTAAAATGATAAAGGTGTAATTTTACTTTTGAAATGTCCTTCCTCATTTTCCTCTTCAAATGTTTTGAACGTAATTAATTCTATAGGCCAAATGCCAAACAGTTGACCAGCCGCCGAGTAGTAGATCACACCAGAAGTGTTTTATTATCCACAACTAAACATCTCTTCTCACTTAGGCAAACGCAGGAAAAGTTTTATGAGTATAACGTAACGCTTCGCCACATATTTATAGACTTTAAGCAATCTTACGATATTATTTACAGAAAGAAACTGATGGTGGCTCTGAACAAGCAACATAGTGGGAAAAAACAATCCATATTCACCCAAAAAAAACAGATAAAAATTACTTAAAGATTATATCATAATTGTCCTATGGACAACCGAAATGCCCCACAGACAACGGTTGTCCAAGTGACTGTTTGTCCGAGGGACATTTATTAGTCTTTCCGCTCCCTGGTAATAAATAATGATGTTTTGCATTAGGTCTTAAGTGCAGTGAAAAATATAGATTAAACAGAATTTATTTTACTTTAATTTACTACATTATTTAAAAGAATTACGTTTTTGTGCTGGTTGGGCGGTAGACACACAATAAATCCACCCACTTCTTCAAAACACAGTCGGCCTACTGGCGCCTAAGATGAAATCAAAATGGCGGCTGGATGAGTGTTGTCAGGAAATGAATTAACTTTTTCTCTAGGCACTAATCAAGCTATGTATGTTTCGGATTTGGAAATGTTTTACCGTTGTCCGATGGAAGTCAGGATAATAAAATATAATAGGGAGCAAAATGAACGCGCAAAAAACTCGTTAAAGCTATAAAGCAAACAAAAATCTATAAGCATCATAGTAGACATTGTAATAAATAATCATGTACAATCATAATTGATTGCCATGTAGTATTTTTTTGTATAAAGTATATATGAATATATATATATATATATATTCGTATGTATTACAATATGTCCCAATGGACAATAATAATATCGCTAAGGGATCACATTCATACAATATTTACAATATAAACAAAATGAAAGTCAAATTACATAAAATGAAACCAAACTAAATAAACGTACGAGTATACAAAATAACAAAATTTAAAGTTAAAATAAATACTAATAAATACTAATAAAGAGAAGCAGCGATGCTGAGCTGGACATTGAAAAGTTCTGGTCGCACTGTTACGGAGCGATAATGGAAACAGCTGATGAAGTACTAGGGCCATATGAGAAGGAACCAAGGTCACCCTGGTTCGATGAAGAATGCAGTATAGCCACGAACCGGAAAAACAGTGCGTACCAAGGAATGATTAGGGCAACCACAAGGAGGTCTGTTGATGAATATCGACAGAGAAGAAAAGAAGAGAAGCATTTACACCGGAAGAAGAAACGACAGAAAGAGAGCGAGGAACTGAAAACAATTGAAATGCTCCACTGCAGCAAAGAAAGTAGGGATTTCTTCAGATTGGTCAATAAGGGAAGAAAGCAATACCTTAGTAAAGTGATGTCTTGTAAGGATAAACATGGAAACTTGTTGACCAACAAGTCTGAAGTTCTTGACGAATGGAGGGATTATTTCAATGATCTTCTCAATCCAAGAGAAGGAGACTCTCATGATGAATTAGACAAACAAGAGACAGATGAAATCAACAGAATACAAGTGGGAGAACAAGGGTTAGACATTGAACCTCCTGATGAAGAAGAGGTTATAGATGCCATCAGCAAACTGAAAAATAACAAAACCCCTGGCATTGACGCACTCCCTGCTGAACTCTTGAAATACGGTGGAAATGAGCTCAACAAAGCATTACAAGATCTTCTCCTTGTGATATGGACAGATGAGGTGATGCCCTCCGATTGGAACAGATCAGTTATCTGCCCTATACATAAAAAGGGTGATAGATTACTTTGCAGCAATTATCGAGGCATCTCACTACTATCCTGTGCCTATAAAATACTATCTAATATTCTTTTTAGACGTCTCTTACCATTTGCTGAGCGCGAACTTGGTCCCTACCAGAGTGGATTCAGGAAAGGAAGATCCACCTCAGACCAGATGTTCTGTGTGCGAACAATTCTTGAAAGAGGCCATGAGTATAAAACCAAAACTCACCATCTTTTCATAGATTTCAAAGCAGCGTATGACAGCATAATACGAGAAGAGCTGTACATTGCCCTCAGAGAATTTAATATACCTGAGAAACTTATACGCTTGATAAAGCTTACCATGAAGGAGGTGAGATGTATGGTAAGAGTAAATGGTGACAGGTCCAAGGAATTTCGTGCAGATAAAGGACTCCGACAAGGGGATGCACTAGCCTGTTTGCTGTTTAATCTAGCACTTGAGAAGGCCGTAAGAGATGCTGGTTTACGCGAAAGAGAAGGGAATATATTTACCCGACTTGTCCAGCTGTTCGCTTACGCAGACGACATCGACATTGTGGGACGCTCTCTACAGTCCGTGACTGATGCCTTTCTGGCTTTGATGGGTCCTGCCAGCAGACTTGGACTGAACGTTAATGAGTCCAAAACAAAATATATGGTAGCAGAAGAAATCCCAATGCTAGGTGAGACAGTCACTATCGGGGTTCATAAGTTTGAGAAGGTCTCAGAGTTCACATACCTGGGATCAGTGGTCACCCAAGATAATAACCCCGACATTGAGATAAGGAGAAGAATAACTGCAGCCAACAAATGCTACTTTGGGTTAGGCAAGCAGCTAACCAAGCGGATACTCTCTAGACAGACCAAGCTCCACCTCTATAAGACATTGGTGCGTCCCGTACTGCTCTATGGATCAGAGTGTTGGGCGACTTCAAAGGCGACCGAGAAGGAACTCCTAATTTTTGAAAGAAAAGTTCTCCGCCGTATTTTTGGAGGAGTGAAAGTTGGAGAGGAGTGGAAGCGGCGCACAAATCAGGACCTCTACAATGCTTTTGGAGAAGGTGATGTGGTCCGGGCTATGAAGTTAAGACGCCTAAGATATGCAGGGCATATTGCCAGGATGGAAAATGGAGAAATGCCCAAAATATTGCTCACTCAGCCGATCCATGGGATAAGAAGAAGAGGAAGACCAAGGTTGAGATGGTCGGATGGTGTGGCGGCGGACGCTCGCATGTTGCTGGGAGTTAGGAGCTGGATGGCATCGGCTCAAGACCGTGATGATTGGAGGAGGCGGTTGGAGGAGGCCAAGACCCGTGACCGGGTTGTAGCGCCGTGAAATAATAATAATAATAATAATAAATTAAAATAAACAAACATGTCACATTCATACCTATGTACAATAGTTACATCCAGCTAGGGAACCCCGGACGGGGCTTGTCCCCCCACTTGTGGAAGGACAAGCAGAGTCCAAAGGATCCCAGCGCCCCTCTCTCAGCCGCATCACTGGGTATAAAGTAATGTTTTATTTGTACTGACCTACTCGGGGACAAACAAAAAAACACTACATTAGATTTTTTTTTTCACCTGGACACCATTAAAATTACAGTTTAATAGTGAATTATTTAAAATAATTTACTAGTATGTTTGCTGATTAATAAGATAAATGCGACATATGCCAACAAACCACATAATTTTCTTTAGAACTGCGATTATTGGTCAGGGACAAAACATAGTACTTACAGGACAAATAAAAGTTTATTTACCTATAGACACACAGGTGAAAGGGAGTCAGCCTGTTTCAAACCCGATCGCACCTCAAATCTCTCGGAGTAATTATGACCGATTCTAACTTTATGGAATGTTTCCGACAAACACATCTCTACTAGGTTTACTAACTTTCTAGGTATTCCCTGTTCGAATTTATAAAACTATTATTCTTCCAACGGTTTTTTACGGATGTGAAACGTGGCCGCTTACTCTGAAGGATGAACAACGCCTTAAGGTTTTCGAAAATAAGGTATTTGCGTAAAATATTTGGTCCGAAGAGAGATGAGGCCACTGGGGAGTTTAGAAGTTTGCACAACGCGGAATTGCGGAACTTGTATCCTGTGAATACAATTGAGCTGATTACATCGTGGAGACTCAAATGGGCGGGTAAAGTTGTTGGGCTCGATGACGAGCGGATTCCGAGAAAGTTGGTATTTGCTGATCCGACTGGTAGGCGTCCGAAAGGTAGGCCGAAGCGTAAATGGGAGGATATCGTTAAGGCTGATCTCGGGGGCTTGTGCTTGAATGGTGAACATTGGACGAGTCTGTGTAGGCGGACTTTGGTGGTATCGGCATCGAATCTTCGGGTTCGCTAAGCCTATTATTATTATTATTATTATTATTACCCATAGACTCTTGTTGCTCAAAGTTAAACCATAACTAATACTTAAGTTTTATGTCAGATTTAATCCTAATTATTTCTTCAGATCCCTGAAAAGTAAATGATCTTATTAATTCATTCATTAAATTAAAATTAGAAGAATTCTCTTCTTAAACCATTTGTTCATTATTACAATAATTGTTATCATTTTAACGTTTCGAAGTCAAATTGTTTCATTTTCAAATTATTGTATCTAATTAAAACCAATAATATACATTGAAATAAGAAATATAATAAATTAAACATTTAAAGACAACTATATATAAAAAATAAAGTGACTCATTTTATTGAGTAACGGTCGTGGTATACAAAAGAAAAATCTGATACGGGCAACACACGACTTTCATTTATCTTGGTTGTTTCGTTGGAAACATATGTTTTAGATAAATATAAATTGTAATTTACAATCAGTTAATTTTATCCCCTTTTCATCACTCTCTATTAAATTTTACAACTGTTTATCCAAGATAATATTTTTTTAAAATATTTATTTATTTTTTTTTTTTTTAGAAACAATTCTTTATTGAGCAATATTACAATCTGTCCAATTTAGGACATTTTTAATAGGGATAAAGTACAACATTCATACTGCATTCATACGATATATACAAAACAATAAATTTATATAATAATAATACAATATAAATAAATACAAAACAAAATCAATAAAAATATATACAAAAGTCACTCAAACCTATATACAATTCACAAGCATACAGCACGTGAGTGGAGAATCTAGCCAATGCTAGAACTCCAATATACATTTTACAAGAGGTCTCGAGGCCACTGCCGTTTCAACCTTCTAGTAGGATGGTAAGGATGTGTGGAGCTGGATAAGGATTGAGCTAGGGGATTAGGGTGATGGATAAGGTTCTGATGGAATTTAGAGAATTTTAATGGTATAAGGTCTAAAATAAATGGAATATTTAAGTCGCGGTGTAAGGTATGGTTGGATACATAATAAGAGGCATCAACTATTGTTCGGAGGACTTTTGATTGGAAGGATTGAATGCGTTTGATGTTAGAAAATTTGGCTGTCCCCCACAGTTCAAGTCCGTAGGTCCAGATAGGTTTCAGTACTGTCTTGTATATTAGAAGTTTGTTCTCAATAGATAATTTAGAATTTCTGTTCACTAGTCTGTATAATTGTCCAAATCGTCGATTAAGTTCTTGTAGTTTAAGTTTAGTATGCGGGTTTCAAGTTAGTCTTTTGTCCCGAAGGAAGCCAAGATACCGGATTGTCTTTATTATTAATAAACTATTTTTATATAAGCTCTGTCAGACAATTTCAATCAGAATGAAACATGTGGGTGTTAATATAAAATGTTAACTTTTACACTGACATAGAGAGTTCAATCAAAAATGTTAAAACTGTTTTTGAGAAAATTGTAAAAAAGTTGCAAAATGCATAGTATGATGTAGGTAGCTCTTCCCCCTGGACCCTTAAACGTGTATTTCCGTTGAAAACTGGAATTCGAAAATTTTTACGATAACACTTTTCCTTACAATATGTTTCATATATAGGTAAGTGAAAGTAAAAATGATATTAAATGGTTTTGGACCTACATTGATATTTTAAATATGTAATAAAATATAATAAAATAGAATTCCAATTTGTGAATAACAGTTGAAACAACGTTACTTCAAGTTGACCAAGAATAAAATTAACTCATTATTCAAATATATTTTTTTTTAAACATATTTATTGATATTTACAACTGTATTAAATAAAAATACATCTAGTAAATGTGATGGAAATATGTAAAACTGTCATGAAATACATGTAGATACACTACCCAGTGGCAGCACTCTAAAAACTCTAAACTAGAAGGTCCTGTGGCCATCTTCTTTTCAGACGCCTCGGAGGATTATCAGGGATTGAAGAGGAAGCAAGGATTGAAACTAATGGATTGTAGTGGGAATGGAGCTTTTCATGGAAGGAATGGTACCTGGTTCGGGCTAAGTCAGCAACATATGGAATATTAAGGTCATTATGAATGAGTGTGTTTGTGACAAAATAAGGAGCATTGAGGATTTTCCGAAGGATTTTGGATTGTAAGGATTGGATACGAGAGGAATTCGATGGTTTAGTAGAGCCCCATAGTTCTACTCCGTAAGTCCATATCGGTCTTATGATGGTCATATAAATGAGTATTTTG
This sequence comes from Piezodorus guildinii, assembly GCA_023052935.1. Lineage (NCBI taxonomy): Eukaryota > Metazoa > Arthropoda > Insecta > Hemiptera > Pentatomidae > Piezodorus > Piezodorus guildinii. Next base: position 11,891,452 of record CM041294.1, on the reverse strand, counting down.
TAATTAAGTGGAAGTTTGGAGCGTTTGTCCAGTAAGTGTTGAAGTAGTCGAAAACTTCGGGCAGTTTCTTGTCGTTTAAGTCTTGTATGGGGATTCCAAGTTAGACGTTAGTCAAGGTGGAGTCCTAGGTATCGAATCTGTTCAACAGGGGCTAGTGGAGTGTCATTAAAGGATACTGTAGGGCAGGAAGTCATTGGTTTACGACGAAGGGTAAAGGTTATCTGGTGGGATTTGTTAGAATTAATTTTAATCCTCCAATTCTGGCACCATACTTCAAGGTCTCGGATGTGGGATTGGAGAGTGTGGGAGGCAGTAACTGGATCATTATCTACTGATAGCATACACGTGTCATCAGCATAGGTAGAAAGGAATGTGTTAAGATGGGTTGGGATTCAAATATTTAAAATAAATTCGATTCGAAAACTAAGTACAAAATTGATCAAACTCAATTAAATGATTTTTAGCATAGTTTCGATATATAGCATTTCCAAGTCAATCGTAACCTATTCCAAGTCAAATGTAACTTTTTTCATTTCAAATGTAACCTTTTCCAAGTCAAATGTAACCCTTTCTATTACAAATGTCACCTTTTCCATTTCAAATTTTACCTATTCCAAAGCAATTGGCACCTTTTTCTTCACTTCTAGCCTTAAATATTCCGTTTTATTTATTGGAAAATAATTAGTTTAATTAAAATTATGACTTTTTTAATAATTTTGGCATATCCTATCGCCATTTTTTTGTTTTTTAGACATTTGATATCAAGTTCTGTTTTTTTACGAGCTAATATTTTAAACAATTAATTATCGTCTATTTAGTTTTAAGATAGTTATTGATTTTGAGTTTTTAGAGGGGAGGGATAGTTTTTAGGAATAATTAATGTGTCTTCGGGTATTATAATTACGTTTTTCGAGCTGCATTTTTTATTGCTCTCGTGCATGTTAATTCGCATTAACTTTTAATGTTTTTTATTTGATATAGGAGTTAATAATTGTGTTTTCGGGTCTTGTGATAACATTTTTTAACTGTGTTTTCAATCGCTCGCGGTTATTTTAACTAAAATTTAGTTTTTATGTTTTTTATTGATACAGGGGTTGATAATTGTGTTTTCGGGTCTAATAATTACGTTTTTTGATTTTTATTTTTTTATCGTTCCAGCGCATTTTAACTCGAATTTACTTTTGATGTTTCTTATTGATATAGGGATTAATAAATGTGCTTTCGGGGGGCTATGATTACGTTTTTCCAGCTGTATTTTTTATCGCTCTCGCTTATTTTAACAAAAATTTACTTTTCATGTTTTTAATTGTTACAAGGATCTGTAATTGTATTTTCGGGTCCCATAATTATGTTTTATACACGGAAAAGGTGACATTTGAAATGGAAAGGGTTACATTTGACTTGGAAAAGGTTACATTTGAAATGGAAAAAGTTACATTTGACTTTGAAAAGGTTACAATTGACTTGGAAATGCTATAATTTTATTTATTTTTTTTAATAGCAATAAATAAATGTAAAAATCAATTTAATAACAAACTTTGGTTATTATAAATACTAGAAAGACATAAATCAAAGGGAAGTATAAGCCTGGCAGAAGAGAACTAAATGAGAAACGAAAAACTATCATCCACCGACCAACGAAGCAATTTTTCCTTTCTGTAACAGTCAGCCAATTACACAGCAGACATGTTATTGCATTAAATACATATTTAATATGGAATTTCTGAGCATTTATTTAAAAAATCAACTGTCGGATTTAAAATAAAAATAGTGCATATCACTTATAATAGAATTTATATAAATTTGTTTTTGCTGTCCAAAAATATATATTGACAATGTTTAATAATGAAAATATATCCTAAATTAATCAACAGAGAAAATGCCAAGTCTCATTACAAATTATTAAGCAGATAATGGACGTATGTCGAATGTTTTAATTTAATAATAATTCGGAATTATTAAAATAAGAGGTCAAAAAAGAAATAATTATCTGATAATTTCATTGCTGTAATTATTTTAGAATTTTTATTATAATATATTATAAATCTACATTAATGAAAAATAACTGAATAATTAAAGCAAAGCCCAGTAATATACTTAATATTAAAACGAAGAGTGTATATATATTTAATATGCTTAAAAATAGAACAGTTCTGCGCTTGCGCTAGTTCATTAACATACGTCGTTATATCGTCTCTTCTTTATGAACAGTTTTTAGTGTGTAATAATTGTTTTTATTACATATAAACAATTAGTGATTGTGCAACAACATTCGTTGTCAACAATGGACTAATCCTACTGACTGTAAGTAGTAATATTTACGATTACTTAGTTGTCGTATGAAGTAGAGCTGAGAAGCCTTATCTTTTTCGCCATATTGCGATCCCCACTCAGCTTCCTCAGCTTGCCAGTCTTCCACTGACCCCTGGAGGGACCACGTCGCGCTCCGAACAACAAGGTCAAGGTCGCGCGGACGTATTTTTTTTTTTGTTTTATTTTTTATTTATTTTTTTATTTTTATGTATCAATGAGATACTATCACCAAGTCATGGCGGGAAAGGCAAGCATTAAACGCTCCAGGTCAGCTGGCTCTTCTGCTTCCCCGGTCAAGCAAAGGCAAAGACGTAATAACAAATGCCCTACGCCCCCCCTCATCAGCTGCTTCTAACGAACAGGAACCACAACCCGGGACTTCATCGCAAGGGATGACTGAGGAATCTCCCTTTTTTACTCCTAACCCCTACCAAGTACTCCATATCGAGAAAGAGGTCATGGAATCAGAATCTACACCGAGAGATCCCCGCCCTCCTCCCATATTTGTTAAAAATATAAGAAATTTTCAACTACTATGCACCCAATTAAATAAAATCATTGATAACAAAAGCTACACATGTCTTACGCGTATCAATGACACAAAAATATCACCCGATTCAGCTGATGTGTACCGCAAAATAGTAAAATATCTTACAGAAACAAAAGCTGATTTTCACACGTATCAGCTAAGAGAGGAGAGGGCATTAAGGGTGGTAATAAGAAATTTACACCCCTCTACACCAGCTGAGGAAATAAAGCAAGAACTGACGTCTCTTGGGTTCAAAGTGCGTCAGATAACTAATGTCATGAAAGATATTATAGAAGAATCAGGTGACAGGAGTAAAATTCCTTTACCTCTATTTTTTGTGGACTTAGAACCGTCTCCAGGAGTAGAAAAAATTTATGAAGTGGAAAAACTCTATTACACGAGAGTAAAGATTGAAAAGCCCTATGTAAAAAGAGACATTATACAATGCCACAATTGTCAAGCATACGGCCACACGAAAACGTATTGCCACCACATACCGCGCTGTGTTAAATGTGGTGAACAGCACAAGTCTGAGCAGTGCAATAAATCTCGGATAATCCCAGCAGTTTGCGCTCTGTGCCACAAGGGACATCCGGCGAATTACAAAGGCTGCGAGATTTACAAAAATCTCAAGTCAAGATTTCTGAAGCCCCAGCGCCAAGAGGAGACTAGACCGAGGAGAAACCCATCAAAATTCGTCGACCCGACAGTTTCGTTCGCCCAACAACTTGGTGGTGGTGACCAGTCTACTCAGTGTGAGGCCACGCCGGTTCAACATACACTCAAGCATCCCGAACCTGAATCTCAACCACCTCAAAATTTTAATTCTCAAAAACTTCCCCAGCATCAAATTTCTCCTATCCCTCCTCCATCAAATGTCACAGACCTCACCAGTTTAATGACATCATTCATCTCAGAAATAAAATCAATAGTTATGCCTCTGATATCAGTCCTAACAAACCTAGTATCAAATTTAATTCCTGCCTTGAAAAAGCCCTAAATGATTCCATCCAACTCCATTTCCATTCTCCTCTGGAATGCGAATGGTGTTCGAAATCATATTAATGAACTAACTTTATTACTACACGACAAACGTATTGACGTAGCTCTTATCACTGAAACACGACTAACTAACAAACGATCATTCAACATCCCAGACTACCAAATATACCGAACTGACCATCCCGATGGAACAGCTCATGCCGGCACTGCTGTCATCATCCATCGCTCCCTCTCCCATAATTTATTACCCTTACCAGTCCATAACTTCCTCCAAACCACTGCTGTAATTATACAAACCCGTCATTTTCCTATAACAGTAGTTGCAGCATACTCTCCTCCAAAAATACCTATTTCCGAAATCCAATTTAATTTATTCCTTAATTCCTTAGGGCATCATTTCCTCATAGGTGCGGACTTAAATGCCAAACACCAGCAATGGGGAGCCAGAACTACAAATTCTCGCGGGCGAACATTGCTGTCTGCACTCTATTCCACTCACTGTAATATCCTCTCCCCCGATTCCCCTACCTATTGGCCTACTGATCTTCACCGTAACCCCGACCTCCTTGATTATTTTATCCACAAAGGGCTAGGACCTTTAAATCATTCCGTTTCCCGGCTCGATGACCTTTCCTCCGATCATAGCCCTCTTACCCTGACTCTCTCATTATCTCCTATTCCGAAACTCCCTCCACCATCATTCCTAAGAGGCCCAGTTAATTGGAACCTCTTCCGCGAAATAATAACGGATGGAATAGACCTCAGAGTATCCCTCAAATCTCCACAAGATCTTGACGATGCAGTTGATTCCTTTACTACCCTTATCCAACAAGCAGCCTGGAATGCATCTTCACCTTCTCCTTCCCCAAAATACTACCAGAAGAATCCTATACCCCAAAACCTCCTAGATCTAATCCATACCAAACGACGCTCTAGAACCCTCTGGCAGAGAACCAGGCACCCAGACGATCGTAAATCCTACAATTATTACACCAAATTAGCTAAAAAGAAATTAGATACCTTCCGATCCCAATCCTACAATTCCTATCTTTCTTCACTATCTATCTGCGACAATTCCCTCTGGAAAGTAACCAAAAAAGTTCTTAAATACCAATTCATCTCCCATCCCATCCGACGTGAAGATGGATCCTGGGCTTCGTCGGATGAGACTAGAGCGGAAGAATTTGCCAAATACCTTTCTAAAGTTTTTATCCCACACCCCGAGCTCAATCCTGCCCATACAGCTAACGTAAAGGAATTCCTCTCCTCTCCAATACCTCTCTCTCCACCCCCTAAAGCTATTAACCCCTCTGAGGTCAAATTCCTTATAAAAAAACTAAAACCTCGCAAAGCTCCTGGCTATGACCTCCTCAATTCTAAGATCCTTCGTCAACTGCCCCAAAAAGCAATTATATTCCTTACCTACCTCTATAATAGTATCCTCCGTACAACCCACTTTCCTTTGGTGTGGAAACACTCCATCATTCTCCTTTTTCCCAAACCTGGTAAACCTCCCAACAACACCTCATCCTATAGGCCTATTAGTCTCCTTCCGATCCTTTCAAAAATCTTTGAAAAAATCCTTCTCAAGCGTATCCTACAGTTAATTGAAATTCCTTTCCACCAGTTCGGATTCCGCTTACAGCACTCCACTGTACAACAAGGCCTACGAGTGGTTGACCATATATCCTTTGCACTTGAAAACAAGCAATATTGCACTGGTGCCTTTCTGGACGTTGCTCAGGCATTCGACCGGGTCTGGCACGATGGCTTGCTTTTCAAACTAAAAACCTATTTACCCCAATCCTTATATCTAATCCTACAATCCTACCTTTCAAACCGTTCCTTCAGAGTCCGCTCTGGTTCAGAATTTTCCAATAGTTACCTGATCGAGGCTGGTGTACCTCAAGGCAGTGTACTAGGTCCTGTCCTCTATCTCCTATTTACAGCTGACATACCTACGGATCCTGATACCTTCTTAGCAACCTTTGCCGACGATACTGCCATTTTATCAACCCAATCAGATCCCGAAATTGCATCTTCCTATCTACAAAGACATCTATCCTTGATTGAATTTTGGTGCGCTAATTGGCGTATCAAAATTAATGAATCCAAATGTAAGCACATCACCTTTACCCTTCACCGCAGATCCTGTCCACAAGTCAATTTTAACTCCATACCCCTTCCCTGCTCTGACACAGTCCGGTATCTGGGATTCTTACTAGACAAAAGACTAACGTGGAACCCACACACTCGACTTAAACGACAAGAACTCAACAGACGATACGGCCAACTATATAGACTACTAAACAGAACATCAAAACTTTCTGTTGCTAATAAACTATTAATTTACAAGACGATTCTAAAACCGATATGGACCTACGGACTCGAACTGTGGGGGACAACTAAATTTTCGAACATCAGGCGTATCCAATCCTTTCAGTCCAAAGTCCTTAGAACAATAGTCAATGCTCCCTATTATGTTACAAACAAGACCTTACACAATGATCTGAATATCCCATTTGTCCTCGATTTAATCCCATCTAAATTCCTAAACTTCCACCAGAGGCTAACTCACCTTCCTAATCCTTTATCCCAATCCCTATCTAGCTCCAGCCATCCCTATAACCCTCCTCGTAGGTTGAAACGGCAGTGGCCTAGAGATCTCTTATAACTAAGCAATGCTGAGTGTTGGCAATGGCCAGCTTCTCCACTCACGCCTGAGAGTCTGTGGCTCTAGCGCCCTCTCTCAGTCTCCACTGGCTTATTAGACCGGTGACGCGACTGACTGAGAGGCGCTGGGATCTCCTAGCCTTGGGCCCCAACACCCACTTGTGGGCGTCGGGGTTTAATTCGGAGTTCCCAGGGGCAGTATGTAAATATTGTATATATAAGTATGAATGTGACCAAGATTATTATTATTTATTTCTTTTATTTTCTTTTTATCTTTATTTACGGTTATTTATTCTTCTTTATATTTTATTTATTTTGTATTCATTTATTTTTATTTCTTTATTTTGTGTACATAAGGAATGAATGAACTCTAATATCACTAATACTTATTGCCCAAGATTGTGGCAGATTGTATTATTTCTAAATAAATAAAAGTTATAAAAAAAAAAAAAAAAAAAATAGAACATTTTTCTTCTACAATTTTTTTAATTTATTTATTTGGACAATAGCACATTTATATAAGCATAACGCCTCGAAGACAATTATGTGGTAATAAAAAGATATAAACCTTTATGCAATAAGTTATATTAAAAAAAAAAAAAAAACAGTGACTAATTTAATTTAGTTATTTTGAGGGTTCACTTGTGGCTGGGTGATTAGCATAACAGTCTCCTATACCAAATGTAACGGGTTCCAACCCGCAGGTGATCCTAGGAGTTTTTAATGGGAGTAAAAAATCCTTAGTTATGCCGTCCTTCGGAGGGGACGTTAAAAGGAGGTCCCGTGCCTGTGCGATGTCAGGTACTCGTTAAAGATCCCTATCCTAATAAACCCTGGATAGGCAAAATTTAGGACTTCCACTGTAGCATCGTCCGATTATCCAAGTAACATAAAGTGACGTTAAATAAATAAACAAACAATTTAATTATTTTGTTGAAAAAACAAAAAAGAAATTAATTAAACAATTTTAGATCTATATTAATGTTTAAATACGAAAGTTTTTTATATAGTTTTGAAAATGAAGTATTCGTCAACGAAACGTAATACTAATATGAATATTTATTGTGCAAATAAATATAAAAAACGTGGAAAATTATCACACAATGGTTTATTATTTCCTAATGTTTTTATAAACTGTTATACCCTACTATAGTTAATTAGGGTATAACAGCTTATAAAAATATTTATACATAGTTAAGAATATGAAAAGAATAAAGAATTCAAAGAAATATGGTCTTAAATGGCAACAACTGCTAACTTCAAGACGTTATATCTCTGTTATATTTGTTTTGGAGGAAATTGAATTATTTTTACATTTTGGTATTTATATTCTAAATTGGCCAACGGATTTTCAAAATTAATTTATCGTTTTATACGTATCTTATTTTTTGTTAATCGATTACCATGGTTTATTATCGAAAAAATAAATCAAAATTTGTAGAAAAGAAATACAGTTCCTAATAATACAATTTAAAGGATTTGTTAAAAAAAAAAAAAATCAAATGTATGCAGACATATTGAAATAATTTGTAAAATATATCGATTTATAATTAATATTAAATCGGAAAATCTAGAAACATACTTAGTTTAAATAAAATAATTTGTAACCGCAAATTAAAGAACAAAACCCTCGGCAAAATATTGCACATAGTCTAAAGAATGTATTTAACACAAAATGTTGCTTATTTTAAATTTAATATTTTTTTTATCCGCACATAAGACAAGAAACTGCTCGCCGCTTTCGATTACTTCAACACTTACTAGACAGACGCTCAAACCTTCCACTTAACTACAAAAGGCTCATCTACATGACCATCATAAGGCCTATATGGACTTACGGAGTTGAGCTTTGGGGCTCGACTAAACCACCGAATTCTTCCCGTATCCAATCCTTACAATCCAAAATCCTTCGTAAAATCCTCAACGCTCCTCACTTTGACACAAATAAAATCATCCATAAAGACCTAAATGTTCCATATGTTACTGATTTGGCCCGAACTAGATATCAATCCTTCTATGACAAACTCCATTCCCACCCCAACCCACTAGTTTCAACCCTTCCTTCCTATTCGATTCCTGATAATCCTCCGAGGCGTCTGAAAAGAAGATGGTCTCGAGACCTTCTTGTTTGAAATAGTTATTGCAGTGCTTCCATTGGGTTGCTCCTCTACAAGTCTGTCTCATGTGATTTTTCTTTTAGCATATTTACTTGTTGTAATATAAATTACAGTTGTAAATTTCAATAAATAAATATTAAAAAACAAAAAAACAAATATTTTTATGGAAAATATATTACTTACTTACTTACTTACTTACTGGCGGGCGCTACGGTCCCCGTTAATATCATTTAGGATTCATTCGGATTAAAATGGTCTGACAGGGCTTAAATGCCGATATTTTAAATTTTCCTTCTCTAAAGTACCTTTAATTTTGTTGATTCTATAAAAATAAATACATTATCTTGTTACCAATGATGAAAAACAGGTAGATATATAAATTGAATGAATTCGATACTCAACTAAAGGAGAAAACTGAAAAAAATATATTCTGTATGCATTTTTTTGTTTTTGAACACAAAAACAGTAATATACATGTATGATATACCGTTGGAAAGCTTCAGAATTTCGAAAAAATATTTTCTCATACACAAGCTTTTAAAAGTTAGTAGAGAGTGATGAAAATCCGACAAAACTAAGTGTATTTTAGATAATAACATAATAGATTTTTGAATAGAACACATGTTTCTATAGAAATTACATTTAATTGATTCTTTAATGGTTTCACTGATTTTTATCCCTAACTGTATTTGAAAATTCTTTAATTGATTCTAAAAACGGAGGTTAGTGAAAGTCGTGTTTTGCCCGCACCAGAATTTTATTATTATAAAAATGTCTTCAACGAAACATCCTTTGTTTTATCATCAGGAGAGTGGGTTATTTTTGGTTCTGCGGTGACCACTGTTTATCTCAATATGGGCCTCTCGGCCTGACTCCGCTGTCAATGAAAAAAGTCTAATAACCTAAAAGCCGTATATGTTAAGGTCGTTTAGATATTAAAGAAGCTTTCGTTATAGGCAAAAAAAATTTGCTTTTAAGTAATTGAATCCTTGGTACATTGCAATACGAAAAATTAGGAAGAATTAAAAATTTAATAGTTACAAATAGATAATCGGAAAAAAAGAGCCTATCACCGTTTCATATCTAAAATAAAAAATATATATAAGGTTTTTAAGGGTTAAGTAAATAATGTTTAGTCGTAATGTTCATGCCTTAATAGGAAAAAAATATTACGAAATTAACTATAATTAACCATTATTCTAATGTTATAAACATGTTTAAGAGAAAATAATAATAAATTTACTTCTGCATGAAACTAAATAATTGATCCATCAAGACCTGTTTCACAGCTAATAACAATAAAATGGAAGCAATATCCTTAATACAATATCTGAAGAAAAACGTAGGTATATGTTGTAGAAGTACTGGAATGTTTAGCCCTTTATAAAAATCTTATTAAGCTTTTTTTTTTTTCTTTTGGTAGGCTTTCTAATTATTGACTAAAACCAATATGCTAATGGCAGGAAAAAAGTTAGTCTTCTTTAAAAAAGGACGAATTTTATAAACCTTACCTTACTTAAATAGGATGAAATTTCTTCACAGTTCAATTAAAACACAGATTATGATTAATTAACGTAATTAATTTCTGGAACTCTATTTATTTATCATTTTTACAATGACCCATTGTAATCGAAAAGAAAAAGAAACAACAAATAATCCTCAAAAAATTGTATGTTTCACGTTTCAAGACACATAGAATATAAAAAACCAAATAGAAACGATAGATTTTTAAAATATCAAAATATAATTATTAATAAATAATAAATCATTCTGAAATAATGAAATCACGCTAGCACAACAGTCTCCTATGCCAAAGGTCACGATTTCAAACCCGCAGGTGGTCCTAGGATTTTTTAAAGGGAGTAAAATATGCCCAGTTATGCCTTTCAGAGGGGACGTTAAAAGGTGGTACCGAGGCTATGCTATGTTACTCGCTAAAGATCCCTACCCTAATAAAACCTGGATAGAAAAAATTTAGGACTCCCACTGTAGCATCGTCCGATTAGCCCAAGTAGCGTCAAGTGACGTTAAATAAATAAACAAACATCATTGTGAAATATTCTGTAGGATTTTTTTCAACTAAATTTAACAAAAAAGTATACCTACATTTTTGTGCTTAGGGAAAATTGTTTACAACGATTACCTAAAAAAAAAAAAAAAAATCCAACAAGCGTTGAAAAATATGTTCATATGAAGGAAATTCAAAGGATTTAAATTATTCTAAATAGTTCATTTCAGATTTTTTAAATTATTTTACAATTACGCTTATTAAACGATGATAAAACGTTGCACTAAGCTAATTTATACATATATTTTAGTATTACCTATGCTGATGACACCTGTGTGTTTTCAGTCAATAACGATCCGACTATTGCCTCTCAAACTCTTCAATACCACATCCGAGACCTTGAGGTATGGTGTCAGAATTGGAGAATTAAAAGAGATTCCATCAAATCCCACCAAATAACCTTTACCCTTCGTCGTAAACCTATGACATCCTGTCCTACAGCATCCTTCGATAATATTCCGCTTGTTCTAGTTGAACAGATCTGCTACCTAGGACTTCTACTTGACAAACGTCTAACATGGAATCCGCACACTAGACTGAAACGACAAGAATCTGCTCGCCGCTTTCGGTTACTTCAACACTTACTAGACAAACGCTCTAAACTTACACTTTACTACAAAAGACTCATCTACATGACCATCATAAGACCTATCTGGACTTACGGAGTTGAGCTATGGGGCTCTACGAAACCATCAAATTCTTCCCGTCTTCAATCCTTACAATCCAAAATTCTTCGAAAAATTCTCTACGCTCCTTATTTTTTCACGAACAAGCTCATCCATAACGACCTTAATATTCCCTTTGTAGCTGATTTGGCCCGAACCAGGTATCAATCCTTCCATGACAAACTCCACTCCCACTCTAACCCACTAGTTTCCTATAAATGCTTGCTTCCTCTTCTATTCCTGACAATCCTCCGAGGCACCTGAAAAGAAGATGGGCATTTTCTCATAATGTATATTATCTGGCAGCTAATTTACTTGATGTATTTACTAATACAGTTGTAAATCTCAATAAATGGAAAAAAAAAAATAGTACAATACCTTTGACTGACATTCTTCATTTTTAGGCTGTAGACGAGTAATTATTTTTTTATTTAAGCCGTTATGGAAACCCTTCAGGGCGCACCTAGCCTTAATAAAATGTGTAACTAACAATTAGTGAAAGAGAGCGTCCATTTACCTATTTTATATATATATATATATATAATATTATATATATATATATATATATATATTATATAAAGAAGCAATCACGTGTTTCAATATTATACTTACGATTTTGATTACGCATAAATTCACCTTTTTTTTTATATTTATTTATTGAAATTTACAACTGTAATTTATATTACAACAAGTAAATATGCTAAAAGAAAAATTACATGAGACAGACTTGTTGAGGAGCAACCCAATGGAAGCACTCCAGTAACTATTTTAAACAAGAAGGTCTCGAGGCCATCTTCTTTTCAGACGCCTCGGAGGATTATCAGGAATCGAAGAGGAAGCAAGGGTTGAAACTAGTGGGTTGGGGTGGGAATGGAGTTTGTCATAGAAGGATTGATATCTAGTTCGGGCCAAATCAGCAACATATGGAACATTTAGGTCTTTATGGATGATTTTATTTGTGACAAAGTAAGGAGCGTTGAGGATTTTACGAAGGATTTTGGATTGTAAGGATTGGATACGGGAAGAATTCGATGGTTTAGTAGAGCCCCAAAGCTCAACTCCGTAAGTCCATATAGGCCTTATGATGGTCATGTAGATGAGCCTTTTGTAGTTAAGTGGAAGGTTTGAGCGTCTGTCTAGTAAGTGTTGAAGTAATCGAAAGCGGCGAGCAGTTTCTTGTCGTTTCAGTCTTGTGCGTGGATTCCATGTGAGACGATTGTCAAGGAGCAGTCCTAGGCAACGGATCTGTTCAACAGGGACAAGTGGAATATTATTAAAGGATACTGTGGGACAGGATGTCATTGGCTTACGACGAAGGGTAAAGGTTATTTGATGGGATTTGTTGGAATTTATTTTAATTCTCCAATTCTGACACCATATCTCAAGGTCTCTGATGTGGGATTGAAGGGTTTGAGAGGTAACAGTTGGATCGTTGTTGACTGATAACACACAAGTGTCATCAGCATAAGTGGAAAGGAAAGTGTTAGGATTGGTTGGGATATCAGCTGTATATACTGTGTAGAAAATGGGTTCTAGGATAATGCCTTGGGGGACACCAGCGGACTGAGTAAAAAGAGATGATAGAACCCATTGTGATTTATTTTGAAGGATCTGTCAGTGAGGTAGGACTGGATGATAAGGAAGTATGTTTGAGGGAGGAATTTTCGAAGTTTGTACAGCAGTCCTGGATGCTAGACTCTGTCAAATTCTTGTTCTACGTCGAGAAAGGCTCCCGTGCAGAACAATCCGCGCTCCAAAAATTCACCTCAAAGGTCGATAATAATAATATAATATATAATATATATATATATATATATATATATATATATATATGTACAGTTCCTTTATTAATTATTTAATTAATTATGATTTCGGAAGGGTCAGCAATAAATATTCAGCTTGCTTTTCAAGACAAGCTTTTTAAACTAGAGTAAAATATTTCTTCAATAATTATTTTATTTACTTCATTTTTCAGAAAGATAAACTAGATTTTTCCTAACGAATCCAAGGTTTTTTTTTTTTTCAATACCTGATAAAGTGATCACCTGCTACCTTTATTTAGAAGGGAAAACGAGATTGGCGGATTGGGGCAGGGATTTTAAATTTACCGGCTAGTGGAATACAAGAACTAGAATTAAATAATTTATATAAAAAAAAGGAAGAAGAATATAAATTGGTAGGATGAGCGGACGGTGGGAGTAATGAAGCCAGTCAATCTATTTAATAGCTGCTAGCGGAACGGTTTAATCGAGAAGAACAGGCTCTACTGCCGGCTTTACACCTAGCATCTCCATCCCGCCTGATTAGACTTTTTATTTCCAATTCCATCCCCCTGTCTTCATCAGCCATTTCTGATATAATTATAAAACTGGTTAGATAAATCTATATAGAAGCATTCATTTCTACCATTCCTAGCGCAGAGAATAGGATTTTCTTGATGGGTCAAAATCAGGTTCGGTAAAACATGACGATCTACGAAACGGAATGAAGAACTTCTAGATATACATATAAATGTCAGGAATGTGGCATTCTTGAAACATTATAATAATAATAATGTCATTTATTTATTTTTTTAACTTTAATATTTATTTCAGCTCAAAAATGAGCTGAAATAAATATTAAAGTTAAAAAAAAAAATAATAAAAAAAACAACAACCTATAATTGAAATAAAGAAGTAATAAATACATAAACATCATACACACAATCATAACTTTATACAATTAATAATAATAATAATAATGTATTTTTGTATATGAAAATATAAATAAAAAAAATATCTTTCTTTAGTTGACTGAGAAAATAACTATTTACTGAGGCTGGCACGTCCACTAATAGAAAATTTATTTAAGAAATGGGAAGAAATTTGGAACAACAGCTATCCAAGTAAGCTCAAAGCGATTAAGAAAGAGGTAAAACCTTGGAAAACCTTAAGTCTGTACCGACTGTAGAGAGGAGGTGGTCCTGGCCCGCCTGAGAATCGGACACACACGGCTAACGCATGGGCACATGATATCAAAAGAATTTCCCCCAAGATGCAAGCATTGGCCATAGCTCATTTTTTGAAGAATGTTCCTTCTACACCAGGCAGCTGAACAAAAATAGAATACCAAGCAAACGTCGCAGATGCTTTGGGAAACAATGGAAAAATTATTGATGAATTAATGTCTCCTCTCTCAAATGGATTTTTACAAGCAGATTTGAACTACTATTGTTTCCATCTTGACTTAATTGATTTTAATAATGAATTTAAATTTAAAATTAATTTAAAAAATAACAAAAATTTAAAATTAATCTTAACATATTTATTTATAATATTTACTTTTTTACTTAATTTTTAATTAGTTGTTTAAATATTACATGTATTACTTTATTTATTATTGTATTAATATTTTTTATTATTGCCTATTTTATTTACGTTTTTTTTTTTTATTTACTTACTTTTTATTATTCTATTTTCACATATATTATAATATCTTTTAATGAATATATCTTTTAATGTTTCAACTAATACCTTTTATCTTAAATTAATCTTCTATAAAATGAATATATCTGGCACTGATGACCGCGATGTTTTGTGCTATTAAAATTTTAAAAAAAAACAACCAACCAACTATTTACATATGGACCTTCCCAGAAGGGAGGTTACAGTCTTTAACGGAGACTAGCAGAACCTTGAATCTGGAGTTGCTGGCACCCATTTTTCCAAAGTTTTCGGTCTCCTGCTGATCTCATCCATAAAGAGCCGTTGGCTTTGGTGAGTTGGTCAACCCAGCACCTTGCGTTGTCGTTCTCTGCTTCTCTTCTTATCCATTCTATAGCTCTCTGACTTCATTACATAGCCTGCCCAAGTCCACTTCATTTTCCTCGCATAACCTACGGCGTCGACCATCCTGGTTAGTTTCCTCAATCAGACTGAATTGAGTTTTTCTCTCAGAGAGACCACTAGTATTGTCCTTTCCATTCTTCTCTGATAGGCGTGTATCTTTCGAGATTCATGATTAAAGACCATGTTTGGCACCCATAGATTAGAACAAGAATAACTGAACTGCTAAAGGCGGTTGCTTCGTATTTAATTTCTTGCCGACCTTTAAATATGCATTTGAGGCTCCAAAACTTAAAACATTATTGACTATCTACCATCTATCTTTTGATATAAAAATATCGTAAAACAGTTCCAAATTTTGTCCTTTCTCAAGTATTTATTCACTCAAAGACAAATATATTTTAACATGTTGCGGAAGTTCCTTATATACTAGTACCAGTCATTTAACAAAACGCTATGTACCAAACAGCGTTTTGTCGAGCCCCGAAGCATACTTGCACGCGATACCTAAAGCTAATAAAAGTTAAAGATCGGTTCTTTAGCAGACACAACAGAGCAGACTGCTAAGCATGTTCTTCAAAGCTGTACCTTTTTCGATGAAGCAAGGAGGAGGATTTGGCCTGAGCCAGAATCATTGGAAGCCAAGCTCTATAGGACGTTGGAGGACCTCAGGAGCATTTTCGATTTCCTTTTTTTACTGTAAAAAAATGTGACCATCTGACTGAAGAACGAGGAAGGAGAGGAGGATTATTCTTTCATAGGTTGTTGTTTATGCTAAGAAGATGTGCTTTACGGTCATCGGTACACGTCATCTTTTCGAAGATTCATTCTGAGGAAGCACTCAGTGATCTATTAGGCTACTTTTGACATTTAAATTATTGCACTCGCCGCTTTAGGCTACTTCAAAACTTACTAGACAAACGATCAAACCTTCCTCTGAACTACAAAAGGCTCATCTACATGACTATTATAAGACCAATCTGAACTTACGGAGTAGAGCTTTGGGGTTCTACTAAACCATCAAATTCTTCCCGCATCCAATCCTTACAATCCAAAATCCTCAACGCTCCTTACTTTGTCACGAATAAACTTATCCATAAAGACCTTAATGTTCCCTATGTTACTGATTTGGCCCGGACCCGGTATCAATCATTTCATGACAAACTCCTTTCACACTCTAACCCACTAGTTTCAATCCTTTCTTCCACTTTAATTCGGGATAATCCTCCGAGGCGCCTAAAAAGGAAATGGCCCAGGGACCTTCTAGTTTAGAATATTTTTAGAGTGCTGCCACTGGGTAGTGTCTCTACATGTATTTCATGACAGTTTTATATATTACCATATCATTTACTAGATGTATCTTTATTTAATACAGTTGTAAATATAAATAAATATGTTAAAAAAAAAAAAATTATTGCTAACCACGAAGGTTAGAGAGGCAATTTTTTCTAAGGATAAGGATCTAATGGGATCGTCAAATGATTCCTTTTATAAAGTTCTTCTAAAGTTCTACATTGGCCTAAACAACCCATGATGAGTCATTGGACTAAGTACATATTGAGATTCGTACTGTTTCTAGGCAAATTGCCGTGATCAGGCCGTGTCCCACTCTGCCACCAGGTATTATTCTCTCAGTTTTGGGTGCCTACTTTATGCTGACTGGGTTTGGCCCCAAGATGGTCTATACTCTAGGATCGTCCCACGGATGAAATAAGAGGATGAATAATATACTACCACAGCCGGGTTCGAACCCAGGACTGAAGAACAGTAGACTAATGCTTTGTTCACAAGACCATGCAGCTCCCTTAGAGAATCACAACGTTAGCAAGATAGATTATAAGATAGATCTATAAATAATTGCTTCAACAGCATCTATCAGAATGGAAAAATTAATACCAACATTTATTTAAAGATTCATAATTTTATACATAATTTATTAAAATTTTACTTTCAGTAAAATTTTATAGAATAGAATTTATTTGTTTAAGATTTACATTCTTGTACAAATCAATTAAAATTATAAATATTTTCATTGCCAACATGAGTCTAGTTAATAATAAATGTCCATTTATTCGGCTCTTGAGAAAACTTGAAAAATAATAATTGTAAACTATTTAAATAATACATTTTGTTATTCAATTGATACATAATAGAAAAACGACACTGAAATTAAACATAAAAAAAACAATTAACAGCTTGAAAAAGAAACTGAAAACATTCGCCGTACAATGAAAAATAATAAACAGTTAACCTTAGATAACTGGACACTTAATTGGTGTGTGGGCCTTCACAGTTCAAGGTATCCAGGGTATTACATGCTGACTTAGTGAACCAGAAAATGTTGTTCAGTTTTTCAATATTGTCTATTTGAAGAATTTTTTTAATTGTTTGGTCATCACTGGATCCTGATAAAAATGGTTGTAAACATCTCTCTGTCTTTTATGAGCTTTTCACAGTAGAGAAAGACGTGAAAAATGCTGTTCAAGATAAACTGACTACAGAAAGTGCAGGTTTCTTGTGCTTTGAAGATGAACAGTTTGGTTTTTCCATAAAGTGTGGTACGTTCTGGGCTCGAAATTCTTAAATGGCTCAATGTTCTTATTTTTTAGATGTTGGCTGTTTATGTCAGATAGGTCTCTGGGCTGGAGATAGTTCTAGATAGGTTAGAATTGAGAGACCGTTGGATGTCTATTGAAAGGTTATGATTTCTTATCTTTTCCATTATTGCATCTCTGCACTTTAACAATCCATTAGGGCACAATACACTGAATTCTTCTTCACAGCCATATTGAGCAGCCATCGATCTAACTTGTGAGACCCAGTTAAACTTTATATCGGGGTTCCTTGCATGCAGAGAAATCAGTCTGTTGAAACAAAGTATTGGCAGCCTCTCCTCCGGCATGATTGACAATCTGGACCAGTAGTTCACAGCTTTCTTCAAGACCCTGGCGCTCAATGGGTTTCGGCCGGTTTCAAGAAGTACTATGTAGTTGGCAGTACTCCTTGGCCATCTGAGTAGTTGCTTCAGGAACTTTAGTTGTACCACTTCAACAGCTTCTAGATATCTTAAGCTCCATATTTCAGAAGCATACAGAAGGGTCGAGGCTACCATGGAGTCGAAAAGAGCTATTTTTGTTTCCCATGAATCACTCACACCCCTTCGCAAAACATCCAATACTCTTGCAGCTGCAACAGAAGACCTCTGAATAAAATGTTCAGATGCTTTGCTAAATTTTCCTGAGGAAGTGAATGGTACTCCCAAATAGGTATAGTCCTTAGAGTATTCTAATTTTTCTTTATTCAAGTAAAGGAGTTTAAGCAGCTTCAACCTAGGGGGCTTATGGAATACAACAACCTTGGATTTTTTTACGTTTACGGTTAGGGAATTCTTCTCTCAGCACTGTTGTAATATCATCAGTTTCTTTCATTTATTTAAAGATAAAATGCATTGGATAAGAATAATGATGATCCCATTAAGATTAAGATTAACCACAATGGTCATGATGATCTATGTTATCGTAAACACCTTGGACCAGGTTAGTTGGATGAGCTGTCAATGACAGAGGCATTGTAGCTATCTGTCTTAGCTTCTGTAACAATAGATTAGATAACAGGAGCGTCCCGGTAATCAAACATCACGTCCGGGTTCAATAGATCATCTCAATCGAATTCAATGTTTTGAACTAATTCACCTACTCCTAGCAAATTATTATGCATGTCAAATTAATTAATAGTGTCATACTATCATTTTCTTAGTAGAATTAATTTTTTATTAATATGATATTTAAGTATACATTTATTTTTAGCTATGTCTACACTAAAAGAGAGAAAAAATTTGTTTGAAGATAGAGTTTTAGAATCAGTAAAGCACCATAAAACAAAAATAAAATCTGGTGCGGGCAACACACGAGTTTCACCTACCTCTATTTTTAAAAAGGAATGAAAGAATTTTCAATTACAGTTAGAGGTAAAAATACGTGAAACTATTAAATAATTAATTTAATTGAATTTATATAGAAACATGTGTATTATTAAAAAATCTATTATATTGTTATCTAAAATAATCAATTAGTTTTATCTTCTTTTCATTACTCTCTATTAACTTTTAAAAGCTTGAGTATAAGATAATATTTTTTCTAAAATCTTGCATTTAAAATTTTTTTTTTGTTTTCTCCTTTAGTTATCGGATTCATTCAATTTATATATTTGCCTGTTTTTTTATCAGTGGTAACAAGATAAATATAGTAATATCGGCATTTAAACCCTGTCAGACCATTTTAATCAAAATGAAACCTACATGATATCAAATTCCATTAAATTTTACATAGATACAGCAAGTTTAATCAAAATCTTCGAAACCGTTTTCAAGAAAATCGAAAAATGGTGCAAAACGCACGGTGTAAAGTGGCTCTTCTGGTAAGCTGATTTTGATGAAAAAGGTTTTGTAACGTCTTTGGCGTATATTTGTCTTAAATATGAAATTTCAGTTTCATAGGACTTACTGTTTACGCCCAGGAGTTAACACACACACACACACACACACAGACCTTTTTGCGGGACTTGGTTATTTGGACTCGGGGGACCCTAAAATGTGTATTTCCGTTGAAAACTGGAATTCGAAAATTTTCACGATCGGAATACTTTCCCTTACTATATATAGTAATTGAAAGTAAAAGTATTACATGTCAATAATACAATGAAAATGAATAGAAACTTATTAGCATCAAAACAATTATCTTGAACTAATGATTGACGTTACACACTCGGTAACGACAAAATA
Source organism: Piezodorus guildinii (assembly GCA_023052935.1). NCBI lineage: Eukaryota > Metazoa > Arthropoda > Insecta > Hemiptera > Pentatomidae > Piezodorus > Piezodorus guildinii. The sequence goes on along the minus strand of CM041294.1, from coordinate 11,871,481 downwards.
AACTTTGCCATTCACAAGAAGATAGGAAATCAGGGTTCCAGGAGATCCCAGTGCTATTCTCCAAAAAACATTTGGACCAAGTGAAAAAATAATCATTGAATTATGTTTACAACTAGCTTAGATATTGCCTTTTGAAATCAATGGTAGTGTTATGATATGATGCTTTGAATTAGTGCTTTTCATATTACTTAATTGCCTATCAACAGACTTATAAACAGTTATACTCCAATATTGTTACTTGGAAATAATGAACCATTGTGTAATAATTTGCAGCGTTTTTAAATTTTATGAGAATATATACATTGACTAAATTTCAAAAAAATATTTAAACATTGACCTATCCATCTAATCGTTTTATCTAGTGAAGTTTTGTTAATAATGATTTATACTTTTAAATTATACGAGGAACACAGATTTAAACTCTTCAAACTTCAACCAAGGGTGTTGTATTTTTCTGTTGCTGAGATTGTCAGGTTTAGATTTATTAAGGCATTTGTTATTTTTCCTTTTTTTTTTTTTTTTATAATTAATAAAGAAAACCATATAAAAAATTCTGGGATGAATTAATTTTATATTATGTTCAGTAAATATAATTATCAATCAATTAAGATCATTAATGGACGTATAGATTAAAATTCGTTGAGAAATTTGTGTAAAAATATATGAGTTATACATTTTTTTTATGATAAATCATCATTGAATAATTCAATTAACTATTTCATTAAAATTGTAATAGTTAAAAAATATTCAAGAATGTCTAAAGTAGATAGAGGAAAAATGGAAACGTTTTTTAAGAGATCACGGTTCATCGTTTTTTTTTTTTTTGGTATTGCTCTCCTAAAGTTTTCTTGTAAAATACTTCCATTTTTACTTCGAGAATCAAAGTTTTTAGAACTGATAAAGATATTCTTACGAATAGCAATTCTTAAAGCTAAGGTTATTTACACCAGTACCAAAATGAAATTCATTTCAGAAAAATTATAGTTGACTTTTTCCATAAACCAATATCACTATAGAATTATAATTTCCACCGCTGATTAGAAGTGTAAATATATATTGGGAATATAAGATTTTATAATACTTATGTGGATGAAATATATATATTTTTTAAAATATTTTTACTGCAATTTACAACTGTATTTTGTAATACAACAAGTAAATATGCTGGTAATGATAAAATACATGAAGATAAAATGCACATTGGCATTACTCTAATGGGTATCTAAACTAGAACATCTCAAAGCCATCTTCTTTTCAGACGCCTCGGAGGAATTTCAGGAATTAGAAAGGAAGCAAGGATTGGAACTAGTGGGTTAGAGTGGGAGTGGAGCTTGTCATGGAAGGATTGGTACCTGGTTAGGGCAAAAGTCAGCAACATATGAGATGTTAAGGTCTTTATGGATGTGACAAAGTAAGGAGCATTGAGGATTTTTCGAAGGATTTTGGATTGTAAGGATTGAATAATGGAAGAATTTGATGGTTTCGTAGAGCCCCAAAGCTCAACTCCGTAAGTTCAGATAGGCCTTATGATGGTGATAAAAGATGAGCCTTTTGTAGTTAAGTGGAAGGTTGGAGCGTCTGTCCAGCAAGTGTTGTAGTAAGCGAAAGCGTTCGGCAGTTTCTTGTCGTTTCAGTCTTGTGTGCGGATTCAATAGGTAATTTGGTGGAATTTGTCGGAATTGATTTTGATTCTCTAATTCTGGCACCGGATAAAATATAAATAAGGATTACATAAAAAAGAATGGTTACACTTTAGGATGTTAGGAATTTAGTGAAGAAAATGATACTCGAGCCTGGATTTGAAAGCCGGCTGTAGCGAGATAAATATTTATTTTGTTAAAAAAATATATTTCTATCCGACGAACAAATGTTGTTAGTGATACTTTATAATAATAATAATAATAATAATAATAGGCTTACCAAACGCGAAGGTTCGATGCCGATACCACCAAATTCTGTCTACACAGACTCGTCCAATGTTCGCCGTTCAAGCCCAAGCCCCTGAGATCAGCCTTAACGCAATCCTCCCATCGACGCTAGTGATACTTTATAAAGAATTAAATTCCTCACAAAAAAAAAAAAGAATCATTGAAATCAGTTGGAAAAATATCAGAGATGTACGGTTTTATTGGGTTCATGCAAAATTAATGCAGGTTTTTAGTAGGTATTGTAAATACGCCATATCTTTACTTTAACCATATATATTTAATCAAAATAATTTCCATCTGAATCAATGCACTTTTGCCAACGTTCAACAAGCTTTCTTATTCCACCAGAAAAAAAATCCGAATCCCTGGACTCAATGAAATCACGAAAAGAATTTTCAATGTCGTCCTGGTTTTGAAAATTGTTCTCCCTCAAAAAGTTGTCCAGATGCCTGAAAAAGTGGAAGTCTGTAGGAGAGAGGTCAGGTGAATAAGGCGGATGTTGGAGAACTTCGTAGCCCAACTCGTGCAGTCGTCGAAGCGTTGGTTGTGCAACGTGTGGTCTGGCGTTATCGTGGAGCAGGATCGGCCCCTTCCGATTCATCAATGCTGGGCAAAGACGTTGCAATTTTTGAGTTCCGAGTTCCGCCGCCATTTCTCGTGTGGTTTTGGTTGGGTCTTCTTCCACTTTTGACCTCAGCTGGTCGTTGTCCAGAGCATGATGACGGCCCCGACCTTCCTTGTCTTCGAGGTCGAAATCTCCTCTGCGAAACTTCTGGAACCAACGCTGCACCGTGCACTCATTAATAGCCCCCTGACCCCACACTTCATTAATATTACGAGCCGTTTGCGCAGCGCTGCGCCCTAATTTAAATTCGTAAAAAAAAAATTGACGAAAATCGCACTTTGACATTTTCGATTCAAGACCTTGGAACACACTGAACAAAACGATTTTACTAAACAAATTCATGGTGAAAGAGAGGGTATTAGATAAGGTTTGTTTTGGTATAATAATGATCAATGTTAGGATTAGCTTTGTTTACACAATTGGAATTAAGATATTGCAATAGAGGAAACCTGCATTAATTTTGCATCAACCCAATAAAATTAGGAGTGGTGATAGACCATTTCTCTTTTATTTATTTATCGCTTTTCATATTAGTTATTTGCCTGTAAAAATTTATATAAACTGTTATACTCTAATATAGGAATTTAGAAATAATAATCTATGTTGTAATAAATAGGATTGTTTTTTAAATTTATTAAAAACTTTATCGAAAAAACAGCTTTTACAAAATACAGCAATTTAAATTTATGAAATAAGTTATTTTTTTATATTAACTGTTACATAAAGTCATGGGAATCCCTTCGATATAGGTCTCAGTTTTTTTTCAGACTCTAACGTATTTTGTAATGCAATCTTACAATTTTTCTAAATCATTTATTTTCCTCCCAATGTTTCGATAGGTGATAGTTATATAATTGTTGTTGAGGGTGTATGGTTGACTATTGAAATTAAAATAATTAAGAAATGACAAGGTGCCAGTTAAGTAACTTTCAATAAAAATATATTTTACTAAACCGACTACAGATTATCTCTAACTATAATAATAATAGGCTTACCAAACCCGAAGGTTCGATGCCGATACCAACAAACTCCGCCTACACAGACTCGTCCAATGTTCACCGTTCAAACCCAATCCCCCGAGATCAGCCTTAACGCAATCCTCCCATTGACGCTTCGGCCTATCTTTCGGACGCCTACCAGTCCGATCAGCGAATACCAACTTTCTCGAAATCCGTTTCTCACCGATCCCAACAACTTGACTCGCCCATTTGAGTCTCCGCGATGCTATCAGCTCAATTATATCCACAGGATACAAGTTCCGCAATTCCGCGTTGTTCAAACTTCTAAGCTCCTCAATGGCCTAATCTCTCTTCGAACCAAATATTTTACGCAGAACCTTATTTTCGAAAATTGTTGTTCATCCTTCAAAGTAAGCGGCCACGTTTCACATCCGTAGAGAACCGTCAAAAGAATAATAGTTTGATAAATTTTAACCTTTAAGATTTTAGATAGAAGCCGCGAGCTAAGTGTTCAAATGTATGCCCTGATATATAAATATCACCAAGATCGCCACCGTCTCTGCTACTAATCATATATTTTGTCTTATCGGTATTTAATTCGAGTGCTATTTCTTTACCTGTTTTTATTAACACACTTGTATTTAGTTGTATGCTTTCCGTGTGTTCACCTAGCAGTATCACGAATCATCGGCATACCCCGAAACCGAAATCATGTCACCGGTATTTAAACCAATGGATGAACAACGCCTTAAGGTTTTCGAAAATAATATACTTATAAATATATATATATATATATATATATATATATATATATATATATTGTGAAAAATTGAAGACTTCATAGATAATAAATAATTATCGATCTTTATAATAGCACAACCTATAGCATTTAAATGACTCCTACTATCTAATTAGGAGCTTGCACAATAAACAAAGCCTTAGATATTTATATCAATAAGAATCAAGGTGTTCAAGCTATACCCTTACCTTGCTTTACTAGATCATCTGAGTTCTCGTTCCCTTTGATACCTTTAGACACCGTCTCAGAGTCAACCCTGATGAAGGCCCAATATTGTAGGCCGAAACGTCGGCACATAATTAAAATGACACTTATTTTAAATGTGTGTTTCTAATTTATGACCGCACCCCCAACCATCTTCCTCATCTAATTTGATACCTTTAGGGTATGTTTTTTGGCCTTGGGTAGCCAATGGAGGATATTAAAGTATTGTTTGTGATAATCTACTTTTCTGATAGGTGAGAAGTATTTATTTCAACTTTGTTTAATGATTAAGGATTCATTCCTGAATACATACATTCTTCCTGTTGACAATCCGTTCAAGATTCGGTATAGTTACACTAATTTTGTATTTTTTATACGATTGAATCGATAATGCTAAGAATGAATATTGGATTTGCGAAAGGAGAATAGAATGGATCGGATCCAGGTCTCGTTAGAAATGTCCTCTTGAAGCAACCCTTTCAAGTGTTACAACTCCAACAAGCCTCAGTGGATTGTTAGTTCTTTGGCTATTCTAACAATTGGATTGGATCTCCACACATGCATGACCTTGTCTTATCAATGGAATTTCAGATTTCAATTAAAATAATCAATGTATTATAACTTCAAAATCAACAAAATTCCATTCGTTTTTCCGTCAAACATTTGCTTCGTCAGCTTATGTTCTGTTTAATTAACAGCATCATATATTTTCCTTGTACCTCCGATACCTTGAATTATCACATAATTTAATATTCCTGTTGTTGTGAACGACTTTTATTAATCGGTTACGTAGAAACTCCATATGAAATGGAGCACAAGTCTGAGGTGGGGTTAGTCATGATGCCGTGGAAAAACTACAAAGATTTTTTCTTAAAAAACTATTTAAATTGCCAAAATATACTCCAACTCATTTCCTCCATTTTGAAACAACAATAGATCCAATATTTATGTTCACCCTAAAGATGCATTTCGATTATATTATTAGAACTTTGAATTTACCACCACATAGATATCCAAAGATATTAGCATTACATATAGTTAAGAAAAAAATAGCATGGTTCAAAAACATACTTTATCAGAAAGATTCGCATGGATTAAATTTTAACTTAAATCTAACTGTGATGATATTAAGTTATGGAAAAATAGTCTAGCAACATTAAGGGTTCAAATGCAAAAAAATATTTATACCCAAAATATTATAAAAGTTAGAAATTCTAAAATATCTCCCTTTTATCCACATTTAACCACAGTAAATTACATTACTGACAAATATTCACTGGAGGTGATTAGATGAGTAATTAAAATCAGGGGTGATGTTTTAAACCTGAATTATAAAAATTTCATGAAAACAAATAATAAATGTAGTTTGTGCAATACAAATGAAACAGAAGACCTTTTTCACTTTTTGGCTGCCTGTCCGATACTTACTGAGTTTAGAAAAAAATATTTTAATTCTAAAAATTTAACTTGGGATCAAATTTTAGAGTTGATAAATGGAAAAGATTGGCTGGCGTTAGTTAATTTCTCCACATCGGCTTTCTCTTATAGAATGTTACTAACGAAAGAATTTAACTATTAGTGAATTTGTAAAATTAAATTTAACTAATTTTGAATTTGACTATTTGTGAATTAATTTTAGTACATAAATAGCATGCGAAGTGTTTGTTTATAATTTTGTAATTAATTATTGATATTGATGGATTAAAGATTAATTTTGTTAATAATGTTTTCTGTATGTATTGTGCGAATTTGGTCTCATATCACCATAACTAATATTCATTGAGAAACATAATAATAATAAATAAATTCTTAATTATCCTAGGACAAGTCCCTTTAGAATAAAAAATACAGAAATTACAAAATGTGCTTTGCAGTCTTAGAGTAAGTTAAATACAAGTTAATTATAACTTGTATAAAATTAGACATGTTCAAATAAGAAGAAAACAAAAACAATGACAAAAAAATAAATAATAATAATAATAATAAATTATTTACAGTTCTGTGGGAGCCTGGGTATTTATTAAATGATTATATATGCAGGATTTAATGGTTGAAATAGAGTTGAAATGACGGATTGAAGGAGGTATAGAATTCCATAGGATTGAAGATCGAATGAGAAAGGATCTGTCGAAATGTGCAGTTCGGTGGGCCGTACTGTATAAATCTGAAGGCCTAGAGCGTGTACAACGAGGATGGACAGAGGATTTGAATTGAAGGAGGTAAAAAATGTATGATGGGCGGCGGGATTGGAAAACTTGATAAAGGAATGACACAAGGAAGTACTTGCGGCAATTGGAAGGGTAAAGCCATAAAATTGGGACAGGGAGGCATACCTGGAGACCCCGAAGATCAATCGGACAAAGCAATTGAATAAGCGTTTTATTTTTACTTCGAGATCCCCAGAAACACCATCGTATACCGTACAGCAATAGTCGAAGTGGGGAAATATTAGAGAGGTAACGAGGAGTTTTCGGGTTTCGTAGGGAAATAGGTGACGGAGGGAATATAGTCGCTTTATGGTTGAAAAGGTTCCACGGGAGATTTCGGAAATATGATTTTTGAAGGATAGAGTTTGGTCGAAGGTTACTCCCAGATTTTTAACAGTCGGGTGGAACTTTATAGGATTACCATTTAGGAACAGGGTTGGGATATGTGGAACTGTTTGTAACATATTGTAATATATCTAAATAAATAAATATTAATTTAAAAAATATAGGTCAATACCGTTTGAAAAGTTGCGGCTTAGTTATTTATTTATTTTTATTATATTCTGTCGTTACGGAAAAAGTTATTTTTACTGTTTTCTTCTTCCTTTGACTTTCAAATCGGCACAACATTGCTTTTTCCTTGAAATCCCTGAGTGCTCCCAATTTTCATCCTAAGCGGAAGTCTCACTAATTGATAATAATTATAAATATAAGGAATAGATACAGACAAATACATGAATACGAATTCTATCCTCCTTATTAAATTGATACTACCAATAAAATTGATAATTTTGAATTGTTTTTGTTAACCAATAACCTGAAAATCATCTGGAAAATTGGATTTCATAGATGAATTCTTCAATTTGGTTACCCATTACGCATTTCCACACGTTATGTATATATATATATATATATATATATATATATATATATTGCTTTTATTACTTTATGTATTGGGTTGATGCAAAATTAATGCAGGTTTTTAGTAGGTATTGTAAATACGCCATATCTTTACTTTAACCATATATATTTAATCAAAATAATTTCCATCTGAATCAATGCACTTTTGCCAACGTTCAACAAGCTTTCTTATTCCACCAGAAAAAAAATCCGAATCCCTGGACTCAATGAAATCACGAAAAGAATTTTCAATGTCGTCCTGGTTTTGAAAATTGTTCTCCCTCAAAAAGTTGTCCAGATGCCTGAAAAAGTGGAAGTCTGTAGGAGAGAGGTCAGGTGAATAAGGCGGATGTTGGAGAACTTCGTAGCCCAACTCGTGCAGTCGTCGAAGCGTTGGTTGTGCAACGTGTGGTCTGGCGTTATCGTGGAGCAGGATCCTATTCATCAATGCTGGGCAAACACGTTGCAATTTTTGATTCATGCTGTCAATTTCTTGACAGTACTTGTCAGCAGTTATAGTCTCACCTCGATTGAGAAAGCTGTAGTGAATAACACCAGCATTATACCACCAAACTGTGACCATAACCTTTTTTGGGTGCAGGTTGGGCTTCGGGAAAGGTTTTGGTTGTTCATCTTTGCCCAGCTATTGGCTAGAACGCCTTCTGTTGTCGTATAAGATCCATTTTTCATCGCACGTCACAATGCGATCGAGAAATGGATCATTTTTATTGCGTGTCACAAGCATGGAGCAGATTTCAAAGCGGCGATTTTTTTGGTGGTCGTTTAATTGGTGTGGCACCCACTTGGCCATCTTTTTTACCTTACCAATTGCTTCCAAGTGGCGTACAACTGTGGATTGGTTCACACCGAGTTCCGCCGCCATTTCTCGTGTGGTTTTGGTTGGGTCTTCTTCCACTTTTGACCTCAGCTGGTCGTTGTCCAGAGCAAGATGACGGCCCCGACCTTCCTTGTCTTCGAGGTCGAAATCTCCTCTGCGAAACTTCTGGAACCAACGCTGCACCGTGCACTCATTAATAGCCTCCTGCACCACACTTCATTAATATTACGAGCCGTTTGCGCAGCGCTGCGCCCTAATTTAAATTCGTAAAAATAAATTTGACGAAAATCGCACTTTGACATTTTCGATTCAAGACCTTTGAACACACTGAACAAAACGATTTTACTAAACAAATTCATGGTGAAAGAGAGGGTATTAGATAAGGTTTGTTTTGGTATAATAATGATCAATGTTAGGATTAGCTTTGTTTACACAATTGGAATTAAGATATTGCAATAGAGGAAACCTGCATTAATTTCGCATCAGCCCGATTCAATAAGAATAAAAATTTTGACAATAAAACTCAAGAAGCGGTTTGTTTTATTTCTAGATAAACCTAAGTACTTCGAACTGTTACTGTTGTCGCTACAATTAACGGAATGCGTTGGCATGTGCTATATGAGGATTGATTATTGATTTTATTATGTAGGTTACACAGCTATTAACAGAGAGTTATGTTAGATATTTTATGTAGCACATGATATATCCAAAGTTAGTTTCATGTCTGCTTCATTATACACTATATTAATTCAGCATTCGTCCAATCTAGTAGTAACGAGTATTATTAAAATAGTCAAAAACAATATTTATTTTAAAAATAATAAAACAAAATAAAGATTTTTGATTTATAATACTGCCTAATGATATAATAACACTTCTAGAAAAATTACAAAACATGGATAAAGAAAATTAGATCAAAAGCTAGTTAGGTTTGAGTAAGAGTTGGTTCTTAACACGCGTGCCCAAACAAGAAATTTCGTAGAACTAATACTGCAAAAATATTGAATTGGAAAAATCATAGAGAAATTTGTACAAAAATTAAAATTGATGAACAGCTGAAAATGTATTCAATTAATATACAAAATAGTTACCACCGTTAGCGATTACCCTTTCCCAACGGCTTGGAAGGTCCATTATCTCTTTTTCCAAAAATCACTGTCCGTTTAGACGTAATCTTCTGAGTAGGAGTTCCCTTGTAGAAAATTTTCGAGGGAACGGAAAAGATGGAAATCCGAAATCGGAAAATGTCAGGAAATTACGGCGGGTGAGGTAAAACCTCCCATCTGAAGCTTAATAACTTTTGCCTAGTCCTGAAAGACACATGGGGCCTAGCGTTGTCTTGGTGGAATAGCACTCCTTTCCGATTTGCCAACTCTGGCCGTTTCTATTCAATTCAATCGATCTAACTGGGCGCATTCAAAGTCCATATTTATAGTTTGGTGTTGTGGAAGAAGCTCAAAATGAATGGGTCCCTTCCAATCCCACCAAATACTGAGCATCACCTTTCTTGGATGCAAACCGGCGTTTGGTGTGGCGAGCGGCGTTGTTCCAGACAAACCCCAAGATTTTTTTCGGCTGTTGTTGATGTAGAGAATCTATTTTTCGTCACTAGTACAATTTGTTTCAAAAATGGATTCTCCACATTTTTTTTTTTTATTTTTTTTTTTTTAGCAGGAAATTACGACGTGAAATCCCAGACGTACTCGGCCTTCTTTAGATGATCAAAAATGGTCGATTTACAGGATCTTAACTCCGCAGCTATCACACGCAGCTATCATTCGTGGATTGTTTGTAATGGCCGTCATACTATCCTCGATGTCAAGAGTTGAGCTCCGGCTAGCCCGGGGTTGGTCTACCAAATTAAAATCTCATGACCTGAACCTCGAAAACCACTTCTGAACCGTGCTATCAGCAATTGAATTACTGTAATACACTGCACGAATCTTTCTTGTAGTTTTGGCTACGTTTTTCCCTTTTTTAAAAAAGAACAACATAATATGCCAAAAATAAACTAAATCGTCACTCACTCGGCTTGCAATAAACTACACGAATTTAGGGTTTAAACATAGTTAATCCCATGCGGATTAAAGGCATATAAATAAACATTAGCTTTGTAATTCATTTTTAGTAAAAAAAAAAAAAAAGCTAAATTTTATTTAAAAAATCTCTAGACATACGGAGTAGAGCTTTGGGGCTCTGCTAAACCATCAAATTCTTCCCGCATCCAATCCTTAAAATCCAAAATCCTTCGTAAAATCCTCAATGCTCCTTATTTCGTAACTAATAAACTGATCCACAAAGACCTTAATATTCCGTATCTTGCTGATTTGGCCCGATCTAGATACCATTCCTTTCATGACAAACTCCATTCCTACCCTAATCCTCTAGTTTCAATCCTTTTTTCCACTTAAATTCCCGACAATCCTTCGAGGCGTCTGAAAAGAAGATGGCCCCGAGACCTTCTAGCTTAGAATATATTTAGAGTGTTTCATCTTCTCTACATGTGTTTCATGCCTTTATATATTTTTCTCAAATTTACTTTTATTCCTTTATACAGTTGTAAATTGCAATAAATAACTAATAAAAAAAAATCTCGACGAACTATTCGGCCAACCCAATAGGTTGTTAATCTATAGTTTAACTCATCAATTTTATGCCCTAATTGAAGAATGGGCATTAATCTATCAGTAATGAAATAAATCTGGTGCGAGAAACACATCACTTTTACTTACTTCAGTTATTAAAATCAATTAAATAATTCTTAAATGCAGTAAGAGTTGGTATAGCTGTAGCTGTAGTGTAGTATAGCTGCCTTAAATATGAAATTTCATTATTTTACGACCTATTGTTTTCATAATAAATAGACTTACAACATACAAACACACTCACACAAACACACGGATTATTCGGGTTCTGGGGACTTTAAAACTTTTCACGATCACAATAGTTTACCTTGCTATATATATATATATATATATATATATATATATAATATATAAATATATATATAAAAATAATAAAAAAAAAAAAACCTGTACCACTACAACCCATGAAGGGTCTTGGGCTCAGTACATATAGAGATTCGTACTGTTTCTAGGCCAACGGCAGTGCAATGAGGTGATTAGGCCTTAATCACGCTCAGCCGCCAGGTTTTTCCCCAATTAATTTGGGTACCCACTTTATAGAGGCTGGGTCTGCCCCAGGAGGGTCTCCATACCCTAGAGTCGCCCCCCGACTGAATTAACAGAATAAATAATATTCTACCACAGGCGGGATTCGAACCCAGGACCCGGAGCACAGCAGACTAGTGCTCTATCCACTAGACCACGCCGCTCTCATATATATATATATATATATATATATATATATATTATATATATTATATATATATAATATATATATATATATATATACATACATAGGTAACTGAAAGTGATAAATTAATGATAGCCAGTAATTAATGAATATTAATAATACAAATATCAAATCTTAAAACCATACATTAGTCTTAAACCATTATAGATATTGGGTATTTGGTACGTATTTTGGATGACAGTTTAAATTAACGCTCTGTAAGTTTAATTAAAGATAGAAAACATTTACTGGATATAAGCAATTGGAAAATAATTTATTATTACCAATGCATTACAATTACTGCATCTTGGTGCATTGCAGTTAGTATGCTTAAGTATTTCACTACAAACTTGGTGATCCTTAGGTCACTGAAGACTTTCCTTGCTATCCACTTAACTATTTTAAGTCTCATTGCTACTAGTCTTCATGAACGAATAAGTTAAGAAACATACCAATCCATACACGATTATTAATTAATCATACATCTAATCAAGAAGAAAAACAAAATAGTTCGAAGATTTCTATTTTACTCAGAGTTTTTTTTTTACTATTTTTTTTTTTTTTTTTTCTAGCGATGTCTATATTACCACAACTTATCTTGAAATTTATTAGTAATAAATTATTTTAAAAGTCGTGCGTGATTTACAAATGTTTTAACCAAAGATGACTAAGATATATTACGGTTTTAACTTTAGGTATCTTGGTATTAAATGATAAGAGATTATTTTAAAAAATAGTAACATTTTATTAATATAATGTTTTAAAAATTCATAAGAATGATAATGTAAGAGCGAAATAGGTTCGAATATCATTAAAAGGAAAATTTGACGAGAAAATTGGAATTATAAAATGAAATGGAGTTCAATTTATAAATTAAGAGGCTTATAGTACTCGAAAGGAGAGAACGCTAGAAACATTCCTAAAACCTCTTGAAAGCTAATTTAGTCAAGTCGTGATTATAGCATCGTATACTGGGAAATTGCAATAAAAGGACCATTTAACAATCTGTTATTGCCTCAGGAATGAAGTTATGAGAATTTTATTTTAAAGAGTCCATAATCCTTCACGCCGTATTTTAATCTCTAAATATAGTCTAAACGAATATATTCGTAGTAAAATTAAGTTTCAGACAGTATGCATTTATTTAATTCTATTTTAACAATAAACACAAGGTCAATAAAGAATATCTCGTTGTAATAGTTAGGAGTTTTACGAAAAATCCAAGTGCATAAGGCTCGTAGGAAGCAGATCGCGTACAAAAATAAAATAAAATAAAGCAATTATAACAGTCTTTAAGCGTTTTAAATTACCAATAACAATCCATGAAGAATGAGTTTTTGAGTTCATTAAAAAGATTCGTAAAATTTCTAGGTTAACAACTGTCCTAGTAATTTAGTAAAAATTATATTTGTCTAGAAAAGCTGTAATATTTTGTTATCTAATTCGTTTATTACCAAAAAAAACCCGCCACGAACAGCAATATTGCACGGTTTAACGTTAAATATTTGCAGTAAAATTAAATCTAGTCTATATTTATCTTTATATTGAGTTTGGAAAATTGTATTTAAACTCAAAATTAACGGATATGGAATGGAGTCATAACAAAAAGATTTCTAAAGCTTTTATTATAAATGTATATGCATATTTCAATGTGTACGCGTCGGAAAACTATGGATGTTTTTCCTTATAATTAAACTGTATCAATTTGTTTTCTTTCTGTATTAAAAATTGACAGTTTTCGTAATTTTTTTTAAATATTATTTTTACTGTTTAAATTGTTTTTATTTAGAAATAAAACAATCTGCTACAATCATGGAAAATGATTATTAGTGCTATAAGAAATCATTCATTCCATATTTAATGTTATTCAATTTTTTTTTTAATAAAGTCAACATGATAAATACTTCAGAAAGTTATAAATATGTTAAATATTCATTGATTAATACTCAATAAATACAACGGGCAATAGGAGGCCTTCAAAGGAAGGCCAAATTGAGGGCGAATTCTTTGATAGTCTCCGGTACTGCACGAACTCACTGTTTAACACACTGACTCCGACAGGACGGCCACAGCGCTGGCAAGACTATGTACGGACCCTCAGACTAGACTGAGAAACCATAACTTGACTAACTGACTCAGAAAGACTAGTGAGCCCCATCACTAGACGTGACTCCCATTCGCTCCCATATACCGAAAATTTTTGTATCCTCTCTCCCCTCTTATAATCATGTAATGCAGAAAAATAGATCCCATATTCCTTCCTCTATTTCCGATTTCCAACCCCCAACTCCCATTGGGCTTAGAGAAAAAAAATTCAACAAACTATTTCATCTCTAAAATTATTTATAAACGTAACTATAAAACATTATAATAATAAAAATATTTGGCTAATATAGCAATAAGGAATATTGTTTAAAACACAGCACATTTTACAAGGTCAATTTCGTTAACGTTCTATATATATATATATATATATATATATATAGTTAACAAAATTGACCTTGTAACATTGAATTGTGCTTTTTTTTTTTTTTTTTTTTTTTTTTTTTAACAATATTTCATTTAATGTAATTATCAATCAAAATTCACTTTATAAACAATATTCATCCCGCTCCCTCCCCTTCTCCCCTCGGATTAACACTTGACCAGAGGATGATTTGCGACTGACATATCAAAATGGAAACGAAGGCCCCTAACCAACGACTGAAAGTACTAAACTCCATTCTATCCTGATCGTTTAAGAGATTAATTGAGTTCAGAAAAGTAGACTCGCGAAAAAAAAAAAAAAAAAAAAAACTGTCATTTTAATCTAAAAGTTTTCAGACTCATAACTACATCTTCTTAAACATAAAGCTACGTAAACTGTAAAAATGACAGTCCAGGAGCTATCAAGAAAATATCCAGTTCACTGTTGAATGATTGTAAGCAACAAAAATAGATGCAATTAACTGTAATAATGACAATTGTTAAATTTATCATGTATATATTTTTAATATTTTACTTTAATAAAGCTGTTTATAAATCTAATAATTTTCTTTTTCTTTCAGAATCATCCTTGCCACGGTTCGCTGAGCCAATCCCAAATGTTACAGTTACTGTGGGAAGAGACGCTCTTCTTGCTTGTGTAGTAGACAATCTAAAAAACTATAAGGTAAAGTTAAACTATATCTCTAAGTATTTTTTAAATTATATTGTTTCTTTATTCACGATTGTGAAAATCGTGTGCACGCAACACACGATGCAACAAACTTTCACTTATCTCCGTTTTTAAAATCTATTAGAGAATATTCAAATATGAGTGAAACCATAAAATAATTCCTTCCAGTAATTCTCAACGGTCAACTAATTACATCCACAATCATAAAATAATTAGTTAAATGGAATTTCTATAGAAACATGTGTTTTATTAAAAATCTTTTATATTTTTATCTGAAATAATCAGTTTGTTTTATCGGCTTTTCATCACTCTCTATTAACTTCTAAAAGCTTGTGTATAAGATCATATTTTTTCTAAAATCTTTAGCTTTCAAACGGTATATCATACATGTATATTACTGCTCTTATGTTCAAAAACAAAAAATTGCATTAAGAAAATATTTTTTTCAGTTTTCTCCTTTGGTTAGATATCGAATTCGTTCAACTCATATATTTATATGTTTTTCATCAGTGGTAACAAGATAATATATTTATTTTTATAAAATCTGCAAAATTAAAGGTACTTTACAGAAAAAACGTGTAAAATATCAGCATTTAAGCTCTGTCAGAATAATCAGAATGAAAACTACATGATGTTAAAGTCCATTACATTTTACATAGATATAGCGAGTTTAATCAAAATCGTCGGAACCGTTTTCGAGAAAATCGTAAAAAGGTACTAAATGCATGGGATAAAGTGGCTTTTTTGGTAAGCTCATTTTGATGAATAAGATATTGTAACGTCTCGGGCGTATATTTGTCTTAAATATGAAATTTCAGTTTCATAGGACTAACCGTTTCCGCCCGGGAGTTACCATACACACACACAGACCTTATTGCGGGACTTGGTTATTTGAACTCAGGGGACCCTAAAATGTGTATTTCCGTTGAAAACTGGAATTCGAAAATTTTCACGATCGCAATACTTTCTCTTACTATATATAGTAAGTGAAAGTAAAGTAACTTTCACTTATCTATATATGAAATATATAGTAAGGAAAAGTATCGCAATCGTTAAAATTTTCGGATTCCAGTTTTCACTGGAAATACACGTTTTAGAGTCCAATGAGTCCAAAAAGGTACGTGTGTGTGTGTGGTAAACCTAGCGCGATAACAATAAGTAGTTCATATTTTAAGAGCGTATATAGCTGAGATGTTACAGCACCATTTTATTTCATTCTAAGCAGAAGAGCCACTTTATGTTATGCATTTTGTACCTTTTTACGATTTTCGCAAAAACGGCTATAACGGTTTTGATTAGACTCGTAATATCGATGTAAAATTTAATGGGCTTTAATATGATGTAAAGTCATTTTAATTGAAATAGTCTGACAGGGCTTAAATTTTTCTTTTAATTTTTAATTTTTCAATTTAAATTTTCTTCATCTCAAGTACCTTTAGTTTTATAAGATGAGGAAGATGGTTTGGGGTGCGGTCATAAATCAGAAACACACATTTAAAATAAGTGCTACTTTAATTATATGCCGACGTTTCGGCCTACAATGTGGTCCTTCATCAGGGTTGACTCTGAGACTGTGTCTAAAGAAGTGACTTTTTTTCTGGACTTCTTTAAACGCAGTCTCAGAGTCGACCCTGATGAAGGCCCCCATTGTAGACCAAAACGTCGGCACATAATTAAAATAGCACTTATTTTAAATGTGTGTTTCTAATTAATGACCGCACCCCCAGCCATCTTCCTCATCTAATTTCTCAACGGTCAACAAAAACTCCATCATTATAATACTTCTGAATCAAAACAACACAATGTCATAGATGATTTAACTAAAATTATACCTTTGATTTAGCATTTAGCATTTAGCATACCTACCTTTGATTTAGAATTTGAGTGAAATTGAAGAAAGGAAAAGCAGATGGCTAAGGGGGAAGGGTGAATGGAGGGGGTCACTTGATTAGTAACCACTCAAAGAGATTTTCCTTCTCTCGTTCCTTAGAGATTTTTTTTTCATTTAGAACAATGTAATTGAAATCTTAGCCTAAATGTAAAACTCTTGATCTCGACTTGGTCTCTAGTCTAATTAATATTATTTAGGAATAAATGAAGTAATAATAAAGTATTGAAGGGACTTTTTCATTTTAGGCAACCTGTTACTAAGTTATGATAACGGGTATTTTATGAATTTTTTATAACTTTATTTCTTTATCCACACCTGTTTATACATACATATAACAATCAGTGGATTGTCTGTCAGATTCATTACAATATAGGGGCATGTTACAATACCCAGTGGTATCTCTTCCGTGGCATGTTTTAATTCAAAAGATTACAGAAGATCTCTCATCCATGACCTTTTCAGTCTTCTCCTGATGTTGTTGGACATATTGGTTGTTGCCATTTGTTCTATGAGAGGGTTGTAATGTCCTAGTAATTTGTTGTGAAATCGAGAGTAGTGAGTTCGTATGTATTCGCTGACGGTAGGCATGTGTAAGTCTGTATGTATAGTTGTGTTTGAAACATACCAAGGTGCTTGCGTAATTCGTCTAAGTATTTTTGACTGGAAAGTTTGAAGTCTTTGTATATGAGTCTTTTTTGCAGCTCCAAAGATTTGAGAGGCGTAAGACCATATTTGTTTTAGTAAGTATGTGTAGGTGGCAAGGTTCTGTCTTAATTTTAGTTTTGATTGTCGTCTGAGTAGTGTGTGCAGCAGGTCTACTTCTTTGGTTTAGTGTCTTTCGTTTTTTCTTAATGTGCGGGCCCCAAGTCATTCTCCTGTCAAAAGTTAGTCCTAGGTAGTTGACACTGCCTGTTTGTCGTATTGGTACATTATCGATGTACACTGGTGGACAGGTTTCACGTCTCAGTGTAAATGTCATATGTTGGCATTTGTCATAGTTTAATATTGTTTTCCACAGCTTGCACCAATTCTGTAGTTTTTGTAAGTGATGTTGTTTATTCAGTGAGGCTTAAGAATGGTCTTCATATTTTGATAAGATTGCAGTGTCGTCTGCGTATGTTGCCGTCAGGATGTTTGAACTATCTGGCATGTCGTGCGAGTATAATATATGTAGCAGTGATGCAAGTATTGAACCTTGAGGCACTCCTGCTAGCACTTGTCTTATTGAATTTTATGAATTTAAGCAATGATTTATCTATATCAGATAATATCATATGATTTCAGATTTGTAATTCTCTAAAAGTTATTATCACAGTGTGAGTTGGTGTATGAAGTTAATCTGTGCTCTATATTACTTTCACTTACCAATGTATGGACTATATAGTAAGAGGAAGTATTGAGATCGTGAAACTTTTCTAATTCCAGTTTTCAACGTAAATAAACGTTTTAGGGTCCCCTGAGTCCAAATAACTAAGTCCCGCAAAAAGTTCTGTGTGTGTGGTTACTCCCGGACAAAAACTAAAAGACCTATGAAACTAAAATTTCATATTTAAGACAACTATACGTCCGAGAAGTTACAAACACTTTTTCATCAAAATCAGCTCACCAGAAGAGCCACTTTATACTATGAATTTTGCACCTTTTTACGATTTTTTCAAAAACAGCTTTAACGATTTTGATTAAACTCGCTAAATAGATGTAATATTTAATGGACTTTGTTATGATGTAGGTTTCATTCTGATTGAAATAGTATGACAGTTCTTAAATGCCGATATTACAAATTTTCTTCCTCTAAAGTACCTTGAATTTTGCAGAATCTATAAAAATTACCATTTAATTTTGTTACCAATGATGAAAAAGAGGTAAAAAATATTATATTATACACAAGCTAGTAAAAGTTCATCAATAGTGATGAAAAGCCGATAAAACTAATTGATTATTTTATATAATAATATAATAGATTTTTTAATAAAACACATGTTTCCATAGAAATTTAATTTAATTAATTCTTAATAGTTTCACGTATTTTTATCTCTAACTAACTGTATTTGAAAATTCTTTCATCGATTTTTAAAACGGAGGTAAGTGAAAGTCGTGTGTTGCCGGCACCAGATTTTTTATTATTTAAATAACCGTTATCAGTTTGCCTAAAATAAAAAAGGCCCGAATTAACATATATTAATCATAAAAATCTGGTGCGCGCAACACACGACTTCCACTTACCGCCGTTATTAAAATCAATTTAAGAACTTTTAAATAAATTTAGAGATATATGAGCTAATACATAAAGTTTGGATAGAAACATGTGTTTCATCAAATAAACTATTATATTACTATCTACAACAGTGGTTCCCTAGAAAATTTCAATGCCAAGGACAGCCAAAACCTTGTTTGTGACCGACTGCTTAGCAGTTGTATTCTTTATGAAAAAAAGTCACGTTTTGCTTCATTTAATAAGTGTTGATGCTCTATTGACCCGCATATTGTAAATAAACCTTATTTACGTACGTAATATTTGTCAATGAATCCTAATATAAAAAAGCTATATTGCTTTTGATGAGAAATATGACACATTTGTTAGTGATGGCGCTTGTTAGACACGCTTTATCTCAGTTGGCATTGTTCGAATCACAATTTTGACGAATGTTTTCTTGTTAAAACACTGGTGGATAATATTTTTTGTTACATATTTTTCACTGGGTCCTAGAATACATCGGGGCTAGTTGAGCATAAGGGCATGTTGGGCAATTTTAATAACTCGCAAACTATTCACCGTACGCAAAGAAAGAAAGAGGCGTGGGAGGGATAATCACCACGCGATCGCTAGTGGCGGCTGGATGAGCGAGTGAGGCGCTTCTGTGTTTTGTTTACTTTGTGACCAAAAAGTTTTTTTTTGTTTTTGTTTTATTTATTTATTAAGATATATTACAATTTTTTTCTATATGAACATTAGCAATAGTGATATAAGATCCTATTCACACAATATATACAGTATACATTGATAAAGTCAAAATGAAAAATGGAAAAACAGGTGGAACTGACATGATCTCTTACGAGTTTTGGAAGAGCTTGCCGCAGAACTGGATGGTATACCTGTAGGGTTTTTTTCAACAATATCATGGATCATGAAAGGATACCAGCAGATTTAACCAAATTAGCGAATATCTCATGGTTCATAAAAAAGGTTGTATCCGCTCACCAGAGAATTACAGAAACATAACTCTGACTAATGGTCTTTTAAAAGTTTTCACTCAAGTGCTACTGGAAAGACTTAATATATGGGCAAATCATACAAAGACAATTCCTGAATGTCAGTCAGGATTCCGCACTAGTAGGGGATGCATTGATAACATTTTTGTAGTGACCTCTCTTGTCCAAATAATGCACTCAACCTCAAAACATTTATATGCAGCTGTTGTAGATTTCCGGAGAGCTTTTGACTCTGTCAACCATAATCTGTTGTGGCAAAAACTTTTTGATACAGGGCTTAGCTGTAAGTACATCAGACTACTGCAATCACTTTATGCCCAGGCATCCGTGATTATTAAACAAAGAACTGAAAATATTGTTCCTGTAAGTGAAGGGGTTCTACAAGGAGAAACTCTTAGTCCTGCCTTGTTCAGTATTTTCCTATCTGACATCGAATCTTTTTTCCGATCAAGGGGTAGGAAAGGGATAAAAATTGATAAAGTCAAATTAAATAAAATATAATATATATGCAAAATAAAAAATCGAACAACAACCTATAATTGAGATAAATGAAATACTAAATACAAATAAACGATATATATAGAATTAAATAATAATAAATATAAAAACAAAACATCAACCTATAATTGAGATAAATAAAATTTTGGCAAATATATAAACATCATACAAACAAACATAACTAGATACCATATATACAACTGCTATAGGGACCCCAGATTGGGCTCCACTTGTGGAGGAAAAAGCGGAATCCAAGAGATCCTAGCGCCTCCCTCTCAGCCGGGTCACTGGTGTGACTCAGAGGAGGCAGAACTAGGGCGCAATAGCCACAAACATTACATTACATTAGTGGAAGATCTGACCAGTGCCAGAACTCCAATTTAAATTTTTACAATAGGTCTCACGGCCACTGCCGATTCAATCTTCGAGGAGGATTGTAGGGATGGGTGTTACTGGATAGGGATTGTGCTAGAGGGTTAGGATTATGGCTAAGGTTCTGAGGAAATTTGGAAAATTTGGATGGTACCAGGTCTAAAATAAACGGAATTTTAAGATCGTGGTGTAGAGTACAGTTGGTAACGTAATAAAGAGCATTAACTATTGTTCGGAGGACTTTGGATTGGAAGGATTGGATCCGTTTGATGTTAGAATGTTTAGCTGTCCCCCACAGTTCAAGACCGTAGGTCCATATAGGTTTTAGTACTGTCTTGTATATTGGTAATTTGTTGTCAACTGTAAGATGAGATTTTCTGTTTAGTAGTCTGTATAACTGGTCGAATCTGCGGTTGAGTTCTTTTCTTTTAAGTCTTGTGTGTGGGTTCCACGTCAGTTTTTTGTCTTGTAAATAGCCAAGATACCGGACTGTGACTGAGGAAGGAAGCGGTATGGAATTGAAATAAACCGTTGGACAGGATTTGCGTCGAAGGGTGAATGTGACGTGTGAGAACTTGTGTGTCCAAATGTAAAAACGTCGTTACTCACAAGTTTTCGCCTGTATTAGTCAATTTATATCTGTTTTTAATGAGGTAAGTGTTAATGTTTCCGAGAATTATTGGACTTTTCATATGTGGAGTTGTTTTGGGTATAATTCTTATAATTTTTTTTATAACCTCGATTTTGTTTAAAGTTCCGGGTTGGGGTTTACTTGAGCTAATGTTATGTATTTTTTGTTTATTATATTTCCAGTTAATTATCTAAAAAAACTACTTTAAGTTTTGTTATTCTATCACTGACACTACATAAAATTATTTTCGTTTTTGTCGAATGCAACAGTGACAATCATCATTAAGTTCCAAAGATCTAATTAATATTTTTTAAAGATATGAGCTGTGTGAGTAATAATATAAACATTTAAATCTGATTTTAAATAGAAAGACTGAATCTAATGTTGAAGTTAATCGTAAGATACTTTAATGTTTTATTGATTCAAGTTTTGGTTAATTATTCAAAGAAAATTACTTTAAATTTTGTAGTTCTGTCACTAAAAGACGAAAAATAAAGAGCGGATTGTTAAACACATATGTTACTTTATTTATAGTCAAAATTGAATCCATGGTTTGGTTAGAAATTCATAGTGCTCAACTTGCCCCATACCCTTGCTCAACTTACCTCACCTTTGGGGTACATTGAGCAAACATGACTTTCTGGATTTAAATAGCTGTAACTCTTAAATTCGACTATTTAAAAAAAATTACTATCTACACTTTTTACAATATATATATATATATATATATATATATATATATATATATATATATATATATATATATACGAATCCATCAAGCAGCTTAAAAACTCATTAAGACTTATAGAAGGAGAGTTATATCCGTTCAAGTTAAAAATAGCTCAACTAGCCCCTATTCTATCCTACCGCTAAGGAGCTATAAAAAAGGTTTAAAAGTTTTGATAAAAATGTAACCTATGATTAAATGTACTAAGAGCATTAAAATAAATTTTGATATTAATATTTTTTTTTCTTTCTTTACTTAATTAATCCGTTCGCAAAATCAATCTCTCCCTGATCGGGAAGGGTAAATTATAGATAGACGTATCCGTTATCTAATGATTTTCCAAGTCAGGGAGAAATACTAAATCCACATTTTTTTTTATTATTTTTTTTTTTTTTTAGAATCAAGCCACGAAGGTCAATGAAAAGTAAATCATTCCATTCTTTTCGTACGTGGTTAAACTGTTAACCTATGACTAAGACATTATATCACAACTTCTAACGCACAGGAATTAAATTAATCATTGAAATAGTATCCGTTTCTCGTGGTAAAGGTCTGACGCACACACTGTGGTTTATGGAGCATTAATATTCTGTCTGTTTCCGAATACACTGAACCACATCACAGCCTTTGTAAATTTTAGAGACTGCTTCTTTTCATTTCTTTGAAAAAGATTGATGTTTCTGTTTGATTTCCACGCAATGTGTAAATAAAACAAAACAGTAAGGAATCTACTGACCGAAATCAGTTCTTAAAACAAGCATGTTGATTTTCCTGAAGGTAGGGGTCCAAAAACATTATAAATAAGCGTAAATTAATTATTCTCTTTAACTAAAACTTTAC
Organism: Piezodorus guildinii; assembly: GCA_023052935.1. Lineage (NCBI taxonomy): Eukaryota > Metazoa > Arthropoda > Insecta > Hemiptera > Pentatomidae > Piezodorus > Piezodorus guildinii. Next base: position 11,848,341 of record CM041294.1, on the reverse strand, counting down.
TTAGTCGAGGTATCGCTAGATTCCTATAGGAAACAAAATCTTTTTGGGTAAAAGAAAATTTATAGCCTTTATCAGAATGATTTTATATTTTCTTCGAATTGTTACTAAGTCCATTGCCAGTAACTATCTAATATCTGAAGATATTCTACAGGATACAGATAGATCTAAATCACAATTCTAAAAACCACAGTATCCCGAAATTTTTATTTAACCGGTTAAATTTGATTTTAACCGGTTTCGAATTTTTATTTAAAAAAAAAAAAAATTAGATTTAAAAATTAGTTATTTAGTGTAACGCGGACTGAAGTAAACCCCTTGAGCCTGGTTCTTTTTCTTTCTTTTCATTTCTATCACCCTACTTGGCCATTTTTATTACACTGAGTTTCGGTAGCGCTGTAACCAACTAAAAAATCTAAATGATCGAGCTTAGTAGACCTTTGAGAATATTAGTTAAGGAAGATAGTTGGGGGTGCGGTCATCAGAAAGAAACACACATTAAAAAGTAGTACTTATTTTAATTGTGTGCCGACGTTTCGACCTACATTGTGGGCATTCATCAGGGTGACTCGGAGACGGTGTCTAAAATAGAAACCGTCTTTTCACCGGCCCACAATGTAGGCACACAAAATAAAATAAGTCCTACTTTTTAATGTGTGTTTCTTTCTGATGAGCGCACCCTTGGGGGTCATCTTCCTCATCTAAAAAAATCTGAAGATATATCTAATATTTTTAATATAGATTTTTAGAAGTTCTTATCATAAAAGTAATTGGTTGAAGGGGTCCGTGAAAATTTTTTGTTGAGAACCTCTGAGTTTCATAATAATAAGTAAGTAAGAATAACATCAAAAATGGTAGATCATATAGAGTTAACGTAAGTAATGTTAATAAAACTTAAGAAAATCTATGAAAATCGACAGGTTATTTATAATTTTCAAAATTAGAAACCTTCTATTTACTTAACAGAGGTTGGATAATGACCATACTTATCTAGTTATTAGGTGAATGCTTACATTAATAACCATTCAGAAAAGGGTAATGTTCTCTTGCAAAGGTATTCAGGTCACAGTTTCCTTGTAAGATTAACATTTAAGAAATACAGAGCTATTTCTATGAAGGTTTTGATGATTTTTCAGAAATCATTTAGAATAATATTAATATGCCTTTGGGTGTAAATCGGTTTATATTTTTACACTGTAGCAAGCTGTCAATAACCATTTTAAAACTTAGATGTAGAAGACTTTTTGATATGGACATTAAAGGTGATAGTTTATTTGCCGGTACTTTCATCTAAGCAATTATCCTCAGATAAGCTACACGGTAGTTAAACATCAAGTAGCCCGGAGGAAGATCCGATTTTGTAACTGTTGGGGCAAGGGGTTTTTCTCAATCGAAAAACAAACCTTTCCCCGTAAGACTGTTGGGTGGGTTAAAATAAGAATGGAGAAAAAATGTGAAAACTTACCACCTGGAGCTTCCTTCACTTCGGCTTCACAGAAATAAGATCAATTTCTTGATAACAGGATTATTTCACTAAAAAGATGTGGGATAGTGTTTTTCCGGCTTTAAAAACAACTCACCACCATAGTTCACACACACTCTATATCATATGTTTTTTAACACTAATAAAACCCACGCACATAAAAAAACAAAAGAACATCTGTTCTCTTGATAAAAATAAATACAATTATAATTAGTTAATTTGGGCTTGAACACTAACAACTCTATCTTGCCTAGGATTTATAGGTTGATTCCTTGAATGACAAGAAATCTTTACTTCTGACGGATCTCCGGTAGCCTTCCTTGATGTCCCTCAATTGGATCAGTCTGATTGGTAGGGTCGAGACTATATTGGGTCGGACACTCCAAAGCTCACCAGAAATTTGCTCAAATGCAAAACCCATTTCTGTTGATCTCTTTATAGTTAATTGTAATTAAGCTGCATCTTTAAAAAGTATCGTTTGGCAAACCAGATACAATATGCCAATGTTTCTCTAAATACATAGGTAATAATTCTCTAAGTACATCAGTCGCCTTAGGGCCTTGCATGTCATTTAATGACCGCCACCCGACTAATTCCTTCCAGAAATAAATTTTCTGATTTATAAATATGCTAGATCGTTCAAAATAGGACTATAAGTTTTAAGCTTATTATCACTGGAGTAGTTATACAAATAGTTTTTCCAGGCATCTTTTAATACCAATTTATTTTTTTAGCAGATACTTAGTGCTTCTTTGATTATTTAATTTCTTATTGATACTTAATGCCTCGCCGTCATGTTGATGGATCGTAATGAGCTTCATTGAAGTTAATTCCAAATTTATACTAAAAATAAACTTATTTCATTTATTTTTTTAACTATTAAATTATTCTCAAGACATATAATAGTAATTAAACCATGCCGAAGCAATGGTTGTATTATTTAAGACAATTTTAATAATTTTGATCAGAGATTCCGTTATTGATGTCTAAATAAAACTATACATTTTCAACAAAATTCTCTTTATCTAACTTCAAACTTCTTAAAATAATATTGTGAACATCTTTCACTTTCACTTACCAACTTATTAAAGCACATTGATGATTTATCCAGTTGGGCTAATGGGTGGAGAGTGAAAATGAATCAATCAAAGAGTCTATTTATCGTTTTCTCGCTCAATCATGGGGATTGTCCAGCAGTCTATTTCGAGGATAAACCCATTCCGACATCAGAGGAAGTACGATATTTGGGACTGTACTTGGGATAAAAGACTGACATGGAGGACCCACATTAGACTTAAAAGACAACAACTGGACAGACGATTTGGACTACTATCCCGTCTGCTTGACAAAAGATCCGAAATATCCGTGAACACCAAACTTACTATTTACAAAGTACTGATCAAACCATTATGGACATACGGGATAGAGCTATGGGGGTCTGCCAAATATTCTAACATACAAATAATTCAGACCCTTCAATCGAAAATATTGCAAAAAATCGTGGATGCACCGTTTTATGTAGCCAACGAATTACTTCACAAGAACTTGGACATACTCACAGTTTCAGACACAACCACAGAATATTATAAAAGATTTCATGACAGACTGACTTACAACATGAACCCATCGGCCCAAACACTTAAATCCTACACGAACCCGTACAACCCACCCCGACGACTTTTGAGGCGGTGGCCTAGAGATGCCATGTTTTAACCGACTTTCGGAAGTCATCATATTTGCTTATTGCAATTTTTTTTTTTTTTTTTTTTTTTTTTTTTTTTTTTTTCAGATAGGAAATAACATTAAAGCTCATACAAAAACAATTGTAAATAAATAACTTACCTAGATATGAAATAAATAGTAAGAGAAAATATAAAGATCTTGAAAATTTTCGAATTCCAGTTTTCACTTGAAATACACGTTTTAGGGTCCAAATGACCAAGTCCAGGAAAAAGGTTTGTGTATGTCTGTGTTTGTTTGTGGTAAATTTAGCTCAAAAACGAAAAGGCTTACAAAGATGAAATTTCATATTTAAACAAGAACAGATTCGGTACTTAGGACTCCACCTCGACACACGCCTAACATGAAATCCTCATACTAGACTGAACACTTACTTGACAAACGCTCAGAACTTCCTACTTACTACAAAAAACTCATTTATATAACAATTATCAGGCCTATTTGGACCTATGGCATTGAGCTATGGGGGTTTACTACACCATCGGATTCCTCTCGCATCCAATCCTTGCAGTCCTAAATCCTTTGTAAAATCCTCAATGCTCCTTACTTTGTTACTAATAAAATCATCCATAAAGACCTAAAAATCCCATTAGTTGAAGACTTGGCCCGTTACAGATATACCTCTTTTCATTCCAAACTCCCTGTCCACTCAAACCCGCTTATCCGTGACCTCTCCTCCATATCTATTCCCGACAATCCACCGAGGCGCCTTAAAAGAAGATGGCCAAGAGACCTCCTAACATAAATTAGGAATTGGAGTGCTACCAATGGGTAGTTTCTTCTCAGAACTACCATGTGTTGTAATCATATATAAAGCCTATTTACTTGTTGTATTTATTTAATACAGTTCTAAATTTCTTTAAATAAATAAATAAAATAAAAAATATATTTAAACATCTACACTTTTTTTAATTCAATAATAAAAAAAATTCATTAAGCGGTACCAATGTTTATTTAAATGAACATAAACAAAGTAAAGGCGGAAGCGGTCTAAGACTAACTTCGATAAATTGTTTAACATAAAATGAGTTATCCCAATATTAGAAAAGCTGTGCTCCACAACAGGGTGGATAAGTTTTTGAATAAAATTATCTAAGGGCATGAATTCAAAAGGAATTCCTCAAGATCCATTCCAGACTTCAGTAATCTCTAGACTATAACAATAAGCTTTAATTTAAGAAGAATTTGAACGTTCGAGCATAACAAGTTTAGTTTTGTCTCAAAAATATATTAACACTAGATATATGTATATAAATTTATAACTACTATAATTGTGATCAGACCTTCTCTATTATACGGAGCACCGTTACGAATCCATTGTTCAGAAAATTCAAGAAAGAAGCTACAGCAATTCCAAAATGGCGTATTAAAGAAAATTGCAAGAAGACTTTCTTTGAAAAAGAAAAGGCAGAAAGACTTCATTTGCTATTTAACATCCCTAAGGAAACGGAATTCCTTGCGAAAAGAAGACATAATTTTTATAATTCTTTAGAAGTTCTTTCAAATCCACTTTTTAGTAGGCTTAAGGTTCCACCAGCTCCTCAGAGGTGGCAACATAGTGTCTAAGGTAGATTAAGATTAGCTTAAGACAAGAAGTGTCAAGATTGAAGTGATCCCCACCACCAAGAGGAATAGCAAATCGATGATAGCACTTTAAAAACATTAGCTATTAACAGAAACAGCCTTAAAATGTATCTAGATACAGTAAAAGGAAATTATTTAAAAACAATTTTGGCAAAACATGTAACTAAATTGGGGGAAAAATAAAATAAAAAATAACTACGGAGAATAAGAAAGCGAAGATGCTAAGATTGTTAAAATGGACTGTCTTAGTGCGTTATTATGATTTTTCTTTTTAGACAATCGCAAAACGCTTAGATAATTTTTTTTATTTTATTTTTATTCCAAGTTACTTTTTCTTAGATTAATTTACCAGAAAGTACACAAGTTAGTTGTTCATTTCAACTTAATATTTTTTACTGATTTCCAATTAACTACAAGTTGATGTTGAGAAATAATTTGGATAATGTAATGGATTTGAAGAAACCTAATAGATTTACATTATATAGACATAATGAGTATTCACTGTGTAACGGAGCTTGTCAAAATTGTTCAATTGTGTCATATTTCATTTAATTACCAACATCCCCGAGTCGATATACACCTCTATTTTTCATAAAGAAAATTTCTTCATTTTTCATGATCTAAAGCTTCTAAAATATTGATGCCTCGGCACATCAATCTTCATTAAACCATCAGCCTGCCTTTTTAAATCCCTATTACTTAGGCCTGCTACATAAATCGCTTTTTCTTGAAATTCGAGATATTGTGTAGTAATAATCTGTCCTGAGACAATAATCTCTCTCTCTCTCTCTCTCTCTCTCTCTATATATATATATATAGTTGTTTCACATGAAATGTCCGTTTTTATAGTTTCTGAAATACATAAAGGATTTTGCAGGTCTCTGTTGTTTTCTTTCGAATGTTTACAAAAGTAGACAGTTATTAATCCTCTACCTTTGTATTATAAACATTAGCATGTCAATCAATCACCCACTTTTTAGTATACCTCCAAATATGAACATGGAAACACGCGATTTTCGAGTAATATTTTTGTACGAGTTAAACTAGGCCAGTTCTGCGCACGCGCTAGTTTCATTAACCACATGTTATCTCGGCTCTCTAAAACTTCATTATTTCTTAGTGATATAGTTATGTTTCAAGTAATGAACTTGGTGAAATCAAATTAATTCATCTGTATTCTCATTTGAACCTAAAATCTGTGAGTAATCACTTGATTATTAAGTTGTATTAAACAGCATAATAATAGTGTGTGAGAGAATTAGGCGGACGGGTACCTGGACATATTGGTTTGCTCTCCCCACTCCCACGGGCAGTGTGCCTCCAGTGGCCCAAGAGGGAGGACACTCCACGTCGGTCAGTTTTCTCCGCGCCTACGTAATTAATTACGTCTCCTGGACAGTTTTATTTATTATAATTTTTTTTTAATTTATTTTATTCTTCTTCTCCGCCTTTCTACACTATATTAGTTCATCGATCGTAGCCATTATGAAATGAGATATTTTCATATGGTGATGTCGAGTAAACCGACTAGCAATAAACGAAGTAGGAGTTTAGGGACAACTCCTACTAATTCTCCTCCGAAAAACAAGTCGAGAAAATCGAATCGTAAGAGTGTCAACACTGTAACACCCGGCAGTTCAGTCGAAAATATGGAGCCCCAACCTGGCACCTCTTCTCAGGTCACGACAGAAGAATCTCCTTTCTTCACCCCCAACCCGTATCAGGCGCTATCTAACACCCCTGAAGACAACATGGAGGCAGCACCAGCTCCCAGGGAGGCTAAACCGCCTCCAATATTTATCAAAAACATAAAAAAATTTCAATTACTGTGTCAACAATTAAATAATGTTGCGGGTTCTGGAACATACATTTGTATCAGCCGTACAAATGATACAAAATTACTGCCAGACACACCAGAGGCATACAGAAAAATTGTAAAATATCTGTGTGACACGAAAGCTGACTTTCACACATATCAGCTCCAATAAGATAAAGCACTTAGGGTAGTGATAAGGCATCTGCACCCTTCGACGCCTACAGATGCTATAAAAGATGAACTCACCTCCATGGGATTTGAAATCCGACAAATAGTAAATGTAACAAAAGAAAATAGAGAACAGTCTGGTCAAATAAACAAAATACCCTTACCTCTTTTTTTTGTTGATTTAGAAAGATCCCCCGGGGTTGAAAACATATATTCAGTAAACCGCCTCTACTACACTAGAGTTGTAGTAGAAAAACCATACATCAAGAAAGACATCGTTCAGTGTCATAACTGCCAAGCTTATGGACATACGAAGCGGTACTGCCACCATCTATCCCGCTGCGTCAGATGTGGAGGACAGCATAAGACGGAGGAATGCACAAAAACAAGACAAACTCCCGCAGTTTGCGCACTCTGTCACCAAGGACATCCAGCCAACTACAAGGGGTGTCAGACCTACAAGATCTTAAAGTCACGACTGCAGGTAGCACCTCGCCAAGACGTCACTCCTAGACCGCAAAGGAAACCCTCTAGAACCGTCAACTCCGGGGTCTCATATGCCCAAATGCTGGAGGAAGCTGAGACACAACAATCTCTCGCCCGACCGCAGACTCAACCTCAACCCCAACCCCATGATTCCTACCCTCAATACCAACATCTACATAACCCTTCCACACAACCTAGGACCAATACCCAAAAGTCCAGCCCACACCGAATTTCCTATATTCCTCCTCCTACCACCTCTACTGATTTAACTGCCACCATGAACACATTCCTGACTGAGCTCAAATCCCTTATTACCCCTCTCATCTCCTTGTTAACAAACTTAGTATCCAACCTAATCCAAGTTCCTAGAAATCCATAAATGACACAAAAAAAGTCCTTTTCCATTCTCCTTTGGAATGCGAATGGTGTTCGAAATCACGTTAACGAACTAACTACATTACTACATGACAAACATACTGACATAGCCCTTATAACTGAAACACGACTGACCAACAAACGATTATTCAACATCCCTGACTACCAAATATACAGAACAGACCATCCCGATGGAACAGCTCATGCCGGCACTGCGGTCATCATCCATAGCTCCCTCTCCCACCACTCATTGCCCCTACCAGTTCATGATTTTCTTCAAACCACTGCTATAAAAATACAAACCAGTCATTTTCCTTTAACAGTGGTAGCAGCATACTCCCCGCCTAAAATACCGATTTCCGCAATCCAATTCAATTCCTTCCTAAATTCTCTGGACCATCATTTCCTTATAGGTGCAGACTTAAATGCAAAACACCAGCAGTGGGGGGCTAGAACTACGAATTCTCGCGGGCGAACCCTACAGTCTGCACTCTGTTCCACCCATAGTAACATCCTCCCTCCCGACTCTCCCACCTATTGGCCCACCGATCCTAGCCGTAATCCCGACCTACTAGATTTCTTCATCTACAAAGGCCTAGGACCGCTAAATCATTCTGTCTCCCGGCTCGATGACCTATCCTCAGATCACAGCCCTCTTATCCTAACTCTTTCATTATCACCTATACTAAAACTCCCTCCACCGTCATTCCTAAGAGGCCCAGTTAACTGGACCCTCTTCCGTGAAATCATAACCGATGCAATAGACCTCAGAGTATCCCTCAAAACTCTTCAAGAACTAGACGATGCTGTTAATTCCTTCACCACCCTGATCCAACAAGCAGCCTGGAGTGCATCTTCACCTACCCCTTCCCCTCTTCACTACAAGAAGAATCCTATACCCCAAGACCTCATAGATCTAATCCACACTAAGCGATGCTCCAGAATCCTCTGGCAAAGAACCAGGCACCCAGACGATCGGAAATCCTACAACTATTATACCAAATTAGTTAAACAGAAATTAGATTCCTTTAGATCCAACTCCTACAATTCCTACCTCTCCTCACTATCCGTAACCGACAATTCTCTCTGGAGAATAACCAAAAAGGTACTTAAACATCATACTATCACACATCCTCTCCGACGAGCTGATGGTTCCTGGGCTTCGTCAGAGGAGACTAGAGCAGAAGAATTTGCCCAGTACCTCTCTAACATATTCACTCCCCATCCCAACCACAATTCCACTCATACTGATAGCGTAGAAGAATTCCTCTCTTCACCAATACCTCTCTCTCTACCTCCTAAAGCTGTTAACCCCTCTGAGGTCAAATTCCTTATAAATAAACTAAAACCTCGTAAATCTCCTGGCCATGACCTCCTCAGCTCCAAGATCATTCGACAACTACCTCAAAAAGCAATTATATTTCTTACTTACCTGTATAATTGTATCCTCCGCATAGCACACTTTCCTCTGTTGTGGAAACACTCCATTATTATCCTCTTTCTTAAACCTGGTAAACCTCCCAACAACGCCTCATCCTACAGACCAATCAGCCTCCTCCCTATCCTTTCAAAAATTTTTGAAAAAATTCTACTGAAGCGTATCCTACAGTTAATTGAAATTCCTTCCCACCAGTTCGGATTCCACTCTGGGCACTCCACTGTACAGCAAGGTCTAAGAGTCGTTGACCATTTATCCTCTGCACTTGAAAACAAGCAGTACTGCACTGGTGCCTTTCTGGACATTGCTCAGGCATTCGACCGGGTCTGGCACGATGGCTTGCTTTTCAAACTAAAATCCGTATTACCCCAAACTCTATATCTAATCCTAAGATCCTATCTCTCTAACCGTTCCTTCAGAGTCCGCTGCGGTTCAGAGTTCTCCACCTGTTACCCAATCGAGGCCGGCGTACCTCAAGGAAGCGTCCTAGGTCCTGTCCTCTATATCTTATTTACAGCTGATATACCTTTAGATCCTAATACCTTCATAGCATCTTTTGCCGATGACACTGCCATTCTATCAACCCATTCAGACCCAGAACTAGCATCTTTCCATCTCCAAAGACACCTATCCTTGATTGAACATTGGTGCGACAATTGGCGCATCAAAGTCAATCAATCCAAAAGTAAGCATGTCACCTTCACCCTCCGACGTAAATCCTGTCCTCAAGTTCATTTCAGCTCTATACCACTTCCCTGTTCCGACACAGTCCGGTATTTGGGTTTCCTACTAGACAAAAGACTGACCTGGAACCCACATACTCGACTTAAAAGACAAGAGCTCAACAGAAGATATGGACAGTTATATAGACTACTGAACAAAACATCACAACTTTCCGTTGGAAACAAACTATTAATTTACAAGATAATTCTCAAACCTACGTGGACCTATGGAATTGAACTATGGGGTACTACTAAATTTTCGAACATCAAACGTATCCAATCCTTTCAGTCCAAAGTCCTTAGAACAATAGTCAATGCTCCCTATTATGTTACAAACAAGACCTTACATCATGACCTCAAGATCCCTTATGTCCTTGATCTCATCCCATCCAAATTCTCAACTTTCCACCAGAAACTTACTCTTCTTCCTAATCCCCTGGCACAATCCCTATCAAGTACCAACCATCCTTACAACCCTCCTCGTAGGTTGAGGCGGCAATGGCCGAGAGATCTCTTATAGATACGCAACTGGAGTGCTGGCAATGGCCAACTTCTCCACTCATGCCTGAGAGTGTGTGGCTCTAGCGCCCTCACTCAGTCTCCACTGACTAGATTGGTGACGCGGCTGACTGAGAGGCCTGGGATCTTCTGACATTGTGCCTCAGCATCCATTTCTGGATGCAGAGGTTCGATTCGGAGTTCCCAGGGGCAGTATGTAAATATTGTATATAGGTATGAATGTGGCCAAGATTATAATTATTTTATTTTCTTTCATTTATTTTATTTTATTTATTTATTTTTTTTTTTTTTTGTTCATTTGGTATTGAGGTATTTTATTTTTTGTTTGTTTTACTTTGTACATATGGAATGAATGACTTCTTTTATCTCTAATACTTATTGCCCATGATAGTGGCAGATTGTATTACTTCTCAATAAAGCAATATTTTCAGTATCAAAAAAAAACAAAAAAAAACTAGGCCATTCAGCAGCTGAGGCCGCTAGAAATATTAGCAAGGCGTTCGGGGAAGGGAGTGTTAATGAACGGACCATTCGTTATTGGTTTGCTAAGTTTTCAGTTCGGTATGAAGCGATGATGTTTAAGTAAAGAAGTCGGGCACAAATTTCATAACGCTGATTTTGTTGGTGGACATTTAATGAGTAAGGAACCGAACAGAATAGTTTATCACCTTTCAAATCGATTTGAGATGGAAATTAACAGTCATTGAGCTTACATTGAGTTTGCCTGCAAATTCTAGAAGAGTTCTCCTGAGTTTTTTTTTTTTCATCAAAGTTCGCAGAACACAGTAATCGGGTTAGAAATCCGCTCCGAAGAGAAAACCGTTCTATGGTTCTGGTGACGTCTTAATTTGTGGTAGTTTCAGGCACTTTTCCTTAAGTGCAACACATCTGGAAATACCTAAATGGGGCAACGCTTCTCACGAATGATTCGCGTAATTTATTTATTTGTTGCATATAGTTACCATTGTTTGTATGACGTTTATTAATTTGCCAATTTTGTATTTATCTAAATTATAGGTTGTTGTTTGTTTTGTTTTATTTTATTGTACATATAAATGATTTTTTTTTCTATTTTATGTAATTTGACATTATCATTATTTTTCTGTATATATTGTATGAATATGGTCCTATATCACTATTACCATTGTTCATTCTGAAACAGATTGTAATGTTTCTCAATAAATAATAATAATAATAGGCTTAGCGAACCCGAAGGTTCGATGCCGATACCATGAAATTCCGCCTACACAGACTCGTCCAATGTTCACCATTCAAGCCCAAGCTCCCGAGATCAGCCTTAACGCAATCCTCCCATCTCCGCTTCGGCCTACCTTTCGGACGCCTACCAGTCGGATCAGCAAATACCAATTTTCTCGGAATCCGCTCGTCATCGAGCCCAACAACTTTACTCGCCCATTTGAGTCTCCGCGATGCAATCAGCTCAATTATATTCACAGGATGCAAGTCCCGCAATTCCGCGTTGTGCAACCTTCTAAACTCCCCAGTGGCCTCATCTCTCTTCGGACCAAATATTTTACGCAATACCTTATTTTCGAAAACCTTAAGCCGTTGTTCATCCTTCAAAGTAAGCGGCCACGTTTCACATCCGTAAAGAACCGTTGGAAGAATAATAGTTTTATAAATTCTAATCTTTAAGTTTTTAGATAGAAGCCGTGAACTAAGTAACTTAGCAACTGAATAATAACACGTATTTCCCACCTTTAACCGGGACATTATTTCTTCCTGGATTTCATTTTTTCTAGTTATAATTGAACCTAAATACTTGAATTTCTCTACGTGTTCAAAAGTATGACCTGGTACATCAATATCACCAAGATCGACACCGTTTCTGCTACTAATCATATACTTCGTCTTATCGGTATTTAATTCTAGTCCTATTTCTTTACCGGTTTTTATTAACATACTTGTATTTAGGTGTATGGTTTCCGTGTCTTCACCTAGCAGTACCAGATCATCGGCACACCCCAAAACCGGAATCTTGTCACCCATATTTAAGCCTTTCTCGGTACACATCACCTTTTCTATGACATATTCTAAAACTATATTAAATAACACAGGTGAAAGGGAGTCACCCTGTTTCAAACCCGATCGCACCTCAAATCTCTCGGAGTAATTATGACCGATTCTAACTTTATGGAATGTTTCCGACAAACACATTTCTACTAGGTTTACTAACTTTCTAGGTATTCCCTGTTCAATCATGATGTTATATAGCTTCTGACGGTCTATTGAATCATAAGCCTTTTTAAAATCGATATAAAGTTGATGGACTGCACCGTTGTATTTCTCAATAAATAAATATTTAAAAAAATTATTTATTTATTGTTTATAAGAAATACTACAATCGCAGTTTAAAAATGTAAGGGCTAGAGAAGGAGTGTGTCAATTTGGGTTTTTTGGTATTTTTTGAAGCCAAATAGAAAAAAAATAAATAAATGTTGCCTGAGAGAAACAGTTCTTTATTAAGTAATATTACAATCAGTCCAATTAGGACATTATTAATAGTGATAAAGTACAGTATTAATACTACATTCACACGATATATACACAACACATAAATTAATATAATAATAATACAATATACATATATACAAAACAAAATCAGTATCACCTTGCGCAGAGGCAATATCGTAACCAATGAAGGTCAACTGAGGTGCGATTATTGCTAGTTGAAAAAAAAATTTAAAAAGAACAACCAAAAAAAAAAAAAACCCTTACACGACATTTATATATATATATATATATATATATATATATATATATATATATATATATATATATATATATATTAAATGTAATTTAGTATTATTAATATAATAATATCCTTTAAAGAGATTCTCAACCTGATTATAAAAGAAATAACTTATATATTGCAGGTCGCATGGGTGCGAGTGGACACCCAGACAATCCTATCAATCCACCACACCGTGATCACCCAGAACCCTCGGGTGTCACTCTCATACAACGACCACCGCTCCTGGTACCTCCACATCAGGAATGTGCAGGAGGCTGACAGGGGATGGTATATGTGTCAAGTCAACACGGACCCCATGAGGAGTCGACAGGGTTATCTCCAAGTTGTCGGTAAGGAATATATAAACAGATAAATAGGTAAAGACATATATATAGAAAAGATTTATTGACAATATACAAGCATTCGTTAATTTTATTTGTAATGATTTCGGATTTCTTTAAGATCAACCATATAATTTTGTTCAGACACTATTTAAACATAAAGCATAATGTAGTAATAATAGTTTTTTTATTTATTTTTTTTTTATTCGTATATATTACAATTTGTCATAATAGACAATAATAATAGTGCTACAGGATCTCATTCATACAATCATTATTTTCAATAATATACTTTTGCAATAGACCAAAAAAAAAAATAATAAAATTACCCCCTCCCTCATAATTTGATATTTAGAGAATATGGAAAATTGTTGAGCTATTAAAGTTACACCACGCATGACATTTATAATGATAAACTCTAAACTCTAAACGTATCATAAAATTAATCCTTATGATTTCGATGAAACTAGGGCAAAAATATTTCCTATTGCTCAACTAAATATTCATTAGAGGTATCCCAACCCCTATTTATAGGGTGTGGAGTTGAAGGGTCATTAGTACTTTTGAATGAGTAGGCCGGTTCGGATGAATGATAGTAGAAATAAAAAGTACAAAAACCAAATTTAAAATAAAGAAGAAAAAATAATAATAGTAATAAAGTACATACATTTTAAATAAAGTCACGCCACCATGAGGCCATAGTGCACCTGCAGATCACACCATATTCCTTGAATCTTATTCAGCAGTCCTATTAACCTTTATATACCCTGTCCCTTCTCCCAGGACACACTCTCTTCAAGTCCTCGCAGTAATTACGGTACGTAATCTATGTCAGATCTAGTATAGCCATATTGTTATTATCAAGATTGTCATTATTGTCTTTTAAAGTGTTATTATTGATATTTTGTAACTTTTGAATAAATAAAATATTTTTTTTTTACAATAACGAGCACGAACACCAAAATTGGCGCCCGAACAGGGACTGCATATTTTTATCGCAGTTTTAAGAACCGAGTTTCCGCAGATCCGAACTTTTTCCGCAAATCCAGAATTAGGACTACCGCCTAGGATTCCTCACCTGTGAAGACTCAAGATTTTGGCTTACCTACCGAGGACTACCAACTTCGAGATCTTCAGATTCTGGACGAGTTCACTCACCCCGAGCATCTCGCAACGCAGGCAAAGTCTCTTATCTGCACTCAACCTTGGCCGGACTTCACTGTCGTCAGGTATCCAGCTCAAGGACAGATCTTCACACCCCGTCGAAGATTATTTTGACAGCGTACTCAATTTTTGTAAGTTAATTTCCTTTACTATTGTAATTTTATGTCTGATGATTATTTAAATTCTTTAATCCTGCGAGTAAATAATTTAGTATTAACTACAAATATGGCAAGCTTTCAAATTAAATCGGCAGACTACGATCATATCCCTAATTTTAATGGAAATCCACACAATCTGTTAAAATTCGTGACAGTTTGTAGACAAGTTTACCAAATCGTGTGTAAACCGGACAACTCGTTTAAGGAACTAAACGAACAAAGATTATTAAGTAAACTTTTAGCAAAACTTACGGATGAAGCTGATTATATAAATACAACGTGCGAATTTAGTCGTGTTGAAGAATTACTAAATTATCTCGAAAGAACCTTCAGAGACAGCCGCTCAATTGAACAATTATCGCATGAATTATTTAATAACAAAATACATCATAAGGAACACCCTCTTGATTTCCTTCAAAGAATTGATAAGATCCGCACTTTAATAATTTCTAAACATCGGATAGAAAACACACCAAATAGAGAAACAATTATTAGCGCATTAGAGAAAAGTATTCTTTATTTTTTTTACACTAACATGCCCCTTCACATAAGAACATATCTTATGACTAAAGCAGAAAAGTTAAGAACATTAGATGATTTGAGAAATTTAATTCAGAATGAGAACCATCTACTCTTCGATGACCTCATAAATTCGGGAAATATGAGAAGACCCGGAGAACATGATTACAAAAGAGGCTTCGACCATAAGAAAAAGTTCGATAAAAAACATCACAAACGATTTAATAATTGGCAAAATCCCAATAACCCGTATAACCCACATAATCAAAGACAAGAGCATCAATATCGACAACAAGAACCTCCACAAGACTACCGGCAGAATAATAATAATAATAATTATTACCAACAATGGCCCCGTCAAGAACAACAAAGGTATTTCAACGGTTCAGGTCGATACCGGAATCAAAATTATAATAATAATAAGAAAGATGAAAATCCAACTGTATCCATGAGAACAGTTAGCGCATTCGGGAATAAACCGAAACAGCCTAATTTCCAAATTCAGCAAGAAGACCCGAAAGACCAAGAAATCAGAGAATTAAGAGAGAAATTAGAAAAATTAGATCCAAATAATTCTTTTTTAGAGAAAGGCCCGCCAGACAATCAAAACACATAAAAGAAGAGAATAAAAGCCAACTGCCTTATGTTAAAGACCACGCGAATCGTAAATGGCTTATTGATACCGGATCTTGGAAGAATTATATAAGACCAGACATTGTACCACCAGATGTTGAAAGAGAAAAAGAAAATTTTACAATAAAAACAGCAACCGGAGAAGAACTTGGCACGGAATCTATTTCAGTTTATTGCAGAAATAATTTTCTTAAAAACCCCGAAAAAATAAAATTTTATCTATTTAATTTCAGTCCCAATTACGAAATACTACTAGGAAATGAGACAATGAGGGAAATGAAATTTAATATCGATTTCGAAACCAACAAAATAAAAACTCGCTATACAGAGTTTGATTTTATTATGGAAGACGAAGTTTTAAAATTAGTTTTGAAAGAAGGCGAAAATCAGATAAAAGTAGAACAAAATAAAAATCTATATTTTATTGACTATGAAGATGATAAGATTAAAATTAAACCTGGCATCTATGATCAAAATATAATAATCGACAGTAAAGTTAACGAAACCATATATTTACCTTTATACTATTTGCAAAAAGAAGAAGTAGAATTAACAGATTCTAATAAAAAAGGAAACCATGAAATAATAAAACAAATCCCCCAACTAATCAGAACCGACCATATACCTCCTCAAGAAAAATCAAATTTAATTAAATTATTATCGAAATATCCATCAGTATTTAAGACTGAAAATGATCCCCTTTCAGCCACTGATTTATTGGAGCATAAGATTAAAACAAAAACCGAAGACCCGATATATTCGAAAAATTACAGATATCCCCACCAATTCAAAGAAAATATTAAGGAAGAAATTAAAAAGATGTTAGAATCCAAAATAATAAGACCCAGCAATTCCCCTTACAATTCTCCCGTTTGGATTGTCCCGAAAAAGCCAGACGCATCAGGAAAAAGAAAAATACGAATGGTGATTGATTACAGGAAATTAAATCGAGAAACAACCCCGGATAAATTCCCCATTCCTAATATTGAAGACCTTTTAGGCAAATTAGGAAAAGCGACGATATTTACAGCAATGGACCTTTGCTCAGGCTTCCATCAAATAAAAGTCGAAGAAAGTTCTATCCCAAAAACAGCATTTTCTACAGATCAAGGCCACTTTGAATTCCTTCGCATGCCATTTGGATTCAGTAATGCCCCAGCAACGTTTCAAAGAGCCATGAATATCATTTTTTCAGATTCTATTAACGTTTTAGTCTATATGGACGATATTATAATTTTTTCTGAAAATTACAAAGATCATTGGAAACATTTAGAAGAAACTCTTAAAAAGTTAGAAAAACATAACTTAAAGATTCAGCTCGATAAGACAGAATTTTGCAAGAAAGAATTGTTATTCCTCGGACATATTATCAGCGAACGCGGCATAGAACCTAATCCAGAAAAGATAAAAGCAGTAAAAGATTTTAAACTCCCTAAAAATGAAAAAGAAATTAAAAGCTTTTTAGGATTAACTGGTTTCTATAGGAAAAATGATACCAAATTACGCAAAGATAGCTTCCCCATTAACGAGATGTCTTCGAAAAGATCAAAAAGAAATCAAACCAGAGTTATATGAAAACGCTTTTGAGAAATTGAAACAACTTGTATGTAGTAGCCCCATTTTGCAAATTCCAGATTTCAATCAGGACTTTTTCTTAACAACTGACGCAAGTAATTTCGCCATTGGTGCAGTATTAGCACAGAAGAAAGATGGAAAAGAACTCCCTGTATGTTTTGCATCCAGAACACTTAATAAAGCAGAACAAAATTACTCAACAACGGAAAAGGAATGTTTAGCCATTATTTGGGCTTGCAATCATTTTCGACCCTACTTATACGGTAGAAAATTTTTCATATATTCAGATCACAAACCTTTAGAATATTTAAGAACGTGTAAAACACAGAACGCCAGATTAATTAGATGGAAATTATTGTTAGAAGATTTCGAATATGACATAAAATACATTGAAGGAAAGGCTAATAAAGTCGCCGATCATTTATCCCGTTACCCTATTGAAGAAAGGAAATTAAAAGAACCAGAATTTGATATTTTTCATACAGAAAATTCTCCTAATAACTATTCACAAGAAATCGTAGATTTATTACAAGAAATGGGAATAGAAGAAATCCAAGAAGAAGCTAACAATGAAAACTTAGAAGGAATTAATAATGATGAAAACATAGAAGAAAATAATAATGGTGAACACCAAGAAATAATTCAAGATGATATATCTTCTTTAGCAACGCAGCACTCCACAGAATCCTCCGATAACAGAATCTTAATAGTTGATGATAAATCTAGACCAGTAAATGTTGAGAAAAATCAAATAATAATAAAAAAGGGACACGCGAAAATTCAACGCGAAACAATATTCAATAATAAGCAAAGAACAACAATTGAATTTACTTGGCCTTATCATGAAAAAGATTTTGAAATAGAAGAAAAACTTTTAGAAATCTTAAGACCAAATATAACTTACGGCATATACTGCTCACCCATATCAGATTCTATAGAAAGTGAAAATAATTGGTATAATGCATTATTTAATAAAGTTGCATCACTCATTAGAGAAAAATTTCCCACAAATAGAATTAAAAGATATTATAAACTATTGCCAGATGTAAAGAACACGGAAGACCAGAAATTACTTATCCTTGATTATCATATCGCCAAGACATGCCACAGAGGTATAAATGAAACATATTTAGTTTTGAAAACCAAATTTTATTGGCCCAATATGAAAGATCATATCACAGAAATTATAAACAAATGTGACACATGTGGAAAAGGCAAATACGATAGAAGACCTATAAAACAAAAATTTAAAATTACTCCCACACCTGAGAAACCCTTTACAGATTTAATGATTGATACCTTACACATGAGTAATTATTACATTTATTTAATAGTAGATACTTTTTCCAAAAGAATATTTTCTTATTACGCAACGAGTTATAATGCCATAGAAAGCATGAAAGTATTGAAAAAATATTTAGCATATTTTCCAAAACCCCAAAAAATATCATGTGACAACGGAAGAGAATTCGACAATAACTTGTTTAAAGATTTTCTAAACTACTTAAATATTGAATTACATTATACTACCCCCAATCACCCTAACTCTCTTGGATTGCTTAATCGAGCAAGCTCTTCGTTATTAGAAATTTTAAGACTTATAAACATAGAAAACAAAGATGATAAAGAGGAAGATAAGTTAGAGCAAGCAACGACAGCATATAATAATTCCCTTAATCAAGATCTTAAAATGACCCCTAACGAAATAACTTTCGGTATCACTAATGAAACTTATAATGAATCCCCGGAAATAAAAGAATATCTTGTTCATGAGTACCATCGGAAAATGAAGCAGCTTTTCGAAATAACTAAGAAAGGTATAGAACAAAATAAAGAGAGAAAAATAGGCAAGTTAAATGAAAATAGAGAAGACATAGAAATCCCGGAAGATGTGTATATAAAGAGACAACAGAAAAAGAAAATAGATCCTAAATACGAAAAAGGAAAGTATGTTGATAAAAGATTTCAAAATAGAAATAAAGGTAGAAAGAAAACACTCCACCCTGATCAAGTCAAACGACCGAAAAAGGTCACTAAGAAAAAGAAATCAAATAATAATAATAATAAACCTAGTACAAGTCAAAAAAACCCAGAAATAACTGATGAAGATATTGAGAATGTCATAAAAGAAATAGAAACGTCTAATGTTACAGGAGTCAGCCAAGATGACTTTGAGTTCGACGACGAATTGTTTCAAGTATCTTCTGATCGCAGCGCTTACGGTTCAGATACAGACCCTGCTAATACAAGATTTATCTGACGGACCAGGAGCATCCATCGTACAAATTAATCCATCTTTTATAATTGAAGATTGGTACACATTTTTACATTATAAGAATCTTACAAATTTAACAAGAGAAATTCAAACCCTTAAGATTAGCATTGACGTATTAACAATTAGTAATGAATATAAAACTTTGCATAATATTATTGAACAAAAATATAACAAGATATTAGAAAAAATTAATCATATTGTAAATATAAATCGGAATAACCGATCAAAAAGAGGTTTAATTAACGGACTAGGCAATGCTATTAGTTGGCTCACCGGCAATATGGACGCCGATGACAAAGAAAAGTATGATAATATTTTAAATAAAATCGAGAGAAATATGTATCACATAGAGCATAATGAAAATGTTAGATTAGGATTAAATAAAGAATTAACATCTAAACTTAATAAAGAAATAATTGTTTTAAATAAATATAAGGATAGTATAGAAAAAATAAATAATTTTACAGATTTAGCTCTTACTAAGTTAATGTATCATGATTTATTAGCCGTATTAGATTTAGTAGAAAATCAATTAAATGATATAGAATTTTCCTTAGAACAATGTAAATTAGGAATTACCCATCCAAGCATATTAACGACTAGAGAACTAGAACAATTAAACATACCGTTCGGAGAACCAATCACAGAAAATGTAGAATTAAACTGGTTACTTAGCTCCACATTTTGTTCCCTATCAGATACAGGATTAATTTATTATTTTATTAAAATCCCTTTGAAATCATTGCCAAAAACAACTTATTATGCTATGTCATATCCAGTTACAAGGAATAATAAAGTCATTACTCTAAAGATTAAGGAACAACTAATCATTAGATTTAAAAATTCGTTTTACAATGGAAATTGTATTAAATTCAATAATCATCATTACTGTAAAGACATGATAGAGATTAAGGACAAATGTATTTTAGAATTATGTAAGAATATAGAATTAAATGATTGTAAAGCTGTAGAAATAAGAACAAACCCTATAATCAAACTTATACCCACATTACACCAATATTTAACCTTTAATATTAGCAATGTAACAACTAGTGTAACAAACACACAAATGTATCATCTACCATCTACTAGCCTCCTTAATCTTAATGAAAAAGAGAAATTTGTAAATATAAATGTACCACTTTCTTATGTTGACAATGTAAATATTCCTTTTATTTCCTATCATTCTGTTAATAATAAAACTATTGTATCAACAAATTTTACTTTTGAGGAATTACAACAAATAGACTTAAGTAATATAGAAATAGAAGAATTAAAACCTTATGATATAACTGTATCCCAATTTATTTCTTATATATTTTATGTAATATGTTTATATCTTTTATGCTATAATCTTTATCGTCAGTATTGTAAACTGGAATTACTGTGTTCTAATCCTTCAAATGATAATCCAAGTACCCATCCTCAACCACCTGAATGTTTTGATGGCAGAGCCAGAGCTTGGTTTCAATATTTACAGAATAGACAAACCGTCCCAAATCCTTAAATTTAGAGTTCAGTGGGCTTCACTCTCATAAGGACGGAGGAGTCACGCCACCATGAGGCCATAGTGCACCTGCAGATCACACCATATTCCTTGAATCTTATTCAGCAGTCCTATTAACCTTTATATACCCTGTCCCTTCTCCCAGGACACACTCTCTTCAAGTCCTCGCAGTAATTACGGTACGTAATCTATGTCAGATCTAGTATAGCCATATTGTTATTATCAAGATTGTCATTATTGTCTTTTAAAGTGTTATTATTGATATTTTGTAACTTTTGAATAAATAAAATATTTTTTTTTTACAATAACGAGCACGAACACCAAAATTTAATAAGAAAAAAATTATGGATGAAAAAAACTATAAACAAATAAATATACTTGAATGGGATAAAATAATAATTATTATTATACTGTATTTTTATGAATAAAGCCACTTGAGATAGTAACATACTGACCGTAAGATAGTAGGGTAAAATGAGTAATTTATATATATATATATATACACACAGTGTGTATATATATATTACACACACACACACATTTCTCACTGTGTCCTACGATTCTGTATGCGTCATAGCAGACATGTCTCCGATTGATCTTTAGACGGATGAACGCAGAAGGATCTACCAAAGAAAACGAGAAGATATGAATGCTCACTAGGGTACTTTAGAGAAACAAGAGAGAACACATACTCTTGAAAGATGGCAGAGGGGCTGGAACGGCTCATCTTTTGGATGATGGACCTACCGCCTCATTCCCGATATATCGACATGGATATCCCGAAAAAAACGGAGCTGTAGATTATTATCTCACTCAACTACTTACTGGGCATGGTAGCTTCAGAGCCTTAGCCCGATTCAAAATAGAGGATAGCTCATCGTGCCCATCCAGTGATCCTCTGGAACAAACAGTGGAATATACATTCTTCTCTTGTTCAGCATTCATTCGAGAAAAATCGGAGCTAGACCCTAAAATAGCTTCGATGATGACCAGACAGGAGAGTTGGAGCGCTGCAGCTGATTATGCAGCACAAATTGGCAAAAGGCTCAGAGCACAGGAGCAAGAAAGGAGAGACAGGGCATTAGCCTAGCCCAAATAGGATGTCCAGGAAAGAGGTAGTCATTTAGCCCTTCTGCCCCCCGCAAGTAATGCTTGACAGCGGTTCCGTGGGTGGTAAAGACGATTTAGTTGGTCGTTTTTTAGTGAGTAGGAATCTCACACTGTTGTGTGACTTGATTGTTGCACATTGTTTCATGAAAGATTTTTCCCCTACCCAAAAAAATAAATAAAACATACATACACGCATACATATATGCTCATAATATTCTAAGATTTTTTAATTATCTGTTAAAATGGTATAATATTTCTTATGGACTTAACAGAAAATGTTCTGTCATTTTGTGCAAGTAGCCTTTAAGAGAGTATTGATTGTGATTACCTATTTCTTTTACCACTGGGTTTAGAGAGCTTATATTTTTTTAATATGTCTTTGTTTGGGAGAAAACTAGATCTTGTATTTTGGGATCACTTGTAGCTGGGTGGCTAGCGTAACAGCCTCCTATGCTAAAGGTCACGGGTTCAAACCCGCTGGTGGTCCTAGGATTTTTTAATGGGTGTAAAAAATCCTTAGTTACGCAATTCTTCGGAGGGGACGTTAAAGGTGGTCCCGAGCCTGTGCGATGTCAAGTACTCGTTAAAGATCCCTATCCTAATAAAACCTGGATAGGCAAAATTTAGGACTTCCACTGTAGCATCGTCCGATTAGCCAGAGTAGCATAAAGTGACGTTAAAGAAATAAACAAACAAACAAACGAACTAGATCTTGTAAAGAGGACAGTTGCTACAAGTCTGAATTGGTAAATAGATTGATCATTTGTATTGAATATGTTTGTAAACTATAAAATACTCTAAAGATTTATGAATTCTGTTCTAACATTAACTATTTCGACACAATAATGATTTTTTTTTTATAAATGAACTTTTACTTCTTTAAAATGAAATAGCATATTAATTGAACGACTGTAGGAGCGTTAATACGATTAGAATTCAGAGAGAAAAAAAAACGTTTATAGAAAACTTGTAATGATATCTGCGACAAAATCATGTTTCCGTTATTTAGTGATAAAGCTGTTCGAATAATGAATCAAAATGAGATATATTATAGTTATCTGTACTATGTATAAAGAGACTCAATCCTTAAGGAGTTTGACCAAACAATCTTTATCTAAAAGTTGGAGCTCAAAAAATTCTGCTGTGAAATCTGGTGCTACGGAAGTTTGTAACGTTATAGGTAAACAACTTAAAAAAGAACTTTGAAGACGAAGCATAGATAAGAAATACTGCTCAATCTAAACATCCTAAGGCGGGTATCAAGTCTGAAATACTATCTTAACTTATTCGTTTAGCATTTTGATTAATTTTAAATTCTTCAAATTGTAGGCATCTATTCCCATGCTGACTTATACTTCAACCAGAAAACACTATTATTAGCAATTAAGGTAATGTTTCATGTTAATTTTTCAGCTATTCTTATATCTAAAATTTCATATTTTTTGTTAATGCCATTCTACGATTCCCTAACAAAGCAATAAATAAAGAACTTATAAAAACTTCTATTAGAAAAAACCTATCAAGATAGGATACTAAACTCTGGCATAATAAGGACTCAAAACACATGAATACATACAAAAGAATGAAAATCTCACATCAGTATCTTAAAATTGTGTAAAAAAACGAAAAATGTAAAATATGAGAGTAGTTAGTGAGTGCTTTTAGTTAGTAGATATTTTTTTGGAGAGTTGTAAAACTCCATAAGGATTTTGTTTGTTTATTGTTTATTTATTTAACATCACACTATGCTACTGTGGCTAATCGGACGATGCCTACTGTAGGAGTCCGAAATTTTGCCTATCCAGGTTTTATTAGGATAGGGATCTTTAAAGAGTACCTGACATCGGATAGGCTCGGAACCACCTTTTAGCGTCTCCTCCGAAGGACGGCATAACTAAGGATTCTTTACTTCCATTAAGAAATCCTAGGACCACCTGCGGGTTTGAACCCGTGACCTTTGGCATAGGAGGCTGTCATGCTAGCCACCAAGCAACAAGTGATCCCTATTAGGATTTTGTATTAATTAACTGTGAGCGTCTTGGGACCCGTCCTCTACATCCTTTACACTTCTGATATTCCTACACATCCTGATACCTTTCTGGCAACTTTTGCAGATGACACCGCCATCCTATCATCCAGTTAGAATCCTGAAACAGCATCGTTAAACCTTCAGAGCCATCTTTTCCTTATCAAACAATGAAGTAATAACTGGCGTGTAAAGGTCAACGAAGCCAACTGTAAACACATAACCTTCACTCTTAGACGAAAATCCTGTCCGCCAGTTTATTTCAACTCAGTACCACTTCCTCTCTCAGATACAGTCTGGTATCTTGGCTTACTAGTAAACAAAAGATTGACATGGAACCCACATACAAGACTTAAAAGACAAGAACTCAACCGACGATTCGGACAGTTATACCGACTACTCAACAGAAAATCTGAACTTATAGTTGACAACAAATTATTAAACTACAAGACAATACTGAAGCCTATCTGGACCTACGGACATGAACTGTGGGGGACAGCTAAACGTTCTAACATCAAACGCATTCAATCCAAAGTCCTCCGTACAATAGTAAATGCTCCTTATTATGGCTCCAACTATACCTTGCACCACGACCTTAATGTTCCATTTATTTTAGACCTGATTCCATCCAAATTTTCCAAATTCCTCTCATCCATACAACCCACCTAGAAGGTTGAAACGGCAGTGGCCCGTGACCTTTTGTAAATATATTGGAGTACTAGCTAGATTCTCCACTCAATGTGATGTATGTATGAGTGTGTGTATGTGTATATAGGTATGAGAGATTTCTTGACTTTGTTATATTGATTCATTATTGTATATATATTTTATTGTAATTTTATGCCGTGTAAATATTTTATGAATGTAGTATATGTGATATCTCTCACCACTACTATTGATGTCCGAATGGGGACAGATTGTAATTTTACTCAATAAAATTGTTGTTGATTGATAACTGTGAGATATATTAGATATGAAATCGTTCCAAAAACGAATTCGATCGAAAAAATCTATAAAGTTTTCAACACTATGAAACAATTATCAGATTCTTATAAAACAATCCTTGGTTTTTCCGAAAAACATGAATGGGGAAGTTATTCTCATTCATTCATTAATAATGATGGGGTGGAGTTATTCCAGCCGAGGAAAGTTGTTTTTAACAGACCTTATTGCTCTGCTCCATCAGAGATTCTTCCTTATTCTTAGAATTAGATCTCCAACAGGCAATTCAATTACCACATTTTCTTTTTAAGAAGTAAATTAGGCGAGATTCTCAAAAGAGGACCGAGAAGAAAAGATCGATACGCTTAATAATCTTCCCAACTTCTCAAAATAGGCGATTTATTTTTTTTTTTTTTTGTTTTGTTTTTCCCGGATGACACTTGTGTGTTATCCATCCATAATGATCCAACCGCTGCATCCCAAATCCTTCATTCCCACATCACAGCCATTGAGGATTGGTGTCAAAACTCGAGGATTAAAATAAATCCTAAAAAATCCCACCAAATTACCTTTACCCTTCGTCAAAAACCGATGACCTCCTGCTCCACTGTATCTTTTAATAATACCCCACTCATACCTGTTGGACAAATCCGATACCTAGGACTCCATCTTGACAAACCTCTTACATGGAACCCTTACACGAGATTAAAACGACAAGAAACTGCCCGTAGATACCGATTACTACAACACTTACTAGACAAACGTTCAAAACTTCCAATTCACTACAAAAAGCTCATTTATATCACTGTCATCAGACCCATCTGGACATATGGAATCGAGCTTTGGGGCTCTACTAACCCATCTAATTCCTCCCGCATCTAATCCTTACAATCCAAAATCCTTCGCAAAATCCTAAATGCTCCTTATTTCGTCACAAATAAAATCACCCATAACGACCTTAATATCCCATTTGTGGCAGACCTTTCTCGTACCAGATATACCACTTTTAATTCCAAACTCCCAACCCATATAAAGCATCTTGTCCGCAACTTATCAACCTCACATATTCCTGACAACCCTCCGAGGCGATTGAAAAGAAGATGGTCTCGGGATCTACTTACTTAAATAAACATCGAAGTACTACCGCTGGGTAGTTTCTTCACAAGCCTCATACGCCTTTTACTTATTGTATTTATGTAATATACAGTTGTAAATTCAATAAAATATAAATAATTTTTTTTTTTTAAATTAAAGAAAACCAAATAATTTACAATTGATTAACGAATAGGTTTAATACTCAGTTCAACTGTTTTAGAAAACTATTTGTTTTTATTCAGATGATTGTTGATGTTGCCAACTTATTTCCATTTGAAAGTAATTTGAAGGAATTTTACAAATGGCGATCATTCATACGGTAGTATATTTGTATTTTTTTTCTTTCTGAGGGGAAGACCGAAACCAATAAAATAGTCAGAAAATGTTTATCTGATGGATACCACAAAAAAAAAATAATAATAATAATTCCCTAGGAAAGGAAAATCAAGAAAGGACCAAGAAAAACAGAAGATGGATACAGACTGCGAAGCAAGAAAACAACAGAAAAACACGCCAACATCGATACAGACATCAGGAAAACAAGAATGAACTTCTATGGACTCATACAAAGACTACCTGAAAAAAGAATGACACTACAAATACACGAAGCAACACTCAAAAGCACTACGAACTGGATCAAACAGACACGAGAAGACTTACGAAGAGCAGACATAAGACCAGAGGAAATCCAAGACAGAAACATATTTAGAGACAAAATAAACAAATGGGAAGTAGCTCTAGAGCAAAACAACCAGAACCCATACAGACCCAAATGGTCTGCTGAAAGAAAAGAGAAGTTCAGCCAAAGAATGAGACAATACTGGCAAGACAAAAAGAACAAGAAATAAGAAAATTGAGACATAAGTGCTTAGCGACTTACTTTTAGTGATATATCGCGCTAATAATAATACCTTATGCTGAACGATATAATTGAAAAAGAAAAATATATAATGAACGAATGAATGAATGGAAAAAGAACTTTATTCTGGGACAAGGCCCCTTAAGAACAACATACTTATACAAAAAAAAAATGATTATACTGGTCAAAAACACATTAAAAAAACTAATAATATTACTGATTACAATATTTACAATTATTTTAAATGATGAAAAGAGAGAGAAATGAAAAATTAAAAATTAAAAAATACAATCATATCTAATTGTAATATAGAAATAACAAACCAGAAAAATAAAAAAAAAACATTAGAATAATCAAAAATAAAAATGAAAATAAACTTTACTATCATTTATGTTATGAAGTGTAGACCTTTCTCACATCACATGAATCACTATACCGAAATTAGTTGGGATCTGATCACTCAGTTTATGGCGCTACAGCCCTAGATGGACCTGAGCCTCCACAACGATCCTACTGAACTCTTCACTATTCTGGACGAGTCTCATCCATCCTCTGACTCCCATTTCTCTCAATACTTTTTCTATACTACCCGACCATCTTAATCGTGGAAATCTCCGAATTATTTCTCCTTCAGGCATAACATCCAGCAACTTTTTAGGTATAAAACTCGCTGGCATCCACTCCACTGTCCATTGTTTGGTGTGACAAGGGTAGTCAAATATTTAAACTGGTTGGCCTTCTTGACAGTGTGGCTTCCAGATTTGACCAGTTCTTCTCCATTATCTGGTGGGTTTCTTGATGACTTTATATAAACTAAACTTTTTTATCTATAAATATAAACTATATTCTCTATATAAACTTTTTTTTTTTCGTTGACATGGATGCCTAATTATATTGCAGTGTTTCTGAGCTCCTCAATCAAAGGATACTTGGATCGACATTTGAAAGAAGACTGACATGAGTCCTATAAATTAAAATAAATAATGCATTTTATTTATTTATTTAATTGTTTTTTACTCAGTAGCTTAGAAATAATTTAATACTTATCTTAATCAAGCACACCTGGACCTACGTATCACAGATATGAGGAACAGCTAAAAACACACACTAATTCACATAAAAATATTCAACACAATTTTTTTCACGCAAAAACCTTTAATATCATGGGAAACATTAATTTCTTTATGGATGAGTTGGTTGGTTGGTTGTTATATTTTATTGGCACAAAATATCTCGGTCATCAGTGCCAGACACTTATTTTTAGAAGCTAATTTAAGGTTAAATAATGAACAATTGTTTTACTAAAAAACAAATGACAACAAATAGTTGAAAACAATTAACTATAAGAATAATCACTAATAAGAACAAATGTAACAGCATTAGCAAAAGATAAACATATATCAGGTTAAATTAAAAAAAAAAAAAAAAAAAAATAATATATATATATATATATATATATATATATATGTATATAAATAAAGTTAAAAATTAATTAATTAATTTAGAAAATAAAATAATAATAATTTTAAAAATAATAATAATAATTGTAAAATACAATTTTCAAATCTGCTTGTAAAAGTCCATTTCCGTAAGAAAGCACATCAATTCGTCAATTCTATTTATATCGTTCCCCAAAGTAACCGGGACATTGAGTGGTATTCCCCTTTGGTTCAATTTCCCTGTGTAGAAGGGACATTCCTCGAAAATGTGAGTAACTGTCAGGGCTCCCCCACAATGCTGACATCTTGGGGGCAAATCCTTAGATATTAAGTGCCCATGGGTTAACCTTGTATGTCCGATTCTCAGGCGGGCCACCTCCTCTCTGCGGTTGATGCGATTTGAGGTTTTCGAAGACTTTGGCCCTCTCTTAATCGCTTTCAACTTGCTTGGATAGCTGTTTTTCCATGTTTCATCTTATTTTTTAAAAACATTTTCAATTAGAGGGCGCGCTAGTTCTGATGGTGTTAACAGTGCTTTACCACGACCAGGGAGAGTGAGAGCCTCTTTGGCTGCCTTATCTGCCATTTCATTTTCCATTATCCCCATATGGCCCGGTATCCAGATATAATGAATTATTTTTCCGTCTTCAGCCATTGATTTGGTCAATTCCAGGATTCTTAAAATTCCTGGATGACTGTATAATACATATTGTCAAGAGCTTTTAGAGCGCTCAATGAATCTGAGGCTATGATGACATTTTCTATTGGGAGAGTTCTAGAATAATCTAAAGCCATTGCGATCGCATTCACTTCAGCAGTATATACAGAGCAAAATTGATGAAGCTTCGACTTGTAGGTGCAATCTGACGCAACAAAAGCTGAACCAGTGGATGAGTCCGACTTTGAACCATCTGTGAATATTAACTTGTGGCTAGGCAATGCGCTGATGATCTTCTCAAAGTGTTTTTTGAAGTCTTTTGAATTGGTATTCTCTTTCCAATTCAAAAATGGATGAGTTGAGTTAAGGAGCGTTGAAGATTTAACGAAGGATTTGGACTGTAAGGATTTGATTCGGAAAGAATTTGTCTATCTCTTTAATTACAATTTACAGCTAGATCTTGTTCTTCAGTAATAAAATATCAAATATGTTTTTACTATGTAGGTTTTGACTTTTAACTTGTGATTATAATCATTATCTGCTCTCCTCTAATTTTGGGTTTTTTACCAGTCATTGGAAAATGGATTAAAAAGACCGTATAAATTTACTAATCCCATTTGCTTTCTGACCAATCTTATTTCAACTTAGACTAATCACTTATAACTCGACCGACAGAAGCAGAAAGTATACGGGAAGGGTAATGCATTTAGCAGACCGGACAAGACAAAAGGTGGATGTGATGGACCTCGACTGAGCCGTAGGTTGTCGGTTCTTAATTGACAGTTGACAGATGGACGTTGGAGAAAGGACTTGGCGGAGGAAACAGTAATCTTGGGAGGGGACACAAAGCCTGACAGTTCATCTCTGGCCTTGCTCCCGCGTTATCCACCACGTCCCTTGTGTCTTGTCTTCTTTCTTAGAGTGCCTCTTCCTGATGGACCTTTAAGAGCTCATCTTTATAAAGATCTTAAGACCCTAATGGCTTTTCTCCGTTCTCACGTCACATACTGAATGAAACCTTTTATTACCACAAGAGAGAATGAGTATACGTGAGTCATCATTGATTGAATGTC
Organism: Piezodorus guildinii; assembly: GCA_023052935.1. Taxonomy (NCBI): domain Eukaryota; kingdom Metazoa; phylum Arthropoda; class Insecta; order Hemiptera; family Pentatomidae; genus Piezodorus; species Piezodorus guildinii. The sequence continues at coordinate 11,817,884 of CM041294.1, read as the reverse complement.
ACAATGTAACAAATAGCAAATAAAGTTTCAAGTATAAGATACAGCAAAGCATCAGCTAAATAATCTTTCTGAGGTACTTTCTTCAGTTCAAACCCCATTACTCCAAATCGAACAATAGAACGGAGAAAGTATACAACTGGAGTAGTTTAAATGAAAATGATTATATAGCTCTCTGACAATCACTAAACCTAATCTTTCCATTATTTATCAATAGTTAGTAATTTAAAATCATGTATAGAAACTAAAAAAAATATCTAGTGAATTTCAGACTCGTACATGGCAAGGCAGGGTCGAATCCGACTTACAAAAAAAAGTTTATAGGTTTTTGAGGGTTAATTTTATTAGTATTGCATATTATCTATACTAATATTATAAAGCTGGAAAGTTTGTTTGTTTGTATGTTTGTTTGTTTGTTTGAACGCGCTAATCTCAGAAACTACTGGTTCAAATTGAAAAATTCTTTTTGTGTTGGATAGTCCATTTATCGAGGAAGGCTATATAACATCACGCTGCGACCAATAGGACCGAAGAATCAGTGGAAAATATGGGAAAAAACAGAAAAATTGACCTCGAATCCCAACGATTCCAAATGATTTACCTTTTAATTTTAAAATAATTCAATTTCCCGTTAATTTATCTTTTGCCATAACAATTAATAAATCACATGGGCAAGCATTTAAACACGTAGGAATCGATTTACGTCAAGATCGGGTCACGGAGAAAATCAGTATGTTCTTCTGCCACAAGAAAATAAAACCAAAAATATTATTTAAGCAGAAATACTTTAAAATATTGGGTCGTCCGAAAAGTTGGTAGATGTTTTTAAAATAAAATTTACCTTCTGTTTTTTTCTACTAAAATGAATCACGAGGCTAATGTTTAATTATATGCCTTTAATCCTCATGGAATTAACTATATTTACACACTGAATTCGTCTTTATGAAGGATCAGTAGAGTAGTTTATTGCAATCCAACATGAGTGACGATTCAGTTCATTTTCGAAATAACATACTGTTCTTTTTTAAAAGAGGGAAAAATAGACTGCAAGAAAGATTCGTTCCGAGTATGGCAGCGATTCAATTGCTGACAGCACGGTTCAGAAGTGGTTTTCGCGGTTTAGAGGGTCTTCAATTTGGAAGACCAACCCCATTTTTGTAGGGGTTGTTGTGAGTTATTTAATAAACAAATTTTAAGCTCTCCAATTTTAATCGTTGTCCAAATTTTTCAACGAACTTTCTGGACAATGCAATATATTCTTTTAAAAACGTCTTTATAGCGATCCAAATAACTGAAATTGACGCAGACGAAGTCGCGCGCAACAGCTAGTTTAATATAAAGTTGATATCCCTCCGAAAGATCCTAAATGCTCCGTATTTTGTCACTAATATAACTATCCATAAAGACCTGAATATTCCGTTAGTTGCAGACTTAGCCTGAACTAGATATACCTCCTTTAATTCCAAACTACCAGCCCACTCAAACCCGCTTATCCGTATCCTCTCATCTTCATTTATTCCCGATAATCCTCGGAGGCACCTGAAAAGACGGTGGCCTCGAGACCTACTAATGACATAAACATTGAAGTGCTACCGCTGGGTAGCTTCTTAACAAGATTTTATCAAGCAATTGTTAATTTTTTCACATTTACTTGTTGTATTTTTTTCCTATACAGTTGTAAATATCAATTAATAAATTAAAAAAAAATTGATATAAAATATATCAACAAAAATAATAGTTAATAAAAGAAAAAAAGTTTTGATTCATGTAATCATTGTTAAATTAATTAATATTTCTCAGAGGCAAATAATGTTTAACGGTTAAGGAATAAAACATTATTTGTTTTACAAGGATAAAAAACTTTATCTAAGGTATTATAACAACTAAAAGTCATTAAATAGTTTAAAAAAAAAATTACATGAACAAACAAAACTTTTGGAAAGCTAACACTAAATGTGTGATTGGGTTGTAAATCACATTCACTGTCACTTTCTGCTAAAGAAAAACTTTTTTCCAGATTATCATCATTTATTAGAACGCTGAATTTTCTTTGTCGAAGTTTTCTGAATTCGACTCATCAGACTGAAAAGCATCATTGTCGGATTCTTCTTGCTGATGTAGAATTTCTTCCAAAGCATATTCTGAAGTTAAAAAAATTAGAGCATTTTCCTCTCCGTATTAGTTCCGCTTTTTCAGAGGCCTCGGAGGATTATCGGTAACTGAAGAGGAAACAAGGACTGAGACTAGTGGGTTTAAGTGTAATTGAAATTTTCCATTAAAAAGGTTCTCACCTTAAAAAATTCATATGTTAGATATCAGACTAAATTGGTTTAAGAATCCATTTTATTTAGTCGTAGGCTCAAAAAGGAAAAAGAAAATTCCTGCAACATTCATTTACTAATTTATTTTTCCTAAAATATTTATACCCAGCTTTCTCGCGATGGATGAGGAAGTATGAAAAGTATTGATAAAATGAAAATTTGGTCAAGGTCGTCTTTTAAACTGGTTTTTCTGTTAGTAATGGATTTTCCTTATTGTTTCGTTAATTCCAGTTTATAGTAGATTAAAAAGTTTACTGATAAGGAGACGGTGTTGTAAAAACTGTATTTATGTCACTAGGCTTTCCTCTCTGGCTTGATTGTACAATAAATACATGTTTTAAAATCTGGTGCGCGCAACACATCACTTTCACTTACCCCCGTTGTTATAACCAATTAAATATTTTTTTTAGAACTTTTAAATAAACTTAGAGATAAAATCTGGTGCGGGCAACACACGACTTTCACTTACCTCCATTTTAAAAATCAATTAAAGAATTTTCAAAAACAGAGATTAAAAAAATAATCGTTTTTTTTTGTGTTTTTTTTTTTTAATTTGTTTTATTAAGAGATAATACAATCTGCCACCTTCTGGGGCAATGAGTATTAGAGATAAAATAAATCATTCATACCATATGTACATTGTAAATAAAATTAAAGAAAAAAAAATATATATACACAAATATATGTATATCACAAATATATATATATATTTATAAGTTTGTGTTGTTCTAAGGTTGCAGTCAATGAATAAACAATTTTATCTATGCGACGTTTCGAGAATTTATTGTTCTCATAATCATGCCTTAACAGTGGAAAAAAACAACAGAACATTAATATTATTGTACAATAATTAATATATGATGTTATTGTTAGAGATATAAAAAAGAGTACATTGAACAATGAATATTAATACAGTAGGTACATAGATATTTTAAATTAGGATTTACATTAAAGATATTATTATAAAATTACTTACAATTTTGGACAAAATAGTGTCTTAAAAATAATAAAAAATAATGTCTCTTGTAGGCTTAACATGCCTAATTAAGACATAAGACATGTGATATAATTAAGACCTAATAAAGAAACTTTTAAAAGCTTGAGTATAAGATAATATTTTTTTAAAAATCTTTAGATTTCCAACGGTATACCATACATGTATATTACTGTTCTTATGTTCAAAAACAAAAAATTGCATTAAAAACATAATATAGATACAGTGTTATGTTAAATTGGATAAATAATTAAGAACCATTTCTTTTATGTTCGGTTGTTCAAAACAGTGCACGGTACTTTTGTTTATAAATAGGATCAGTGATTGTAAGTGAATAATTACTAATAGTGAATATTTATACTAGTGGATATAAGTAGTGTGGGGCTATGATGCCCGAAGAGGACAGAAGTATGGAACTGCTACAAGAGGCAGGTCCTTCTGCCTCTACTGAGGAGAACAACGAATGGGAAGTGGTAACGGGAAGAAAACGGCCTTGTTCTTCAGGAGAGCTAAGAAAAATCACCAAAAAAATTAACAACATTGAAACTACAAACAGGTATGACCCACTTTTAAAAATCAATAATACAGAAGCCTACAACCAACCAAATGAAACAGACAGTAAACAAGTAAAACCGCCTCCTATATTTTTAAATGGAATTCAAAATATAGAAGCCTTAATTTCATTTTTAAAGAAAGAAATAGGCCAAAATCACTTTAATATTAAATCAACAGTTAGGCATGTGATACTTTACCCAGCCTCGCCGGAATCATACAGATCGGCCGTACGCAGTTTTTTTTTTTTTTTTTTTTTTCGAGGCGACAACCACCAGGGTCATGTTCGCCTTTACACCGTTAGACACAGGTTACATGATTATAGGAGTAGAGTGAGAGTATAGTTTAGATCTGAGAGTAAAGATGGTTTGACTTTAGGAAGCGAATGATGTTAGTTATATGAGGAGAGGAATCAGAGAGAAGAAGCGACAGATCGGTGGGGAGGTTGAAAAGAATACGTGAAGCGGTATATTGTCGGCATTCTGTGAGGATGTGGAGTATTGAGAGAGGAACCTGACATGATCGACAGAGAGGCGGATGTCCACGGGCCATGAGATAACCGTGGGTCAACCTAGAGTGTCCTATACGAAGTCTCGCGAGCACAACCTCTTCGCGTCGAGACGGCCGGCAGGAAGACCCCCAAGGGCCAACGCGGGGCCGAATAAGGCGAAGCTTATTGTTCTCGAGGGCCGCCCACTCCCGCTGCCAGCAACCCAATATGCTAGATCGAATTGAAGTGACAAGGTCAGGCAGGCTCACACCTTGAAGTTCAAGACCCTCGGAAACCGCGTGACGTGCCGCTAAATCAGCCCGATCGTTCCCCAAGATCCCACAATGTCCTGGAACCCAGAAGAAAACAATGTTGACCCGGGAGGAAAAGGATGCAAGTGTGGTATGAATTCTTTGGATGAGATAGTCAGAGGAATATATGTTACGGATAGAGGAGAGAGTGGAGAGGGAATCGGTGCATATGATTACTTGAGAGGAAGATTGCTGGCGAAGAAGGAGGGACTGGAGGATGGCAGTTACTTCGGCGGTATAGCTACTCGATATAGAAGGGAGGGCAAACATGTTAACTTGGGCCTCACTCACAACTGCAGCTCCGTACGCAGTTTAAAAAAAGTGAACGCCGATTTTCACACTTATCAGTTGTCAGAAGATAAGAACCCGAGAGTGGTTATTAAGGGTCTCCATGCATCTACTCCAGAATCGATTATCAAAGAGGAATTAAAAACATTGGGGTATGACGTTTCCAACGTTACCAATTCCATATCAGCCCGAACTAAATTGCCACTAAATATGTTTTTTGTTGATATAACAAAAAATACATATAATGAAAAAATATTCGACTTAAATTATATTTATTACACCAAAATAAAAATTGAAGAGGTCCGAAAAAAGAGAGAAATTCCACAATGCTTTCGGTCCAGGGCTTTGCCCACACCAAATCTTACTGCTACCACCAGCCACGTTGTGTACGATGCGGAGAGGCCCACGAAACATCGGCATGCCTCAAAACTAGAAATACTCCTGTCAAATGTGCCAACTGTGAAGGGGCACACCCAGCCAATTACCGGGGATGCCAGGCCCTCAAGAATCTGAGAGCACAGCGAACCCAGAAGTACCGTCCTCCGCCGGTGACTGTCGAACCTCCACCAGACTTAGAGCAGTACCCACCTCTACCAAACAGCCCTTATCAACAGCAGCCTTCGGAACCTTTCACTTTACTTCCAAGAATGGAGCGCCCGAACTGTCCTAGACCGAACTTAGAGACTCATCAGCCTCAGCCATATCCAAGATCAGGTATGAGGGAAGATAGTAGTCAGCTGGTGCAACCAGCTGGGTCTTTACCTTCCCAACAATCAAATTTATTAAATAATTTAAGTGCCCTCATCCAGCCCCTTTTGACCCTAATGAATCAAATATCACAACTAACACAAGCCCTAACTGCTACTTATGGACATTAGTTCTCTGACTGTTGGCTCCTTGTCAATCCTTCTTTGGAACACAAACGGAATACTTCGACATAAAACTGAACTGGAAATGTATATGCAACAAAAACGTATTGACATTGTACTTCTGACGGAAACACATCTAACTTCACGTAACAAACTATGCATACCAAATTATACTTTGTACAGAACAGACCATCCAGACAATACTGCCCACGGAGGGACAGCCATACTTATTAAATCTAACCTTAAACATTATCCAATACCCGTAAACTCGACGGCTCAAATACAAATAACAGGAATACAGCTACAGACCAACCACAGAAACATAACAATTGCTTCTATCTACTGTCCCCCTAAATATATTTTAACAGAGCAAATGTTCGTAGAACTCTTTCAATCATTTGGTAGAACATTCCTTGCTGGAGGCGACTTCAATGCGAAACATCAACACTGGGGTTCACGTTTATGCACACCAAGAGGCAGGAGACTCATGTCTGCTGTTACTCAGTTGTCATTAAATGTATTTGCCCCCGACAAACCAACTTACTTACCAAATTCTCAGTACAAAAAACCTGACTTGACATATTTGTAGCCAAAGATTTGACAACTCTACCAATTACCATTATTACCGAAACAGATCTTGGCTCGGACCATTTACCGGTAACCCTGATGTTGGGGGTAGAAAAATTCTTTGCAGAAAGGAGACCATCACTCACTTACGGCGTCATGAATTGGGACATCTTTAATGAATATATTAATGACCAGCTTACCGTGCCTAAAGCATTAAAAACCGAAAAGGATTTAGAAGAAGCGGTTGAACTTTTCACCTCAACCATCCAAGAAGCTGCCTGGTCCTCACAAGAAATAAAAAGAAGGCAAGGAGTAAGTTTACCGTCCTACCCTCAATACATCAGGGACCTAATAAGAGCCAAGAGACGATCACGAAAACAATGGCAAACTAACAGACTTCCTTCAGACAGACGAACCTTCAACAAACTTAATAATGAACTGAAGCGAGAAATACGAAAATTTAAACAAACTAACTTTGACAAATATCTGGAAAACTTGACAACGGACGACAGCAGTCTTTGGCGACATACCAAGCGCCTCCTAAAACATCGCGAAGTGTCCGTCCCATTGAGAAAAGATGATGGTTCTTGGGCTGTGTCGGACAAAGATAAATCTGTAATTTTTGCTGACTATCTTTTAACTGTTTTTAAAACTCACACAGACTTAACAGACATACAACACGAAAATTATGTGCAGAAAGTCTTAGACTCACCTCTTCCTATGTCCTTTCCGCCAAAAACCTTTACTCCTTCTGAAGTATCAAGACAGATTATGAAAATGCCAAAAAAGAAGACTCCTGGTTATGACCTTATCACTGCTGAGATACTACAAAAAATCCCCAGAAAAGCTTTAGTCTTCCTTACAACACTGTACAATGCTATACTTAGGACAACTAAATTCCCTATCCAATGGAAATATTATTCAATTTCAATGGTACATAAACCTAACAAAGACAAACATAGACCTGACTCTTATAGACCTATTAGCCTTCTTCCGGTATGTTCGAAAATATTTGAAAAACTGTTGTACGAACGGATTATTAACACACTGACAGACCACGACATATTACCAGATCACCAATTCGGATTTCGCTCTTTTCATTCCACAACACAACAGCTACACAGAGTTACCGACTACATTACTACTGCACTAGAACTAAAACAGTACGCATCTGGGGCTTTTTTGGATGTTACTCAGGCTTTTGATAGAGTATGGCACCAGGGTCTTCTTTTTAAACTAAAACCTATACTTCCAAGCACATATTACTTAGTTTTACAATCTTTTCTCTATGACCGTTTCTTCTCTGTCCGACAGGGTTCTGAGACCTCATCAATAAAACCAATCTCTGCAGGTGTACCCCAAGGTTCTATCCTGGCCCCTCTTCTCTACTTAATATACACATATGACTTACCAACAGACCAAAACATCTTAACTGCGACATATGCCGACGACACTGCAATTATTACGAGAAACACAGACCCTATACAAACCAGTATGATATTACAACACCATTTGGACAACGTACAAAACTGGTGTAAGAAATGGAAGTTAAAAATTAACCATGACAAGTCACTACATATTACATTTACACTTAGACGCGGAATCTGCCCTTCAGTTTACATAGACAATCACCCTTTACCGCAAACAAATACAGTAACGTACTTAGGACTAATATTTGACAAAAGATTGACATGAGGCCCACACGTCAAGACAAAACGTAAAACGCTAAACTTTCGACTTAGACTATTATATTCAATATTACATAGACGTTCTAAATTATCCACCAGACAGAAACTAAATGTTTACACTTATTTATTAAAACCAATATGGACTTACGCTTGCCAAATATACGGACCCGCTAAAAAGACACACATACGAAAAATACAAACCTTTCAATCGCAATTTTTAAGACTAGCAATGAACTCACCACCATATGTATCAAACGATACCCTACACACTGACTTACGTATTCCAACTACAATAAACCACATTCGACTGACTTACAAACGATTTCACGACAAACTAAATGGACATAGAAACAAACTTGTACAAAACATGGCTACAACTGACATACCATACATAACTCGGCGTAGGCTGAAAAGGAGTTGGATGAGGGACCTCCTAGCCTGAAAAAATAGTTTGTTTTTCGAATGTCAGGAGTACGCACCACTGGGTACTATCTCCCTCATGCCAACCCATGCTATGTTTATCATGTATAACTCATTTGCTGATTGTAACATATACAGGTGCAAATAAAAATATTAAGTTAAAAAAAAAAAAAAAAAAAAAAAAAAAAAAAACATAGTATAGTTATTTTTATAGAATTTACAAAATTAAAGGTACTTAAGAGAAAGAAAATTTAAAATATCGGCATTTAAGCACTGTCAGACCATTTTAATCAGAATTAAACCTACATGATATTAAAGCCCATTAAATTTTACATCGATATAGCGAGTTTAATCAAAATCGTCGGAACTCTTCGAGAAATCGAAAAAAGGTGCAGAATGCATAGTATAAAGTGCCTCTTCTGGTAAGCTTATTTTGATGAAAAAAGTTTTGTCACATCTCGGGCCTATATTTGTCTTGAATATGAAATTTCAGTTTCATAGTACTTACCGTTTCCGCCCGGGAGTTACCACAAACACACACACACACACACACACACACACACACAGACGCCACACACAGACCTTTTTGCAGGACTTGGTTATTTGGACTCAGGGGACCCTAAAACTTGTATTTCCGTTGATAACTGGAATTCGAAAATTTCTACGATCGCAATACTTCTCCTTACTATATTATGGTAAGTGAAAGTAAAAATAAATTGTTAAAGAATTAATTGCATTGAATTTCAACAGGAGCATGTGTTTTATAATCTGTTATATCATTATTTATGACAATCAGTTAGTTTTATCGGCTTTTCATCACTCTTCATTAACTTTTACAATTGTGTGTATCAGATAATAATTTTTCTAAAATCTGTAGCTTTCCAACTGTATATTACACGTCTATATTCTGTTTCTATATTCATAAACACATAAATTGCAAAAAGAAAAATATTTTTGATCTTCTCTCTTTCAGTTTGATATCGTATTCGTTCAAATTATATATTTATCCGTGTTTTTATCGGTACTAAATAGATTATTTAGTTATTTTTATAGATTTTACTAAATGAAAGGTACTTGTTGTTGTTGTTTGGGGCTTTGAGGCGTAAAACCCAGGGGTCATAAACGCCTATAGTTCTCTTTAAGTATAAATAAATAAATAAATCAAAACTAATAAACTAGGCGTTAATAATAATTAAAGAATAAAAATAGTAAAAAAATAAATAAATAATTTAAAAACAATTTTTAAAAATAAAACCTGAACAGCACCGAGATGTTGTTTTCATTATCGGAGAGTATGAAGGATATATTAGGTATAAGCCCAAATTTGTTTAAACCTGTCCTATAAGAAAGGCATTCTTCTAAAATGTGGCTGATAGTCAGGATATTGTTACAATGTGGGCACTTAAGAGGTCGCTGCTTAGTAATGAGATGGAGATGGGTCATGTTAGTGTGGCCAATCCTTAATCTGGCCAGGATAACTTCCTCTCTGCGGCTTGAGCGACATGATGGGGACCAAGGCCCCACTTTTGTTTTGACGACTTTCAGTTTGCTAGCAGGACTCTCGTCCCACATGGACTGCCAGGCAGCCGATATTAATGAAAGGTACTTTAGATTAAGACAATTTTAATTATCGGCATTTAAGCCCTGTCAGAATATTTCAATCAGAATGAAACCTATATCATATTCAATCCATATAGGGAGTTTAATCAAAATCGTAGAAGGGGCTAAATGCATGGTATAAAGTGGCTCTTCTTGTTAGCTGATTTTGATGAAAAAGTTGATGTATTATCACGGTCGTATTTTTGTCTTAAAATATAAAATTTCAGTTCTATACAACTTTTTCTTTTAGTCTTACCTTATATATCAAACACACCGTTTTGCGGGGTTCGATAATTTGACTTTGGGGACCCTAAAACGTGTATTTCCGGTAAAAATAGGAATTCGAAAATTTTCACAATTACAATACTTTTCCTTACTATATATTTCATATGTAGGTAAATGAAAGTAAATAGGTCTTCCTAAAGCAATAATTTTAATGTTATAGTAAATATACTCGTATATATCTAAACTGTAGAACGTCAACTATACTTACAATAATTTCATATTAATATTTTCAAAAAAGAAAATAGTGTTTATTTTGTATATTCATCACAATTCAATACTGGTATTTAAATTAAAAGATAAAATAATAATAATAATAGGCTTACCGAACCTAAAGGTTCGATGCTGATATCACCTAATTCCGCTTACACAGGTTCGTCCAATGATCACCGTTCAAGCCCCTTAACGCAATTCTCCCATCGACGCTTCGAATTACCAGTCGGTTCAGCTAATACCAACTTTCTAAATCCTTGAATCCGTTCCTCACCGAGCCTAACAACTTTACTCCCCCATTAGAGTCTCCGCGATGCTATCAATTCAATTATATTCACAGGGTACAAGCTCCGCAATTCCGCGTTGTACAACCTTCTAAACTCCCCAGTGGTCTCATCTCTCTTCGGACCAAATATTATACGCAGTACCTTATTTTCAAAAACCTTAAGCCGTTGTTCATCCTTCAAAGTAAGCGGCCACGTTTCACACCCGTAAAGAACCGTCGGGAGAATAATAGATGTCTAATTTTCATCTTGTGCCATGGTTCCCCTGAAGCAGTCCCGACCCGGAGACCCGAACGGGGGACTAGCTTACTTCCGGATAATGTAAAAAATGTAAAAGAAGATGATTTTTATAGCTTTTATAGCACCCTAGTCAGGCCAACTCCCAATAACGGAATTACAAGGAAAAATCCGCCTCAATGTAATCACTGTAAAGTGACTTACGGTGAGTCATGTTTTTGAGGACTGTCCACGGTACAGGAGAGAAATTTAAAAACGTGTCGTACCACGCTTTGAGCGATAATGAAGCAACTATCAACAGTGCCATCAAGTTTATAAAGAATATTCGTCTGTTTGAGCAAATATAACATAAATTTGTTTATTCTTTTTATAATATATATATTTTTTTTGTAATTATTTATTTTTTTTTTTTTTTCTTCTACATCTGAACTTACAGTTGAGAACAAATTATTAATTTATAAGACAATACTGAAGCCCATCTGGACCTACGGACTTGAACTGTGGGGGACAGCTAAACGTTCTAACATCAAACGCATTCAATCCTTTCAATCCAAAGTCCTCCGAATAATAGTAAATGCTCCTTATTATTATCCAACTATACCTTGCACCACGACCTTAATGTTCCATTTATTTCAGACCTAATTCCGTCCAAATTTTCCAAATTCCATCAGAACCTCATTCATCATCCTAATCCTTTAGCACGATCCCTATCCAGCTCCACTCATCCATACAACCCACCTAGAAGGTTGAAACGGCAGTGGCCCCGAGATATATTGTAAATATGTATGCTGGAGTTCTGACACTGGTCAGATTCTCCTCTCAAGTGCGGTGTGATTGTGGCTATGGCGCCCTCACTTAGCTTCCGCTGGCTCTCACCAGTGATGCGGCTGAGAGGGAGGCGCTGGGATCCTTTGGGCTCTGCTTGTCCTTCCACACGTGGGGGGACAAGCTTCGTCCGGGGTTCCCGAGCTGATTGTAAATATTGTACATAGGTATGAATGTGACATGTTTTGTTTATTTATTTGTTAACTTCATTTATTTGTATTTATCTTGTCTACTTAATTTTGTTATTGTATACGTTTATTTATTTTGATTTGATTTTATGTAATTTGACTTTCCTTTTGTTTATATTGTAAATATTGTATGAATGATATCCTGTAGCACTATTATTATTGTCTATTATGACATATTGTAATATATACGAATAAAAAAAAAAAAAAAAAAAAAAAATTTTTCTTCTTCTTCATCATACAGTTTAAACTAAAATTTACTATTTTTATTTTTTATTTTATACTGTTAATTTTTTTAAGTTTTATTTGTTATTATCAGTTACTTGTTTGTTTTTCATCATTATTGTTGATTTCGTTTATTTTATTTTTTGTGAATGTTACTGTATTGTTTGTTTGTTTTAGTATTTTGTTCGTTGTTTTCTTTTCTGATTTTTTTTTCTATATCATTTTGGTAAATCGTTTTTCTTTTTATTTATTTATTTTTTTTTTGTAAAGGTGTGAGGGCGATAATAACCATCAGTAGTTTTTTGCCCTTAAAATTAAAACATCAACGGATTTAGGCGCGTTAAATATTTCTTTACCCTCCGAAAACTAACATTTTTAGTCAAATCGTTGAACATTTGATACTTTAATATCAGTAAATGTAGTTAGGCTTACTTAATTGTGTGCATTGATTGACTACATTTAACACAATTAAACAGACATTATGTTATTTTTGTAATAATTATAATTTAAAATGACTATTTTTTGCAGTCCCTCCGTCGATCGTGGACAAAGAGACGAGCACGGACATGGTAGTCCGGGAATCGGCCAACGTCACACTGACCTGTAAGGCCCAGGGCTACCCGGAACCTTACGTCATGTGGAGGAGGGAGGACGGAGAGTACATCAACTATAATGGAGAAACAGGTAGGAAAAAAGTACATTATATAGTGTTAATTTTAATGTATTATATAAATAATCTATATGAAATCGAAAGACATTTATGAAATTCTGAATATAACTAAAATACATTTACATCATATTATACAGGAACCATATACAACAACTTAATTCAGTTCTTCACAGTTCTCTGCAGTTAATTAAGAAACCCAGTACATCATAACTTTTTTTCTTTTATATTTTAATGAAATTTACAACTGTATTTTGTAATACAACAAGTAAATATGTTAATAATGATAAAATACATGAAAAAAACGCGAAGAAAAAATGCCCATTGGCACCACTCCACTAAGTAACTAAACTAGAAGGTCTCGAGGCCATCTTCTTTTCAGGCGCCTCGTAGGATTGTCAGGAATTGAAGAGGAAGCAAGAATTGAAACTAGAAGATTAGAGTGGGAGTGGAGTTTGTCATGGAAGGATTGATACCTGGTTCGGGCCAAATCAGCAACATATGGGATGTTAAGATCTTTATGGATGAGTTTATTTGTGACAAAGTAAGGAGCATTGAGGATTTTGGATTGTAAAGATTGAATACGGGAAGAATTTGATGGTTTCGTAGAGCCCCAAAGCTCAACTCCGTAAGTCCAGATAGGCCTTATGATGGTGATATAGATGAGCCTTTTGTAGATAAGTGGAAGGTTGGAGCGTCTGTCCAGTAAGTGTTGTAGTAAGCGAAAGCGACGGGCAGTTTCTTGTCGTTTCAGTCGTGTGTGGGGATTCCATGTTAGACGTTTGTCAAGTAGTAGTCCTAGGTAGCGGATCTGTTCAACTGGAACAAGCGGAATATTATTAAAGGAAACTGTAGGGCAGGATGTCATAGGTTTACGACGAAGGGTAAAGGTAATTTGGTGGGATTTGTTGGAATTGATTTTGATTCTCCAATTCTGACACCATATCTCAAGCTCTCTCATTTGGGATTGAAGAGTTTGAGAGGCAATAGTATGATCGTTATTGACTGATAACACACAAGTGTCATCAGCATAGGTAGAAAGGAAAGTGTTGGGATGGGTTTGATTATCAGCTGTATAGACTGTGTAGAGGATGGGTCCAAGGATACTACCTTCAAGGACACCATCAGACTGAGTAAAAAGGGATGAATAGGAACATCGTGGTTTATATTGAAGGATCTTTCAGAGAGGTAAGACTGGATGATGAGGTAGTATGTAGGTGAGACATCATAACTTAAATTTAAAAAAATAAATTTGTTTAATAAGCGTTATTTTAGTTCTTAGAATGATTTAAAGCCGGAAAATATATATTTTAATTATTCTAAACATATCGTCAACTCCGTAAGTATCAGCAAGAGGCCGGCGAATTCCGATATTTTTCTTCAATATTTAGCACAGATATGTTTGTAATTGTTTTAGAGTGGTGGCACCCTGGTGCAAAATCTTGTTTGTAAAACATTCCCTTACTTCTAAACTAAACCACATTTTTTTTTACATTTACTTGTTGGGGAAGGTGGTCTAGTTAATAGAAACATATTCTCCGGGTCCTGGGTTCAAACCCCGACTGCCCCATAAGTTTTAATTCTATTATTTCAGCTATAAACCAACCCTGGGGCAAACCTAGCCTCTAAAAGTGGGTACCAATAATCGGAGAATAAATCTGTATGCTGAGTACCATTAAGGCCTAATTATCTCATTACACGGACGTTCACCCTTTTTTAGTTACAGGGTTTTAATATTATTTTTCGAATTTAATTTAACCAAACGTTGTTCATTTGACGGATGCTTATCTAATAAAAGTTCCTAACTAAAAAGGTTTGAATATCCTTGAGCTTCCATGAGTCTCTCTATTCCTATTACGTCTACATAACTTGGTATCAATGTTTATTGTTCTGCAGGAATTTATCGATTTAAAACAAGTTAATCCAGAAAAATCAATTTGATTGTTTATATTATTATTTAATCAAGAATAAAGTTTTCCTAGAAATCACTGAGACAGTATCGACCTAAGCATATATTTTTTTTAAGGATAAGGAAAATTATTACAGTACTAGAGACTCATAATTTGAGAACAATTACTTATATGGAGTCACCTGTGGTGTAATGGCTCGAAAAACAGTCTTCTATGTGTAATGCCGCAGGCTTGCATCCGTCAGTTGGTTATTGATTTTTTAAATAGATTATGCTTAGTTATGCAGTACTACGGATAGGAGTTAAATGGTAGTCCCAAGCCTATGGGATGTTGGTTGATTGGTTGTTATATTTTATTGGCACAAAACATCTCGGTCATCAGTGCCAGACCCTCATGTTTAGAAACTAATTTAAGGTTAAATAATGAACAATTGTTTTACTAAAAAACAAATAACAACAAATAGTTGAAAATAATTAACTATAAGAATAATCACTAGTAAGGACAAATGTAACAGCATTAGCAAAAGATAAACATATATCAGGTTAAATTTAAAAAAAAAATGTATATATATATATTTATCCTTAGATATTAAGTGCCCATGGGTTAACCTTGTATGTCCGATTCTCAGGAGGGCCAGGACCACCTCCTCTCTGTGGTTGATGCGATTTGAGGTTTTCCAAGACTTTGGCTTTCTCTTAATCGCTTTCAGATTGCTTTGATAGCTGTTTTCCATGTTTCATCCCATTTTTTAAAACATTTTCAATTAGAGGGCACGCTAGTTCTGATGGTGTTAACAGTGCTTTACCACGACCCAGGCCTATGGGATGTCAGGTACTCGTTAAAGATCCATATACTGATTAAACCTGGATTGACAAAATTTAGGACTCTCACTGTAGCATCGTTCGACTCGCCATAAGATTCATTAGCTTGGCACTTTTTTTGTTTTTTTTTTATTTAGAGCATAGTATGTGCTGTAAAGGCATTCGTCACAGCGATTCTTGCCCCCTTTATGTCCTCTATCGTATCGTTATTTTTCGGAACGATTCCTTCAAGGTTCTGAGAAAAATTATTTCGTTGTCTTAAGAACCAGCAAGATAACACAATACTGGTATGTTTTTTGGCCGACTGCTTTTCTAAGGCAGCGGTACCTTCAAAAACTCGCTGACTTAATATATTTAATCTATATATAAACTATATGTAATGATAGCATTGGATTTCCTTTCCAAAGGTATCATGTTTAACAATCCAATAGGTGCAGGGTAAGATTAAAGTAAACAAGATTCAATTAACACATTACTATAATTATTAACTTACACATATAAATTTTATTAATACATTGCCTATCACTTTGATTGAGAATACTGAGGGACATTTTCACTACTACCTTTGCCATACAATATTACAAAACAGAAAAATATCTTTAAATACTTTGTCGGCTGGCGAAGGTGGAATCAGTCTTAAGCTTCATCTTCCAGCTGCTCTACAACCCTCGGCGAATCTCTTCCTCTTGTAGGTGGACCCCGACTCTCCTCTTCCTATACTTCCATTCTCGAGTCTGGAATATACTCACCTCATCTTGAGGACAGAACTTGACTGACTCTTTCGAATTTTCTCCTCATCGTCGTCACCTCGGGTGGGGCTGATCTGGGAAGTGTTTGTCCTAGTGTTTAGGAGGTTTCCCGAGGTACATATAGATAGAGGGGGGCCCATGGCGGTAAACACCTTTTGATGTTTTGCCGACAAAGGTTCGTTATCTTTAATTGTTTAATATTAAAATTATTTAATAGAGAATTAAAATAAACTCCAACAGATCCCACCAAATAACCTTTACCCTTCGTCGTAACCCAATGACATCCTGTCCCTTCATAATATTCCACTTGTCCCTGTTGAACAGATCCGCTACCTAGGACTGCTCCTTGACAAACGTCTCACATGGAATCCGCACACAAAACTGAAACGACAAGAAACTGCTCACCGCTTTCGATTACGAACACTTACTAGACAAACGCTCAAACCTTCCACTTAACTACAAAAGGCTTATCTACATGACCATCATAAGGCCTATATGGACTTACGGAGTTGAGCTTTGGGCTCTACTAAAACATCGAATTCTTCCCGTATCCAATACTTAATATCCAAAACCCTTCGTATAATCCTCAACGCTCTTTACTTTGTCACAAATAAAATCATCCATAAAGACCTAAATGTTCCATATGTTGCTGATTTGGCCCGAACTAGATATCAATCATTCTATGACAAACTCCATTCCCACTCAAACCCACTAGTTTCAACCCTTGCTTTCTCTTCGAATCCTGATAATCCTCCGAGGCGTCTGAAAAGAAGATGGCCTCGAGACCTTCTTGTTTAAAATAGTTACTGGAGTGCTTCCATTGTGTTGCTCCTCTACAAGTCTGTCTCATGTGATTTTTCTTTTAGCATGTTTACTTGTTGTAATATAAATTACAGTTGTAAATTTCCATAATAAATATATAAAAATATTTAATAATGAATTCCCCTCAGTATTCTCAATACATTACAATGCACGTTGGATACATCTTCAGCTAGTATTCTATTCAAATATTAAACTGAAAAATCTGTTGGCATACTAAAGATGGAACCTCTTTCGACGCCATTCATCCGCAGTAAAGAAACTATTCCTGTAGTAGGTATGACGTCGTCGCGTTGCCCCCTTCCCTCCCGGAATGAAATATTATGGCATAAAGGTAACGAAAGGAGTGGCCGGAGATGGAGGACTCGGAAAGCTATGTCCCAACGGTCCCTGCATTATTAAAGTCGTTTCCACACGACCCACGATTCGCGCTTTTCTAGCTCTAGTGCCTTGTGAATAAACGATATGTGTCAGCTGTCGGGACAGTATTGTTCACAGCGTGATAGTTAGTCACGCTGAATGCATTGTATCGATTTCCCAATAGTGCATTACCAAAATACAGAGTTTACTAATCAGCCTAATGTAGAATTACCTTTATTATACCGTATACCGTTAGGTCAGATCTTTTCTGATTTTGAAATCCTAAACAAACGAGCTAAATCTCCCTCTCAAAAATATACTTACAGTCTGAAAATTCATTGAAAAATAATTTATAAACTTTTTTAGATTATCCAGTTATGAAGAGTATATAAATTTAATTAGGTTATTTAGGAACAATCTCTTTTAATCATCAATCATTTATTCTTCATTATACATAATTAACTTGATGATATTAATATTTCAGGGCATACTTTTGAACACGTAGAGAAATTCAAGTATTTAGGTTCAATGAAACAAGAAAAAATGAAATCCAGGAAGAAATACAGTCCCGGTTAAAGGTGGGAAATGCGTGTCATTATTCAGTTGCTAAATTACTTAGCTCGCGGCTTCTGTCTGAAAACGTAAAGGTTAGAATTTATAAAACTATTATTCTTCCGACGGTTCTTTACGGATGTTAAACGTGGCCGCTTACTTTGAAGGATGAACAACGGCTTAAGGTTTTCGAAAATAAGGTACTGCGTAAAATGTTTGGTCCGAAGAGAGTTGAGGCTTGCAGAAGGTTGCACAACGCGGAATTGCGGAGTTTGTATCCTGTGAATATAATTGAGTTGATAGCATCGCGGAGACTCAAATGGGAGCGTAAAGTTGTTGGGCTCGGTGAGGAACGGATTCCGAGAAAGTTGGTATTCGCTGAACCGACTGGCAGGTAGGCCGAAGCGTCGATGGGAGGATCGCATTAAGGCTGATCTCGGGGGTTTGGGATTGACCGGTAATCATTGGACGAGTCTGTGCGGGCAAAGTTTGGTGGTATCGGATTATGTATAATAATCGGGTTCGGTAAGCCTATTATTATTATACATAATTAACGTTTCGGGGCTTATACGCCTCATCTTCAGATAAGTGTATTCTTTGGCTTATGATAAATGTTATTATGGAATATTTATTTATTTATTTATTCATAGAAGTTGTTTTGGCATTACAATTGTATTTCCTATCTGCTATATAGCTATATCTATACGGAATATAGATACATAAAAAATGAATTAAAATTATAATAATTAATAGCTAAAATGTAGGAAAAAATTACCATTATTGAAGAAAATAAGGATTTTAAGAATTTTGATAATATTGAAAGATGTATTTTTTTTATTAGATGACTTATATAATTAATGGTTTATAATGAAGAATAAAATAATGATGGTTATGAGAAGAGATTGTTCCAAAATAACCTAATTAAAAATATAATTTATAAACGACTAATCTGGGATGTCAACAAGTTCCAGTACGTCGGTTTCCATGAGAAAAAAATTATAATAACTTTATAGACTTTTGACATTCTCCATACAATTCTACAACTTCATTTTCTAAAGTTTGGTTGTTCCAAAAAATATACTATACATAAACATAGTTACATTCTTCTTTATTTTATTATTTCTTTTTTTATTTAAACATAATTTAGTGAAATTTACAACTGTACTAAATAACACAACAGGTAAATATGATAAAAGAAAAATTACATGAAAAAGACTTGTAGAAAAACTACCGTCTGTATTTCTTTATTTTCAGATCGGCTTCGTGAGCCATACATATTGAACTCAATTCCCTATTTTTCATAAATTAGAAGTTTGTTACCGAGTTGACCTTTAGATTTAGTCTAAGACTTTGTGAAGTGTTTTCTTAAATTTGTTTCATTGAGCTCGATGTTTGGATAATATTTCATAGCAAAGAATTTTCTTTATCACTGTTTTTTTTTTTTTTTTTTTTTTGTTGAGGAAACCTTATGTAGGAAACAAGGGATTGTGTGTTGGAGAGGAAACGGTAGAATAGCCCCTTAGAAGAGGAAGCGAATTCTCCCGAACTAGCTAATCTGGAGCGATCAGTCTCAATCGGTCAGACTTCATCGAGCCATCCGTTGTACCCTGGGGCTTCCCTGTCACCACAACTTTCTTCAGCGCCGAGGGATCCAGTCTTCCCTGGCCCTGGAGATCATCTTCTTTTTCCGTCCCATACAACTTTATGTTTCAGCAAAGGCTTTAGTCATTGTTTAGCTCAACTATTTCTTATCCCTGATGAATGTATTGGGTTGTTTCACATGAAGTGTCCGTTTTCAAGGTAAAGGATTTTTATTAAAATTACAATATGAAAACAAGATAATTTTATTCAAAGTATTCACCTTCTTTTTCTAGACATTTTTCCCAACGTAACACCAACTTTTTTTTATTCACGAACTGAAAAACTTTGAGCTTTGAAGTAAAACAAAATCTGAAAACGCACTTTTCACTTGATCATAATTTTCAAAAAATTTTCCTTTGACGAAGTTGTCTAAATTCCTGAACAGGTGGTAATCTGTAGGAGACAAATACGGAGAATACGGTGGGTGCGGAAGATTCTTTCAATTTTCGCACGGTATGTTTTGAAACATGCCACTCAGTGAGATCATGAGGTACCCATTTATCGAGCTTTTTTACTTTCCCAATACATTTTAAATGTCTGCAAACGGTAGATGCACTTGCATTTAGTTGTGCTGAGAGTCCTTTAACTGTTTCGTAGGGGTTTCCTTCTACTGTATGCTTGAGGACATCGTTGTCTATTACGGACGGAGGTCTTCCTCGGGCAAGTTTTCCAAGTCGGTATCCCCAGGTGAAAACTTATGTTTGAGGACTATCCTTTTTTCTGCATTTAAAAGAATTTTATCTTTATAATAATTTTTAGGGGAGCCCGTGTCTAAGTGGCTAGCGCGCTATTCACCCACGCTAAATGTTGTGAGTTCTAATCTCAGTCCCGAAGGAACTTTTTCAAGCATTTAATAAATGGGGATTCAATCACAGACTCCACACATGTATGTGAGACCCGTCAGCCAAATGGTGGCCACTCGCAAAATAATGGGAGTGATGACCCTACCCTATGAAATACATCGAGAAAGGTGAGTTTAATCTCCCAGGAGATTACACCACGAGGCCAAAGCCCTAACACGTCGCGCCACTGGAAGAAGAATTACTTCTGAAGGATTAGATCATTCATAATAAATAAATCTGATGATGTTATTTCAATTTTAATCGGTAGATTTATTTTCAAATTGATACGTTTTATAAAACTTCTTTTTTTCTTTTTCGTATTATATAAGAAACGTTATAAGACGTTTTTCGCTACGGTAAATAATATAAATTATCCCATTTTTTTCTCAACCGATATGTTTGACCAAGTCATTTGAGAATTACTCCCTTTCTGAATTATACTCAGTTGATCGGCATTATTGGAAAATAGAAATATTTTATATTATAGGTGGAATAATCAGGAATCAGTCATTTTTTTAATTTTTTTTAATTTTGCCAATGTTTTGGCTCAAGCTTGTGAGCTATCATCAGGGCTACAAACATCAGAACAAAACGAGATACATATTAATATGATAATGAAAATTTTCTTTTGAATGTAGTGACAATGATAACATTTGAAATACAACAGAAAATATACCAACATACTTAAATATTCTATATACAAATAATGATGATATAATACACAATCTGATGATGATAAGCACAAAAACAAAACTTTAGACTTTAATATAGAATTTAAAAAAAAATATATATATATAAACGTACCATTACTGAGCCATGTCCAAGCATAAACTTTTAGTAATAACAATTTTTATTGAGAAAATTTTACAATCTGTCCCAATTTGGACATTAATAGTATTGCTGAATGATATCAAACATACTACAGCATAAACTGAGGAACACCATAAACATACGTAGTATGGGGAGGGGTTCCTGAAAAAACCCTGAAAATTTCCCCTCTAAATATAAATATTACACCTTATCATTGGTTTTAAAAAGTTTTACAAAATTCTACAATGGAAAAACTAAACAATATACTCGTAAGTACAATCAGGCTCAACATTTTTAACAGAAAATTATAAACACTAGAATCTGAGCTATGTAAAAGATCCATGAGGTATATAAAAAAAATTAAATAAAATAAATAAATAACCAAAACAAAAACCAGAGGTGTTATAAACGAAAAGATAAATATACAGTAAATAAAATATAAATTACACAAGCAATTTGTATAATAAAGTTATAATTTAATTTTTTTTCACGAATGAATGATGAAAGGATCCATTGAAGAATGGTGTCATAACTGGAGAATCAAAATCAATCCAAATAAATCCCATCAAATTACCTTTACCCTTCGCCGCAAGCCTATGAATACCTGTCCTACTGTATCCTTTGGCAACATTCCATTAATCCCCGTTGAACAGATCCGCTACCTTGGACTCCATCTAGACAAGCGCCTTACTTGGAATCCTCACACTAGACTGAAACGACAAGAAACTGCCTGCAGATACCACTTACTAGACAAACGTTCAAAACTCTCTATTCACTACAAAAGACTCATTTACATCACGATTATCCGACCTATTTGGACCTATGGCATTGAGCTATGGGGGTCCACTAAACTATCAAACTCCTCCCGCATCCAATCCTTGCAATCCAAAATCCTACGAAAAATCCTCAATGCTCCTTACTTTGTAACTAATAAACTCATCCATAGAGACCTAAATATCCCACTGGTTGCAGACTTGGCCCGCGATAGATACACCTCCTTTAATTCCAAACTACCTGCCCACTCAAATCCGCTTGTCCGTAACCTCTCATCTACATCTATTCCCGGTAATCCTCCGAGGCGCCTGAACAGACGGTGGCCTCGAGACCTGCTCATGAAATAAACTTTGAAGTACTACCACTGGGTAGATTCTTTACATGTCTATTCATGCCTGTTATTGTAATTCAGCCATTTTACTTATTGTATTTGTATATACAGTTGTAAAAAACAATAAAATATATTATAAATAAAAAAAAAAAAAAAAAAAAAATTTTTTTACTTCTATATTTTTACAATTTTTATTGAGAAAATTTTACAATCTGTGCCAATTTGGACATTAATAGTAGTGCTGAATGACATCAAACATACTACATTCATACAATATTCACACAACATAAAATTACAATAAAATATATACACAATAATGAATCAATACAAAAGTCAATAATTTACTTATACCTATATACACATACACACACTCATACATACATCACATTGAGTGGAGAATCTAGCCAGTGCTATAACTCCAATATATTTACAAAAGGTCGCGGGGCCACTGCCGTTTCAACCTTCTAGGTGGGTTGTATGGATGAGTGGAGCTGGATAGGGATTGAGCTAAAGGATTAGGATGATGAATGAGGTTCTGGTGGAATTTGGAAAATTTGGATGGAATTAGGTCTGAAATAAATGGAACATTAAGGTCGTGGTGCAAGGTATAATTGGAGACATAATAAGGAGCATTTACTATTGTACGGAGGACTTTGGATTGAAAGGATTGAATGCGTTTGATGTTAGAACGTTTAGCTGTCCCCCACAGTTCAAGTCCGTAGGTCCAGATGGGCTTCAGTATTGTCTTGTAGATTAATAATTTGTTGTCAACTGTAAGTTCAGATTTTCTGTTGAGTAGTCGGTATAACTGTCCGAATCGTCGGTTGAGTTCTTGTCTTTTAAGTCTTGTATGTGGGTTCCAAGTCAATCTTTTGTCTAACAGTAAGCCAAGATACCGGACTGTATCTGAGAGAGGAATCGGTAATGAGTTGAAATAAACTGGCGGACAGGATTTTCGTCTAAGAGTAAAGGTTATGTGTTTACATTTGGCTTCGTTCACCTTTACACGCCAGTTATTACACCAGTGTTCGATAAGGAAAAGGTGTCTCTGAAGGTTTAAGGATGCTGTTTCAGGATTGGAACTGGATGATAGGATGGCGGTGTCGTCTGCAAAAGTTGCCAGAAAGGTATCAGGATGTGTAGGAATATCAGCAGTGTAAAGGATGTAGAGGATGGGTCCCAAGACGCTGCCTTGAGGAACACCGGCCTCAACGGGATAAAGGTTAGAAAATTCATCACCACAGCGAACTCGGAAGGAACGGTTCGAGAGATAGAGTCACGCCACCATGAGGCCATAGTGCACCTGCAGATAACACCATATTCCTTGAATCTTATTCAGCAGTCCTATTAACCTTTATATACCCTGTCCCTTCTCCCAGGACACACTTACACTCTCACTCACACTCGCACTCTCTTCAAGTCCTCGCAGTAATTACGGTACGTCAGACCTAGTATAGCCATATTGTTATTATCAAGATTGTCATTATTGTCTTTTAAAGTGTTATTATCGATATTTTGTAACTTTTGAATAAATAAAAATATTTTTTTTACAATAACGAGTACGAACACCAAAATTGGCGCCAAAATAGGGACTGCATATTTTTATCGCAGTTTTAAGAATCGAGTTTCCGCAGATCCGAACTTTTTCCGCAAATCCAGAATTAGGACTACCGCCTAGGATTCCTCACCTGTGAAGACTCAAGATTTTGGCTTACCTACCGAGGACTACCAACTTCGAGATCTTCAGATTCTGGACGAGTTCACTCACCCCGAGCATCTCGCAACGCAGGCAAAGTCTCTTATCTGCACTCAACCTTGGCCGGACTTCACTGTCGTCAGGTATCCAGCTCAAGGACAGATCTTCACACCCCGTCGAAGATTAATTTGACAGCGTACTCAATTTTTGTAAGTTAATTTCCTTTACTATTGTAATTTTATGTCTGATGATTATTTAAATTCTTTAATCCTGCGAGTAAATAATTTAACATTAACTACAAATATGGCAAGCTTTCAAATTAAATCGGCAGACTACGATCATATCCCTAATTTTAATGGAAATCCACACAATCTGTTAAAATTCGTGACAGTTTGTAGACAAGTTTACCAAATCGTGTGTAAACCGGACAACTCGTTTAAGGAACTAAACGAACAAAGATTATTAAGTAAACTTTTAGCAAAACTTACGGATGAAGCTGATTATATAAATACAACGTGCGAATTTAGTCGTGTTGAAGAATTACTAAATTATCTCGAAAGAACCTTCAGAGACAGCCGCTCAATTGAACAATTATCGCATGAATTATTTAATAACAAAATACATCATAAGGAACACCCTCTTGATTTCCTTCAAAGAATTGATAAGATCCGCACTTTAATAATTTCTAAACATCGGATAGAAAACACACCAAATAGAGAAACAATTATTAGCGCATTAGAGAAAAGTATTCTTTATTTTTTTACACTAACATGCCCCTTCACATAAGAACATATCTTATGACTAAAGCAGAAAAGTTAAGAACATTAGATGATTTGAGAAATTTAATTCAGAATGAGAACCATCTACTCTTCGATGACCTCATAAATTCGGGAAATATGAGAAGACCCGGAGAACATGATTACAAAAGAGGCTTCGACCATAAGAAAAAGTTCGATAAAAAACATCACAAACGATTTAATAATTGGCAAAATCCCAATAACCCGTATAACCCACATAATCAAAGACAAGAGCATCAATATCGACAACAAGAACCTCCACAAGACTACCGGCAGAATAATAATAATAATAATTATTACCAACAATGGCCCCGTCAAGAACAACAAAGGTATTTCAACGGTTCAGGTCGATACCGGAATCAAAATTATAATAATAATAAGAAAGATGAAAATCCAACTGTATCCATGAGAACAGTTAGCGCATTCGGGAATAAACCGAAACAGCCTAATTTCCAAATTCAGCAAGAAGACCCGAAAGACCAAGAAATCAGAGAATTAAGAGAGAAATTAGAAAAATTAGATCCAAATAATTCTTTTTTAGAGAAAGGCCCGCCAGACAATCAAAACACATAAAAGAAGAGAATAAAAGCCAACTGCCTTATGTTAAAGACCACGCGAATCGTAAATGGCTTATTGATACCGGATCTTGGAAGAATTATATAAGACCAGACATTGTACCACCAGATGTTGAAAGAGAAAAAGAAAATTTTACAATAAAAACAGCAACCGGAGAAGAACTTGGCACGGAATCTATTTCAGTTTATTGCAGAAATAATTTTCTTAAAAACCCCGAAAAAATAAAATTTTATCTATTTAATTTCAGTCCCAATTACGAAATACTACTAGGAAATGAGACAATGAGGGAAATGAAATTTAATATCGATTTCGAAACCAACAAAATAAAAACTCGCTATACAGAGTTTGATTTTATTATGGAAGACGAAGTTTTAAAGTTAGTTTTGAAAGAAGGCGAAAATCAGATAAAAGTAGAACAAAATAAAAATCTATATTTTATTGACTATGAAGATGATAAGATTAAAATTAAACCTGGCATCTATGATCAAAATATAATAATCGACAGTAAAGTTAACGAAACCATATATTTACCTTTATACTATTTGCAAAAAGAAGAAGTAGAATTAACAGATTCTAATAAAAAAGGAAACCATGAAATAATAAAACAAATCCCCCAACTAATCAGAACCGACCATATACCTCCTCAAGAAAAATCAAATTTAATTAAATTATTATCGAAATATCCATCAGTATTTAAGACTGAAAATGATCCCCTTTCAGCCACTGATTTATTGGAGCATAAGATTAAAACAAAAACCGAAGACCCGATATATTCGAAAAATTACAGATATCCCCACCAATTCAAAGAAAATATTAAGGAAGAAAATTAAAAAGATGTTAGAATCCAAAATAATAAGACCCAGCAATTCCCCTTACAATTCTCCCGTTTGGATTGTCCCGAAAAAGCCAGACGCATCAGGAAAAAGAAAAATACGAATGGTGATTGATTACAGGAAATTAAATCGAGAAACAACCCCGGATAAATTCCCCATTCCTAATATTGAAGACCTTTTAGGCAAATTAGGAAAAGCAACGATATTTACAGCAATGGACCTTTGCTCAGGCTTCCATCAAATAAAAGTCGAAGAAAGTTCTATCCCAAAAACAGCATTTTCTACAGATCAAGGGCACTTTGAATTCCTTCGCATGCCATTTGGACTCAGTAATGCCCCAGCAACGTTTCAAAGAGCCATGAATATCATTTTTTCAGATTCTATTAACGTTTTAGTCTATATGGACGATATTATAATTTTTTCTGAAAATTACAAAGATCATTGGAAACATTTAGAAGAAACTCTTAAAAAGTTAGAAAAACATAACTTAAAGATTCAGCTCGATAAGACAGAATTTTGCAAGAAAGAATTGTTATTCCTCGGACATATTATCAGCGAACGCGGCATAGAACCTAATCCAGAAAAGATAAAAGCAGTAAAAGATTTTAAACTCCCTAAAAATGAAAAAGAAATTAAAAGCTTTTTAGGATTAACTGGTTTCTATAGGAAAATGATACCAAATTACGCAAAGATAGCTTCCCCATTAACGAGATGTCTTCGAAAAGATCAAAAAGAAATCAAACCAGAGTTATATGAAAACGCTTTTGAGAAATTGAAACAACTTGTATGTAGTAGCCCCATTTTGCAAATTCCAGATTTCAATCAGGACTTTTTCTTAACAACTGACGCAAGTAATTTCGCCATTGGTGCAGTATTAGCACAGAAGAAAGATGGAAAAGAACTCCCTGTATGTTTTGCATCCAGAACACTTAATAAAGCAGAACAAAATTACTCAACAACGGAAAAGGAATGTTTAGCCATTATTTGGGCTTGCAATCATTTTCGACCCTACTTATACGGTAGAAAATTTTTCATATATTCAGATCACAAACCTTTAGAATATTTAAGAACGTGTAAAACACAGAACGCCAGATTAATTAGATGGAAATTATTGTTAGAAGATTTCGAATATGACATAAAATACATTGAAGGAAAGGCTAATAAAGTCGCCGATCATTTATCCCGTTACCCTATTGAAGAAAGGAAATTAAAAGAACCAGAATTTGATATTTTTCATACAGAAAATTCTCCTAATAACTATTCACAAGAAATCTTAGATTTATTACAAGAAATGGGAATAGAAGAAACCCAAGAAGAAGCTAACAATGAGAACTTAGAAGGAATTAATAATGATGAAAACATAGAAGAAAATAATAATGGTGAACACCAAGAAATAATTCAAGATGATATATCTTCTTTAGCAACGCAGCACTCCACAGAATCCTCCGATAACAGAATCTTAATAGTTGATGATAAATCTAGACCAGTAAATGTTGAGAAAAATCAAATAATAATAAAAAAGGGACACGCGAAAATTCAACGCGAAACAATATTCAATAATAAGCAAAGAACAACAATTGAATTTACTTGGCCTTATCATGAAAAAGATTTTGAAATAGAAGAAAAACTTTTAGAAATCTTAAGACCAAATATAACTTACGGCATATACTGCTCACCCATATCAGATTCTATAGAAAGTGAAAATAATTGGTATAATGCATTATTTAATAAAGTTGCATCACTCATTAGAGAAAAATTTCCCACAAATAGAATTAAAAGATATTATAAACTATTGCCAGATGTAAAGAACACGGAAGACCAGAAATTACTTATCCTTGATTATCATATCGCCAAGACATGCCACAGAGGTATAAATGAAACATATTTAGTTTTGAAAACCAAATTTTATTGGCCCAATATGAAAGATCATATCACAGAAATTATAAACAAATGTGACACATGTGGAAAAGGCAAATACGATAGAAGACCTATAAAACAAAAATTTAAAATTACTCCCACACCTGAGAAACCCTTTACAGATTTAATGATTGATACCTTACACATGAGTAATTATTACATTTATTTAATAGTAGATACTTTTTCCAAAAGAATATTTTCTTATTACGCAACGAGTTATAATGCCATAGAAAGCATGAAAGTATTGAAAAAATATTTAGCATATTTTCCAAAACCCCAAAAAATATCATGTGACAACGGAAGAGAATTCGACAATAACTTGTTTAAAGATTTTCTAAACTACTTAAATATTGAATTACATTATACTACCCCCAATCACCCTAACTCTCTTGGATTGCTTAATCGAGCAAGCTCTTCGTTATTAGAAATTTTAAGACTTATAAACATAGAAAACAAAGATGATAAAGAGGAAGATAAGTTAGAGCAAGCAACGACAGCATATAATAATTCCCTTAATCAAGATCTTAAAATGACCCCTAACGAAATAACTTTCGGTATCACTAATGAAACTTATAATGAATCCCCGGAAATAAAAGAATATCTTGTTCATGAGTACCATCGGAAAATGAAGCAGCTTTTCGAAATAACTAAGAAAGGTATAGAACAAAATAAAGAGAGAAAAATAGGCAAGTTAAATGAAAATAGAGAAGACATAGAAATCCCGGAAGATGTGTATATAAAGAGACAACAGAAAAAGAAAATAGATCCTAAATACGAAAAAGGAAAGTATGTTGATAAAAGATTTCAAAATAGAAATAAAGGTAGAAAGAAAAAACTCCACCCTGATCAAGTCAAACGACCGAAAAAAGTCACTAAGAAAAAGAAATCAAATAATAACAATAATAAACCTAGTACAAGTCAAAAAAACCCAGAAATAACTGATGAAGATATTGAGAATGTCATAAAAGAAATAGAAACGTCTAATGTTACAGGAGTCAGCCAAGATGACTTTGAGTTCGACGACGAATTGTTTCAAGTATCTTCTGATCGCAGCGTTTACGGTTCAGATACAGACCCTGCTAATACAAGATTTATCTGACGGACCAGGAGCATCCATCGTACAAATTAATCCATCTTTTATAATTGAAGATTGGTACACATTTTTACATTATAAGAATCTTACAAATTTAACAAGAGAAATTCAAACCCTTAAGATTAGCATTGACGTATTAACAATTAGTAATGAATATAAAACTTTGCATAATATTATTGAACAAAAATATAACAAGATATTAGAAAAAATTAATCATATTGTAAATATAAATCGGAATAACCGATCAAAAAGAGGTTTAATTAACGGACTAGGCAATGCTATTAGTTGGCTCACCGGCAATATGGACGCCGATGACAAAGAAAAGTATGATAATATTTTAAATAAAATCGAGAGAAATATGTATCACATAGAGCATAATGAAAATGTTAGATTAGGATTAAATAAAGAATTAACATCTAAACTTAATAAAGAAATAATTGTTTTAAATAAATATAAGGATAGTATAGAAAAAATAAATAATTTTACAGATTTAGCTCTTACTAAGTTAATGTATCATGATTTATTAGCCGTATTAGATTTAGTAGAAAATCAATTAAATGATATAGAATTTTCCTTAGAACAATGTAAATTAGGAATTACCCATCCAAGCATATTAACGACTAGAGAACTAGAACAATTAAACATACCGTTCGGAGAACCAATCACAGAAAATGTAGAATTAAACTGGTTACTTAGCTCCACATTTTGTTCCCTATCAGATACAGGATTAATTTATTATTTTATTAAAATCCCTTTGAAATCATTGCCAAAAACAACTTATTATGCTATGTCATATCCAGTTACAAGGAATAATAAAGTCATTACTCTAAAGATTAAAGAACAACTAATCATTAGATTTAAAAATTCGTTTTACAATGGAAATTGTATTAAATTCAATAATCATCATTACTGTAAAGACATGATAGAGATTAAGGACAAATGTATTTTAGAATTATGTAAGAATATAGAATTAAATGATTGTAAAGCTGTAGAAATAAGAACAAACCCTATAATCAAACTTATACCCACATTACACCAATATTTAACCTTTAATATTAGCAATGTAACAACTAGTGTAACAAACACACAAATGTATCATCTACCATCTACTAGCCTCCTTAATCTTAATGAAAATGAGAAATTTGTAAATATAAATGTACCACTTTCTTATGTTGACAATGTAAATATTCCTTTTATTTCCTATCATTCTGTTAATAATAAAACTATTGTATCAACAAATTTTACTTTTGAGGAATTACAACAAATAGACTTAAGTAATATAGAAATAGAAGAATTAGAACCTTATGATATAACTGTATCCCAATTTATTTCTTATATATTTTATGCAATATGTTTATATCTTTTATGTTATAATCTTTATCGTCAGTATTGTAAACTGAAATTACTGTGTTCTAATCCTTCAAATGATAATCCAAGTACCCATCCTCAACCACCTGAATGTTTTGATGGCAGAGCCAGAGCTTGGTTTCAATATTTACAGAATAGACAAACCGTCCCAAATCCTTAAATTTAGAGTTCAGTGGGCTTCACTCTCATAAGGACGGAGGAGTCACGCCACCATGAGGCCATAGTGCACCTGCAGATAACACCATATTCCTTGAATCTTATTCAGCAGTCCTATTAACCTTTATATACCCTGTCCCTTCTCCCAGGACACACTTACACTCTCACTCACACTCGCACTCTCTTCAAGTCCTCGCAGTAATTACGGTACGTCAGACCTAGTATAGCCATATTGTTATTATCAAGATTGTCATTATTGTCTTTTAAAGTGTTATTATCGATATTTTGTAACTTTTGAATAAATAAAAATATTTTTTTTACAATAACGAGTACGAACACCAAAATTTAGGATCGGAGAATGAGGTATAGAGACTGGGGTAAATGGGTTTTCAGCTTGAAGAGTAATCCAGTGTGCCATACCCGGTCAAAAGCTTGCGCAATGTCCAGAAACGCACCAGAACAATACTCTTTGCATTCAAGAGCTGAGGAAATATGGTCTACAACTCGGAGCCCCTGTTGAACTGTGGAATGCTGAGGACGGAATCCAAACTGATGGGAAGGAAGATTTTGAGATTCTAATATGGGTAGGACGTTTAAGAAGAAGCCTTTCGAAGATTTTTGAGAGGATGGGGAGTAGACTAATAGGCCTGTAGGATGAAGTGTTGTTGGAAGGTTTACCTAGTTTTAAAAAAAGGATGATGGTGGAATGTTTCCATAACAGAGGAAAATAGGTGGTGCGGAGGATGCAGTTGTAAATATAAGTAAGGAATATAATAGCTTTCTGCGGAAGTTGTCGGAGGATCTGGGGAGTAAGGAGATCGTGTCCAGGAGATTTACGGAGAGTCAGTTTTTGGAGAAG
Organism: Piezodorus guildinii; assembly: GCA_023052935.1. Lineage (NCBI taxonomy): Eukaryota > Metazoa > Arthropoda > Insecta > Hemiptera > Pentatomidae > Piezodorus > Piezodorus guildinii. The sequence goes on along the minus strand of CM041294.1, from coordinate 11,785,966 downwards.
ATATTTGACCTCAGAGGGATTAATAGCTTTAGGAGGTAGGGAAAGTGGAATCGGTGACATAAGAAAGTCTTGCACTTTTGCGGTGTGATTGATGTGGGATTCCGGGTGAGGAGTGAATACTTTGGAGAGGTGTGTGGCGAATTCATCGGCTTTATCTTCATCAGACGCAGCCCAGGAGTCATCACCACGTCGGAGAGGATGGGAAACATGATGGTATTTTAGGATCTTTTTCGTGACATTCCACAGGGAATTATCACGAGCTGATAGAGAGGAGAGGTAGGAATTAAAGGACTGGGAACGGAAGTTCGCCAACTCCCTCTTCAATTGTCTACAATAGAAGTTATAGGAGCGGCGATCTGTTGGGTGTCGGGTGCGCTGCCATAATGATCTTGCTTGGCGTTTGGTGTGGATAAGGTCTATAATAGGTTGTGGAAAATGATTTTGGTCTGGATTTATATTGGAGTGTTTAGGAGAGGAAGCAGTCCAGACAGCTTGTTGGATGGCGGTGGTAAAGGAATAGACGGAATTATCTAGGTCATCTTGGGTTTTGAGGGTTACTCTGAGGTCAATATTATCGTTCAGGATTTGGCGGAAAAGGTTCCAGTTGACAGGGCCTCGGATGAATGATGGTGGAATGGGTTTTGGAATTGGAGTGAGAGATACTTTTAGGATCAGTGGACTATGGTCTGAGGATAGTTCATCAAGGCGAGTTAAAGACAAGTTGAGAGAGCCTAATCCGCTGTGGATAAAGAAGTCGAGGATGTCAGGATTGCGGTTAGGATCGGTTGGCCAGTAGGTAGGGGAGTCAGGAGGCAGGATATTAAAATTTCGGAAGTTGAGTGCAGACAGCAAATTTCGTCCCCGAGAATTCGTAGTTCTGGAACCCCACTGCTGATGCTTGGCGTTTAAGTCTGCACCCAGAATGAAACGATTTCCTAAGGAATCCAGGAAGGATACAAATTCAGAATTGGAAATGGAATGTTTAGGAGGGCAATATGCAGATGTGAGGGTTACCGGAAAGGAAAAAGTCTTGATTACTATGGCTGTGGCTTGTAGGAAATCATAGGTGGGAAGTGGGAGTAAATGATGAGAGAGGGATTGGTGGACAATGATAGCAGAACCGGCATGGGCTTTATCGTCTGGGTGGTCAGTACGGTATGTCATGTATTGCGGTATTTTGAAGTACTGTTTAGTCGTTAGTCTTGTTTCAGTTATAAGTGCAACATCGATTGTTTTGTCTTGCAACAACGCTGTCAGTTCGTCAGTATGATTTCTAACACCATTCGCATTCCAAAGGAGAATGGATAAGGAGTTAGGTGAAGTCATTTAAGGATTTTTTAAGGCAGGGATTAGATTCGATACTAGATTTGTAAGGAGTGATATAAGCGGCATAACAAGAGATTTGATTTCGGAGATGAACGATGTCATTAGACTGGTAAGATCTGTGACGTTTGATGGTGGAGGGATATGAGAAATTTGATGTTGAGGAGATTTTTGAAGATTAGGTAAACTTTGAGGGATAGATTCTTGTACAATAGATTGAGAATGTTGAGGAAAATGTTGTTCCGGCAGTGCCTCGACTTCATGATTCTGGTTACCACCTCCAAGCAAGTGGGCAAATGACACGTTAGAATTTACAAGTTTAGATGGTTCTCTTCTGCTTCTGGTTGGTACAGCTGTTTCATTCTGATCCTGAGGTTTTTGGTATCTGGTTCTGAGTTTCTTGTAGATTTCACATCCCTTGTAGTTAGCCGGGTGGTCCTTGAGGCACAGAGCACATACAGCGGGTGTTGATCTTGATCTTGTACATTCTTCTGTTTTATGCTGTTCACCGCATTTCACACAGCGTGGTATGTGATGGCAATAACTTTTGGTATGACCATATGCCTGACAGTTATGGCACTGGACTATTTCTTTCTTTGTGTAAGGTTTTTCAACTTTTACACGGGTATAGTACAGTCTACTGAGGTCATAGATTTTTTCGACTCCTGCTGATGGTTCTAAGTCCACGAAGAATAGAGGCAGTGGACTTTTATCTTTTAGAACGTTGGTGACTTGCCTCACTTGGAATCCTAATTCTGTCAGTTCTTCTTTGATTGCTTCAACGGGTGTTGAGGAATGTAGGTTTCTGATTACGACCCTTAATGCTCTCTCTTGGCGCAGCTGATAAGTATGAAAGTCAGCTTTGGTCTCAGTCAGATATTTTACAATCTTTCTGTAGGTTTCAGCAGTAGTCGGAGATTTGATTCATTTTGGAGGATTTGAAATGGATTCGGTGTAAAAAACGGGGATTCATCAGTTATTCCTTGTGATGATGTGCTGGGCTGTGGTTCAGATCCTAATGAGGTAGCTGAAGCGGTCGCTGGTGGAATAATTTTTTTATTTTGTTCACGGCGGGGTCTCTGTTTTGTGGGAGACGAGTTCGAACCTGCAGATCTAGATCTTTTACTTGCGGACTTTGAGGACATGACTTGATGAAAATATCTCATTGATTAAGAAAATAATAATAATAATAAATAAATAATGAGATAAGAATTAAAGATAAAAGAAAGATAATTAAAAGAAAAGCAAGCCCTAGCTTGCCGAGCTAGCGGCAATCAGCTGATCAGTGACCCTTATTTCACTTTTTCGTGATTGTACAAAGTAAATTATAACTTTGCTTACCGAAACTTCTCCAATATTCACTGCCGTAATATTCCTGAGGTCTAGTGATGTTCTCCAGACTGAATTCTAGCGAATTCCTACTGAAAAAAGCAAAAATCTGAGAGACGATGTAACGTATGACTGTTATCATCGAGCGCATCAGCTGATATTACTTCTATATTAAAGTCTAAAGTTATGTTTTTATGCTTATCATCATCAGATTGTGTATCATATTACCATTATTTGTATTTATAATATTGAAGTATGTTGGTATATTTTCTGTTTTATTTCAAATGTTATCATTGTCACTACATTCAAAAGAAAATTTTCATTATCATATTAATATGTATCTCTTTTGTTCTGATGTTTGTAGCCCTGATGATGGCTCACAAGCTTGAGCCGAAAGTTGGCAAAATTAAAAATTTTCAAAAAAATGACTTCTTCCTGACTATTCCACCTATAATAGTTTCTACAGTCGACTATACATCCTCAATATAAATGTTTTATAGTGGAGTTGGCGATGGTGGAAGCTGCGATCCATATAAATCACAGTTGAAGGACAAGCTTGGAGATAAAAGCTCTGATTCCTGTGGAATATATGAAAGAAAAACATACTCCGGAGGCCGAGATCAACTTTTATATTCCGCTAAGTCACGATAGAAGACAATATTCTTCACTAAATCGAACCTAATATTTTCTCCTTCGCTCCTGCCTAGCCTTTCTGAATTCCAAATTTATACGATTCACTTTCGTTTTTTATGACCTACCTGCTATAACTATGAAACTACAAAACCTCTATATATCATAATACTAGTTGCGAAACAGGACGGGAGAAATTGTGAATTTCTGATATACATCTTTAATGAGTACATAAATAATCTATGTAGTTAGAATCGTGAAGGAAATGTTTTCTCTAGCTATTATGTTTTATTTGTTTCTGTTTATCGTGCTTTAGTAATTCTAAAACTCTATACACATTTTTCTTAAAAATACCTGATTTATATTCGGATTAATCGGTTTCAATTTGTTTCTTTACATTTTTTATATTTTTACTTTCACCTACTATATATAGAAAGGGAACGTATTGCGATCGTGAAAATTTTTCAACGGAAATACACATTTTAGGGTCCCCTAAGTCCAAATAACCAAGTCCCGCAAAAAGGTCTGTATGTGGTAACTCCCGGGCGGAAACGGTAAGTCCTATGAAACTGAAATTTCGTATTTAAGACAAATATACGCCCGAGACGTTACAAAACCTTTTTCATTAATACGAGCTTAACAGAAGATTCACTTTATACTATGCATTTTGCACCTTTTTTCGATTTTCTCGAAAATGGTTCCGACGATTTTGATTAAACTCGCTATATCGATGTAGAATTTAATGGGTTTTAATATCATGTAGTTTTCATTCTGATTTAAATGGTCTGTCATTAAATGTCGATATTTTACATTTTTTTTCTTGTAAAGTACCTTTAATTTTGTAAAAATAAATATATTATCTAGTTACCACCGATGAAAAACACATAAATATATAAGTTGAACGAATTCAATATCCAACTAAAGGAGAAAACTGAAAAAATATTTATTTTATTTTGAACATAGCGACAGCTAAAGCTTTTAGAATAAATATTATCTAATGAACAACCTTGTAAAAGTTAATAAAGAGTGATGAAAAGCAGATAAATCTGATCATTTTAGATAATAATATAATAGATTTTTTAATAAATGTTTCTATATAAATTCAATTTAATTAATTCTTAAATTGTTTCCCGTATGTTTATCTCTAACTGTATTTGAAAATGATTTCATTGAATTTAAAAATGAAGGTAAGTGAAAGTCTTGTGTTGCCCGCACCAGATTTTTTTTTCAATTTACATTTATTTATTTTAATATCCTACATTTGAAGGATTTTCTCCCACTTTCTGCTTTTCCTTTGACATTTTCGAGACGTTTTGGATCCAATGGCTCCTTCCAATAATAATAGGAAAGTGAATATTTGTGTGTGAATTGATACATCTCTCTTATAATGTAATCATTTTTTTCAAATTTGTTTTTTTTTTTTTCCACATAGATACGACTTTATCGACTGAATACGTTTATTTAAATGAGGATTTAATAATAATATAATTACATATTCTATTCTATTATAACCTGTTATACGATTATAAACCTTATTATACCCGGTTTAAAAAGAGTTAAGATACAGGAATATTTCTAATGAATAATGTTAATCCTGCGCAATTGATTGACCAAGAAAAGATTAATTTAAATTATGCCCCGAAGGGGGAAGGATGTAAATGGGAAAAAAACAGAAACTCGTTATGGAATGGTCTCTTAAGGAGTCCCCCAGGACCTTGGGTTTTCCCGAATAATTAATTGTATTTTCAGAGAAATGAACCCCTGAAAATTCATGATGTCAAGCTTTGTTCTAAACCTGACCCATTTACTGCCATATTTACCTCCTACAAAGTTCGGCGTGCCTTTGCAGATGATAAATGTGGAAATAACAAGTGAAGTAACTTATTGAAAAATCAATTATTTACCAATTTAATAGACATACGGTGATCAAAACAAGAACTCATACACTTAAAGAACGTAAATTAATCGATGGATATGATGATATACAACCTGGCAAAATGATTATTAAAGGAGATTAATTTCCCGCACACCGTACGTCGTACATAATAAGCTAAACACAAAGAGTTGTCTTCAAACTGCTAGGATTCAGTTTCATGAAGTTAGTGTTATCAGGGTTGTGTCACATGAAATGTCCGTTTACAAGGTAAAGGATTTTTCTTTAAAAATACGATATGAAAACAAGATAATTTTATTCGAAGTATTTACCTTCTTTTTCTACACATTTTCCTAAATTCCTGAACAGGTTGTAATCTGTAGGAGACAAGTCGGGAGAATATGGTGGGTGCGGAAGAACTTCGTAGCCCAGTTCTTTCAATTTTTGCACGGTATGTTTTGAAACATGGGGTCTTGCTGCGGCTCAGTGAGATCATGAGGTATCCATGTATCGAGCTTTTTTACTTCCCCAATACACATTAAATGTCTGGAAACGGTAGATGCACTTGCATTTAGTTGTACTGAGAGTCCTTTAACTGTTTGGTAGGGGTTTCCTTCTACTGTATGTTTGAGGACATCGTTGTCTATTACGGACGGAGGTCTTCCTCGGGGCAAGTTTTCCAAGTCGGTATCCCCAGCTGTAAACTTAGCAAACCATCGGCGAACGGTCCGTTCATTAACACTCCCTTCCCCAAACGGCTTGCAAATATTGTTAGCGGCCTCAGCTGCTGATTGGCCGAGTTTAAAATCCTACAAAAATATTACTCGAAAATCGCGTGTTTCCATGTTCATATTTGGAGGTATACTAAAAAGTGGGTAATTGATTGGGAAGCTAATGTTTATAATACAAAGGTAGAGGATTAGTAACTGTTTACTTTAAATATGTAAACATTCGGAAGAAAACAACAGAGACCTGCAGAATCCTTTATGTATTTCTGAAACTATAAAAACGGACATTTCATGTGAAAGAACTCAATGCATCATGTTATACAATCTCCCGATATTTTGGGAGTTTAAACTAAAAAAATAATTGAACGATTGTTCCATGGAGGTTGATGATAATTCTTTTGATCTTAACATCGATTATGGAGGGATCATCGTTTGATTTCGACCATTTTGTAGATTATGGGTTAAAATATGAATAATGGATATAGCAGAAAACTAATAAGATGTTCTTAAGAATTCCTTACTAATAAATAGATCACGAGAATTATATTTAGTTTAGGTTTTTTGGTTTATTAGTTTTAATAATTAAGCTTTGTAATCGCCGAACAAAAAAATTACTCCCCTCCCCTTAAAAATTCGTTTATCCGCAGTCCGCTGTACGCCGTAAGTCGTCCGCGGCATTTCTCCGAAACCACAGGACCATTTTTTTTTAAATTCGCCACAAAAATACTAGTTTATGCAACGATGATCCTAAGAGGTAGGTCGATCAAAAGTAATTTAATTCAATAAATCAGTTATTTTTAAAGATAGAGAAAAAATTTCTTATTGTTTTTTAACCGAAAAAACGCGAATAATTATAAAAAAGATAAGAAAAAATCGAAATTTTACTCCAAATTACGCTGATAACTTATTTTTGAAGATAGAGAAAAATATGTAGAGATTTTTAGAATCAGTAAAGCTTAATTTAAACTACAAATAGAAAAGTGAAAAAAATTAAAATCTGGCTTATTTATACGCTTGTAACTCCTTTATTTGTGATGATAGAGAAAAATATTAAGTGTTCTTTAACGAATAAAAAACAACGAAACTTTTTTATATATACACGCGCTTGTAACTCCCTTATTTTTAGAGATAGAGAAAAAAAAATAATTTAATAAAATAAAAAAAAAGCGAATATCTATAAAAAAGAAATGAATGAAATTGAAATTTCACCCATAAATTCGCCCATAACTCAGTTATTTTTGGAGTTAGGGAAAAATCTGTATAGTGTTTTAGAATAAGTAAAGCGCGATAAACACAAAATATATATTTCTAATATACTCTTTTAAAAACTTCTTAATAGCGATCATAATAACAGAAATTGACGCAGGCGAAGTCACCCCAGAATATGTATGGGTTTGGAAATCTTCGACTTTCAGGTTGTTGAAAGGTCTAAAACCTTTTACAAAATTAGTTTTTGAATAACACAAAAACTAAACGTCTCCTAAAGAATTATAAGTACTCATTTGAAATATCAAATTTTTAACAACCTGAAAGTAAAATTGTCTTAATCTGATATGTATTAGCAAAGGCACAACAATATTATAACAAATACTTTTAAGCATATTGCTGTTGTTATCTATTCGTCTAACCTCACTTTTATACTAAGATGGCAAATTGTATGATCACTAATTTTTGCCTATCCAAGTTTAGTTAGGGTAGAGATCTTTAACGAGTTCATGACATAGCAAAGGCTTGGGACCACCATTTTACGTCCCCTTCGAAGAAGGGGATAACCAAGGTTTATTTTACTCCCATTAAAAAATCTTAAGGGCACCAGGCTGGTCACTACATACAGGTGACCGACCCTTTTAAGCATATTGCATTTCATATCTGTTTCGTGTGTAGGTTCCTATGAAAATATATTAAATTGTTTTTTTGTTTTTTTTAAAATTATTTCAATTGGATAAAAAAATATTAATTTCAAGAACATAATAGAACATTATTTCTGAATTCTTAAAAAACGCGAGTGATTCAGGTGTAAGGTTTCACCGACAAATATCAATAATTGACATTTAGGTTGCCAACGGTTTGTGACGATTATTTTTACATATTTAGTAACTATGGGTATAACTACTTCTACTGGTTTGCTGTGGTGAATTTGACAGGAATAAGGCTAGATCGGGCTTCAAATTATAACTAAGTGTAGCTGATAGTTAATATTAATTATAGCCAATCTTACCATAAACGCACATAAATTAATACGGAATGCATTCATTATTCGCGAGCAAAGCTGCGGGTCATAGCTAGTTTTGCTATAATGGGACTAGGAACGGATCGTATAGATTTATACTAACAGAACGTAAGTGTTTATTTCATATAAAAACTGAGTAATTTGATGTCCATACATGTATGTGTATTATGAATATTGAATATAATTATGCAATCTCAATTCTGATATTTGACTACTGGCGTGACTAGCACTGCCCACATTTTCCTAAAAGGCTTGTTACAGAAGGCTCCCGTTGCATGCTGGTCAATGTCTCATTTGTACCCGTCACTTAGTGGCCTCTTTTCTCGTTTTAATTTGCTAAGGACAGTGATCGTATCGCAACCTCTTTAACAGGCCATTAATTTTACATACCCCTTGCCATTTTTCTTGTGAAATAATAATTACTCTAAACCAAGAAAATGCCATTACATATTGAACTTTAACTGTAAGCACAACTACCAACCAACGGGCATTCTCAAGATTGATTACATTTGGAAAGTGTTCTTTATATCTGAATTTTAATAAATATTCTTTTTTTTTTTTTTCGTTGGTATTGCAGGCCCTTGTAATCGCGGTGTGATCTACTAATACACTCGCGTTTCTCTATATGTTATAAGGTAGGGTCATTACTCGTCACACCTGAGAGTGGCCACCAGTTGGCTGAGGGATCTCACATACTCGGAGGAGAGGCTGTGGAGTGAATCCATATTAATTTATTTTTTTATTATTTTTATTTATTCGTATGTAATACAGTTTGTCACAATGGACAATAATAATATTGCTAAAGGATCCCATTCATACAATATTTACAATATAAACAAAAGAAATATCAAATTACATAAAATGAAACTAAACTGAATAAACGTATACAATAACAAAATTTGTAATATAACAAATAAATAAACAAAAAACAAAACATGTCACAGTCATACGTAATATTAATTAAATGCTTGAAAAAATCCCTTCGGGACTGGGATGCGAACTCACAACCTTCGGCGTGGGAGACAAGCGCGCTATCCACTTAGCCACGGCATTCCCACAATAAATACGACTATTTTTTCAAAAATTTACAAGAGTGAGTGAACTAATATTCTCTACCTCATTTAAAAGATTACTCAAAAGTAGCCTACCTCTAGTTTATCTATTATAAATCTTAAGATAGATGTCCATATGTTAATAACTGCTCTATTCAGAATAATTCTGAATTTGCGACTATACTAAGTCTGTTTTTACTATAGTACATATACAAGCATGTTTCGCAACTACTTATCACTGTTATTTATTTCCTTTTTTTTTTTGTGTAAACTAAACAAAAAAAATCTGGTGCGGGCAACACACGACTTCCACTTACCTCCATTTTTAAAATCAATAAAGGAATTATCAAATACAGTTAGGGATCACTTGTAGCTGGGTGGCTAGCGTAACAGCCTCCCATGCTAAAGGTCACGGGATCAAACCCGCAGGTGGTCCTAAGATTTTTTAATGGGAGTAAAAAATCCTTAGTTACGCCGTCCTTCAGAGGGGACGTTAAAAGATGGTCCCGAGCCTGTGCGATGTCAGGTACTCGTTTAAGATCCCTATCCTAATAAAACCTGGGTAGGCAAAATTTAGGACTCCCACTGTAGCATCGTCCGATTAGCCCTAGTAGCTAAAAGTGACGTTAAATAAATAAACAAACAAAGAAATACAGTTAGAAATAAAAATACGTGATTTCTCTTCTATTAAAGAATCAATTATATTTAATTTATTTAGAAACATTTGTTTTATTAAAAAATCTATTATATTATTATCTAAAATAAACAGTTAGTTGTATCTTCTTTTCATCACTCTCTATTAACTTTTAAAACCTTGGGTATGAGATAATATTTTTTCTAAAATATTTAGCTTTAGATATACCGTTGTATCATACATGTATATTACTGACTTTATATTCAAAAACAAAAAATTGCATTGAAAAATTTTTTCAGTTTTCTGCTTTAGTTGCTTTTCGAATTCGCTCAACCTGCATATTTAGCTGTTTTTATCAGTGGTAACAAGATAATAAAGTTATTTTTATAGAATCAACAAAATTAAAGGTACTTAAGAAAAAGAAAATTTAAAATATCGGCATTTAAGCCCTGTCAGACCATTTTAATCAGAATGAAACCTACATGATATAAAAGCCAATTAAATTTTAAGTCGATATAGGGAGTTTAATCAAAATCGTCGGAACCGTTTTCGAGAAAATCGATAAAAGGTGCAAAATGCATGGTATAAAGTGCCTCTTCTCTTAAGCTCATTTTGATGAAAAACACCCGGGAGTTACCGCACCCACACACAGACACACACACACACACACACACAAACACACACACTGAGCTTAAGAGAAGAGGCACTTTATATTCATATATTCACAATGAGCTTAAGAGAAGAGGCACTTTATACCATGCATTTTGCACCTTTTATCGATTTTCTCGAAAACGGTTCCGACGATTTTGATTAAACTCCCTATATCGACGTAAAATTTAATTTTAAGCAGCCATTTGACGCACCATCCGTAACTGCTGAGGAGCTGAAGGATGTCTGCTCCAGCCTTCATACTGGTAAAGCCCCAGGTTTAGATGACATTCCGAACGTGGCACTAAAGGTGGCAATGGAGACCAAGCCGGAACTTTTTCAGGACGTCTTCAGTTCCTGTTTAAGTGAGGGATTCTTTCCGCGACCATGGAAAAGGCAGCGCCTTGTACTGGTTCCAAAAGGCAAAGGAAACCCCTCAGAACCCTCAGCTTATAGACCGATATGTCTGCTGGACACAACCGGCAAGGTCTTAGAGAAAATAATAGCCAGCAGAATACAAGAGATCACCGAAGGAGTAGAGGGCCAATCGAACAATCAATTTGGCTTCAGAAAAGCGAGATCCATGCTGGACGCAATTACCCTGGTGATTGAAACTGCCCAGAAAGCTATTGCAGGGAAGAGGTGGAGAAGAGGTGCGAAATGTTATTGTGCCGTCGTCACATTAGATGTGAGAAACGCGTTTAACACGGCAAGATAGAACTGCATTCTTAGAGCTCTGCAGAAAATGGGCGTTCCCATGTACCTCAGGAGCATTATCAGAAATTATTTCGCAGACAGGATCCTGATATGCTCAACAGAGGACGGCCCAAAGACGTTCAGGGTGAATGGTGGAGTACCCCAGGGATCAGTACTGGGGCCTCTATTGTGGAATATCCTGTATGATGGAGTTCTTAGGCTTAACCTGCCAGAAGGTGCCAAGATCGTAGGTTTTGCTGATGATGTCGCAGTCGTAATCGAGGCGAAATATAAAGACGAAATAGCCTTGACGGCAAATCAGAGTATCTCTCTGATCCGTGATTGGCTGACATCGGTGGGGCTCCAACTGGCAGAAAGGAAAACAGAGGCCCTTCTTATAATTAGCCGTAAAATGAGAGAAGAAATAATCCTGAGAGTGGGCAGGCAAGAGATACGGTCCCAGCCCTCACTGAGATATCTTGGGGTTATACTTGATGAAAGGCTAAAATTCAAGGAGCATATCCAGAAAGTATGCATCAAAGCAGCAGGAGTGACCACAGCTCTAGCCCGATTGATGCCCAACGTTGGCGGACCTAGAAGTAGTCGGAGACTATTAATGGCGAGCGTCGTCTCATCCACTCTTTTATACGCAGCCCCAATATGGAATAATGCCCTGGACACACTTTCTTACAAGAGACCCATTGTGTCAGTTTATCGCCGAAGCGCTCTGAGGGTGATAAGTGCATTTCGCACAGTATCCTACGAAGCTGCATGTGTGGTGGCCAGGATGCCACCCATTGAACTGCTGTCGGAGGAAAGGCAACGTACGTATAAAAGTGTTGTCCACACTCCTAGAACCGAAGAGAGGAAGCAGACAGTCCAAAAGTGGCAGGGACGTTGGGATTTGGCAGCGAGCGGAAGGTGGACCCATAGGCTGGTACCTTGCATCCAACCCTGGATGGATAGATGCCACGGGGAAGTGGACTACTACCTAACCCAAATGCTCACTGGACATGGCTGCTTCAGAGCCTACCAATTACGGTTTAAATTGGACAATACAGCAGAATGTCCAAGATGCCCAACAATAGATGAGACAGTAGAACACGTATTCTTCTGCTGTCCTCGCTTTCAAGTAGAGAGGGAAAAATTTCAAGAAATGTGCAGATCAGAAGCTACACCTGACAACATCGTCAACCTCATGCTACTTTCTCAGGAGAACTGGATGGCGGGCCAACGTCTGGCTGCGGACGTCATCAAGAAATTGAGAATGGAAGAGAAGGAGAGGCGTGCCTAGAAATATAGGGTAAGGCGCCTAACAACGGGGCGGCACACTGCCTCTCTCCTCCACGAAGTAATGCCTAACGGTGGTCCCGTGGAGGGTGAGAAACAGGTGTAGGGAGGTTGGTTTTAGTGGGTAGAAATCCCACACACGGATAGGTACGGGCCTATCCGCATCTTTTGAAGATTTCCAACCTAAAATGTGTATTTCCGTTGAAAACTGGAATTCGAAAATTATCACGATCGCAATGCTTTCCCTTGCTATATATAGTAAGAGGAAAAGCGGATTTGTTAAAATTTGTAAATTACCTATTCCAGGCAGTTTAAAGATTCAGTTGAAAGATGATGCCTACTTCGCGTGCGAAAGTACACTCGGCTGATCCTGGGCGGTCCAATTCCCGACTATCGACGAATACAATTGGAATACCGTTCGATCCGATAACTACCGATCCTTCCCGACAACCGTTGATTGGGTTGTAATGACTGGAAAATGTGACGCTGGAGTGCCCACTCAACCTGTCACAAGTTGTAAAGGTGGTAAGTGCCCGCCCCCCCCATTATAAGATTTTATTCCCTCCGGAGGAACCGTTTTTATCGGCGGCCCTGGGAGTTGGCAACACTGGTGGCGGCCCTGATAATAACGTCTTTCTCAAGTTGGCAACTCGCTAATGACGAAGACACCCAAGTACAGAACAGTCATTAAGAACCGTGTTATGACAATAGCCCCAGTCAAAGGCCCTCTCCTTGCAGCTATTAAATAGCCTCTCCGATAATGAAAACTTTTCCCACTCCCGCATTCGGCTGTCTGTTAAAACATAATTCTACCCGATTATATTCCTTAAAATCTTAGTATTGTATTCCTGAATTTTGAATATTAAAAGAATATCGGAAAATTATCTGAACCTTTTACACTTTAAGATCACTATTTTATAATTTATACTTCATTTACTACAACGTGGTACGATTGAAACTAGTTCTTGCAGTAAAACCCCGAAAAAAGTGTGATAAAAACCTCAAAACGTTCAAAATCGCTTTTTTTTTTTTTTTACAGGACAACATTATCTAAATTATTGCCTAGTTTAATAAAATGATTGAACATGAATCAAATATTTGTCTGATCCGACCCTTAAATAGTTAATTAGATTGTGAATTTACAAAACATGTAATTAGTCATCTAGAACTCACAGAAAACAATTGGAAGGATTGATCTGAAATGCTAGTGAATAATAATATAAGTATGCTATGTAATCCAGGGTAAACAATTAAATACATATGATTTCGATTCTTTTAATAATATTCAATGGTAATTGACAGCTGTTATATGCTTATTTCCATTAAAAAACAAAATAAATAATAATGATAACTTACACCCTAAATTACTAAATAAGGAAAGATTTGTTGTTAACTTTTTTACAGTAAGCGTTTGTTTCGGATTCCATTTCACATCCAATTCATTTTGATTGATCATAAGCAATACAAAATACAGTTTTAGTAACAATGTAAATAACATTAATATATATATATAAATAGACTTATACCTTATACCGAACTCGAAGGCTGATAATAGTCTTTCGATGCCGATACCACCAAACTTCGCCTGCACAGACTCGTCCAATGTTCGCCGGTCAAGCCCAAGCCCCCGAGATCAGCCTTAACGCAATCCTCCCAACGACGCTTCGGCCTATCTTTCGGACGTCTACCAGGCGGTTAAGCGAATACTAACTTTCTCGGAATCCGTTCCTCACCGAGCCCAACAACTTTACGAGCCCATTTGAGTCTCCGCGATGCTATCAACTCAATTATATTCACAGGGTACAAGCTCCGCAATTCCGCGTTGTGCAACCTTCTATACTCCCCAGTGGCCTCATATCTCTTCGGATCAAATATCTTATGCAGTACCCTATTTTTGAAAACCTTAAGCCGTTGTTCGTTCCTTTGAAGTAAGCGGCCACGTTTCACATCCGTAAAGAACCGTCGGAATAATAATAGTTTTATAAATTCGAACCTTTAAGTTTTTAGGGAGCTAAGTAATTTAGCAACTTAATAATAACACGCGTTTCCTACTTTTAAACGGACCTTTATTTTTTTCTGGAGTTCATTTTTTCTTGTTATCATTGAACCCAATTCCAAGAGAGTCCAATTTTTTTACCGGTTTTTATTAACACACCTGTAATTAGTTGAATGGTTTCCGTGTCTTAACCTAGCAGTACAAAATCATCGGCATACCCCAAAACCGGCATAGCCATGGATTTTTTACTCTCATTTCTTGCACGGGGGCCACATGCATGTTTGAACCCGCGACCTTGGACATAGAAGGCTGTATTGCTAGTCACAGGTGACCCGATTAATAACCTGTAAAACATGACAAATATAGTTATTCTAAATCAATCAGTTCGTTACATAAACAATTTAAAAAACGCTACAAATTATTGCACAATGTTTTATTATTGCCAAATAATAATTAAATACAATTTAATATCAAGTGGTAAGTTGTAAGTTAGCCTTTTACTTTCACTTACCTATATATGAAATATCGGGAAAGTATCGCGATCGTGAATATTTTCGAATTCCAATTTTCACTAGAAATACACCCAGTCCCGTAAAAAGGTCTGTGTGTCTTTGTGTTTGTGTGTGTGTATGGGTGTGGGTGTGTGTGTGGTAAGTCCAGCACGAAAACAAAAATTTGTACAATACTGAAATTTCATATTTAAGAGAAGTATACGCCCAAGTTGTTGCATCAATTTTTTCATCAAAATCAGGTAACCATAAAAGTCATTTTATAACTTGCATTTTGCACCTTTTGACCATTTTATCGAAAACTGCTTTGACGATTTTGATTAAACTCCCTATATTGATGTAAAATTTATTAGGTTTTAATATCAAGTAGGTTTTATTCTGATAGAAATAGTCTGACATGGCTTAAATGCCGATATTTTAGATTTTCTTCTTCTGAAGTACTTTTAAATTTGTAGAATCTATAAAAAATATCTATATCATCTATTTAGCTCTGATAAAAGAGGGGTAAATATATAATTTGAACGTATACGATCTTTAAATAAAAGAGAAAATACCAAAAATATTTTTGTATGCAATTGTGTTTTTGGACATAATATGGAAGAAATATACACCGTTGGATAGCTAAAGAGTATTAAAAAATATTATGTTATAAACAAAGTTTTAAAATTTAATCGAAACACCGTAATTAATAATTTAACAATTTATATTTATTGCAACTGCCATTGATCTCTACAGTAAATTTCAAGACAGACTGACCCTAAATTTAAACCGCTGACTCAAAACCTATCAACTGCCACAAACCCATATAATCCCCCAGAAGCTATCGAGCGCTGGACAAGAGACCTGAAATATTGAAAGTTATTAGTTTTTTTTATTCTATCATATTTGTTTCATCATTTGTTAGGTTATAGCATAAAAGCAGATAGAAAATACAATTGTAATGCCAAAAACTTCTATGAATAAATAAATAAAATATTTATCTCTAATTATATTTAAATGTTCTTAAGAACAATATATTGATATATATTGTTGTTAATTGATTTTAACAACGGAGGTAAGTAAAATTATTGTGTTGCGCGCACCAGAATTTTTAAATAATACTTCTATCATTCTAAGGATACTCAATATTTCTAAATCACACTCCACCCGTATTCCTCCAAAGCTGGCTATATCTCAGGCCACACCGGTACCATAAGCTATTCGCTAGATTGCTAGTAATCCGTTAGAAACCTATACGGGACATAAAGTTTCAATTTCATTTGTTAGCCGTCAATCTGGAGCCTATGACAGGGGAGCTGGCCTTACATATTTTATGCTGGGACTCTGGGGGAAGAATCCCCCTTCCATCCCTCCCCCTCCAATCCCTTCCCTTCCTACAACCTCCCATACCCAAGGGACGTCCCTGGGACACGGAATGACAATGCCTTACACCGATCTTTTCTGACGTTTTCGGGTCAATCCCGACTTCTGCTTCTTTCTTGATTTTTTTTTAAGAATATTTTTTTATAGTGAAGTGAGAATGGTTGACTGTGTGGGTAAGTGAGAGAAGTTAGTTCATGGTAAAGTCAAAAGAACGATTAAGAAAAACTTAATAGACTCGTGTCTTGAAGGAGAGCGTCAAAACAATGGAGCTGGCCATTATTGCTTCATAGTCCTCACACTCTCCTTAAAACGTCCTGAGGGAGGCACCAGTTTATTACGTTTTCCTTAATTATGTGTTCTTTTGACTGCCCCCTGAACTAACTTCTCTCAATATTTTCTTAATCTACTAGATAAACATTTTTTAATATGTTATTTTATTTATTTTTGTGCCTACCAGTAATGCTTCTTTGGTAGAAGTATCATGACTGTCGTCTTCCAGTTACCAGCAGTTGTTCACTCTTTAGGTTTATAATTTTTAACAATCAACCTTTCTAGGTTCTAGGACCATTGTATATGTCGTAAAGGAATTCGTTACCCACAGCAATTCTTGCTTCCATTATGTCCTCCATTTTATCGTTATTTTTCGGAACGATTCGTCCGAGGTACTGAGAAAAATTATTTCTACGTTGTCTTAAGTACCAGCAAGATAACACAATACTGCTATGTTTTTGGGCCGGCTGCTTTTCTAAGGCAGCGGTAGCTTCAAAAACTAGATTAATCGATTTCTTTAATCAATATATAAACTATATTTACTGAAACCATGGGTTTCCTTTCCAAAGGTTTCGGGTTTACCAATCCTAGAAGTTGCATGCAGGGTAAGATTAAATTAAATAAGTTTAAATAAGTGACATTATTATTGGGTTGTGTCACATGAAATGTCCGTTTTCAATTTAAGGATTTTTATTAAAAATACGATATGAAAAAAGATAATTTTATTCGAAGTATTTACCTTCTTTTTCTACACACTTTTCCCAACATGACACCAACTTTTTTATCCCCGAACTGCAAAACTCTGAGCTTTGAAGTGAAACAAAATCTGAAAACGTACACTTGATCATCATTTTAAAAATGTTTTTCTTAGACGAAGTTGTCTAAATTCCTGAACAGGTGGTAATCTGTTGGAGACAAGTCGGGAGAATATGGTGGGTGCGGACGAACTTCGTAGCCCAGTTAGTTGTGCTGAGAGTACTTCAACTGTTTGGTTGGGGTTTCCTTCTACTGTATGTTTGAAGCCATCGTTGTCTTTTACGGACGGATTTCTTCTTCGGGGCAAGTTTTCCAAGTTAGTATCCCCAGCTGAAAACTTAGCAAACCAACTGCGAATGGTCCGTTCATTGACACTCCCTTCCCCAAATGCCTTGCAAATATGTCTAGCGGCCTCAGCTGCTGAATGGCCGAGTTTAAACCCGTACAAAAATATTACTCGAAAATCGCGTCTTTTCATGTTCATTTTTGGAGGTATACTAAAAAGTGAGTAATTGATTGGGAAGCTAATGTTTAAAATAAAATGGTAGAGGATTAGTAACTGTTTACTTTAAATATGTAAACATTCGGAAGAAAACAACAGAGACCTGCAAAATCCTTTATGTATTTCAGAAACCATAAAAACGGACATTTCATGTTAAACAACAATATACGATCAATTAACACAATGCCTGAAAATACTGAGGAACATTACCTTGCCATACAATACTACAATAAACAAATACCTTACAAAAGCTAAGCTGGCTGGCGAAGGTAAAATCAATCATTCTTGGATGCCTTTTCTTGGTTTTTTATCGTCCAGCTGCCCTGAACCCCGACGGAGCTCTCATATTCTTGTAAATGGAACTTTAACTTTCGTGGCTGGAATAAGACTCCTCGAATTTTCATTTTCATCCTCGTCACTTGGGGAAGCAGAGAGGCTGATATGGGAAGTCCAACCAAGTAGCTGGGGTCTAGAATGTACCAGGGATACCGCAGGGGCAGCCCACAGATAGCCCAAGCCCACAGACAAGCCAAGAAGGTTTGGGAAATGCCTTTTGACTCTTGCCGACGAAGGCGTATTAATAATTATTTGATTAATGTATTAATTATTCAATAATGAATTCAGAGCCCTTAACTACAATTTTATTTTTTACTTGTTCACCAAAGCCGATGATCTGGTACTGCTAGGTGAAGACACGGAAACCATACAAGTAAATACAAGTGTGTTAATAAAAACCGGTAAAGAAATAGCACTCGAATTAAATACCAATAAGACGAAATATATGATTAGTAGCAGAAACGGTGTCGATCTTGGTGATATTGATGTATCAGGTCATACTCTTGAACACGTAGAGAAATTCAAGTATTTAGGTTCAATTATAACTAGAAAAAATGAAATCCAGGAAGAAATAAAGTCCCGGTTAAAGGTGGGAAATGCGTGTTATTATTCAGTTGCTAAGTTACTTAGTACGCGCTTCTATCTAAAAACTTAAAGATTAGAATTTATAAAACTATTATTCTTCCAACGGTTCTTTACGGATGGGAAACGTGGCTGCTTACTTTGAAGGGTGAACAACGGCTTAAGGTTTTCGAAAATAAGGTATTGCGTAAAATATTTGGTCCGAAGAGAGATGAGGCCACTGGGGAGTTTAGAAGGTTGCACAACGCGGAATTGCGGAACTTGTATCCTGTGAATATAATTCAGCTGATTGCATCGCCGAGACTTAAATGGGCGAGTAAAGTTGTTGGGCTCAATGTCGAACGGATTCCGAGAAAGTTGTTATTTGCTGATCCGATTGGTAGGTGTCCGAAAGGTAGGCCGAAGCGGAGATGGGAGGATTGCGTTAAGGCTGATCTCGGGAGCTTGGGCTTGAATGGTGAACATTGGACGAGTCTGTGTAGGCGGAATTTGGTGGTATCGGCATCGAACCTTCGGGTTCGCTAAGCCTATTATTATTATTATTACTTGTTCACCAAAACCGACTTACCCATTATGTCTCTTTATATCAAAAACGTTTGTGAGAATGGATCAAAATATATGAGATTTTAATAAAAATAAATAAACATGAAGTGACTGTGTGTATATATGAGAGAAGTTGGTTCAGGGCACAGTCAATTTAACACACAATTGAGACGTTGATTTCCAAAAGGTACTAAAGGACATTTTTTTAGAAATTGATTTTTCTTACATATTTATATTCTCCTCATTTAGTTTTATCTAAATCTTAAATTTGATTGTATCTAATGAACACTCATGTCCTTTAATAACGTGATTTAGAAATGCTATTAATTTCTTAAGATACTTAATAAACATTTAGTTTCATTCTAAATCATAAGAGAACATTTCATTTCATAACTTTAATATGGTTTTATTAATATAGTAAAGAAATAATTCTAGATTTTAATGTGAAAAGAATCAAATTCCTGTAAAATTCCCCAGAATGGATATAGTACCTTTTGGAAATCAACGCCTCAATTATTAACAATCAATGATTTGTTGTTTACTGACGCCTTCTCCGCTCGCACAACCACCCTGAAGAAGGCCTATAATTTAGGCCGAAACGTCGGCACCAATAAATTAAGTTTACACTTAATTGTGTGTTAAATTGACTGCACCCTCAACCAACTTCTCTCACAGAAAATAAATAAATGTGTAATTAATGGTTTTTGATATAAATTATATATGTTTATGGTTTTGTCTATGAAAATGTTCGGTTATAGCTAGTTATATTTTCTAATTTATACATTCTAATTTATACAGAAACATCGGTAGCTTCCGATTGTACGAATAAAGACATGAATAAAAACCCGCAATTTTTGTTGAACCTTTGGTTTCACAATAACTAATTTACAATATGTTTTGTGATAACCTTAACCACCATCAATCACTTCATAATTAGGTCATAATTTACTCACTACTCACTATTAGCTGGAGTTATGACCAAGATATTTTGGCCAAGTCTTCTCCAGTTTAAATCTTTAAAAAGCTATTTAGTTTCCAATATGAATTTTTATTCCATCAATTCACCAATAGAATTATTACAATTAAATTTATTTATAATTAACACACTTGTATTATATATTTATTCATTTATCCTTTTCAGGCTTATGAACGTAAAAGAGACACATAAAACAAGCTTATTAGGTTCAAAAGAATAAAAAAAATGCAACAGCATTGCGGAGTGGAGAGTGTGTTGTCGTCATAGCTGTTTATCTCGACTAACGCCCTTCAATCGAAACTATTTTAATTCTTCCCTCTATAATAGTAACCCGTAATTTTTAACAACGTTTTTTTGCCCTAAACTAATATTTACTTTAGTTCACATCGGTTTTATTTACTGGTCATTAGAAAAACAGTATCATCTGTCGTTTATTTAAATATAATTTAACTATAATAATATGTTTAATAAAAAATCTGGTGCGGGTAACACACGTCTTTCACTTACCTCCATTTTTAAAATCAATGAAAGGATTTTCTAATACAGTTAGAGATTAAAATACGTGAAACCATTAAATAATTAATTAAATTGAATTTATATAGGAACATGTGTTTTATTAAAAAATATATTATATTATTATCTAAAATAATCAGCTTTCATCAGCTTTTCATCATGCTCTTATGTTCAAAAACAAAAAATTGCATTAAAAATTTGTTTTTTCTGTTTTCTCCTTTAGTTGGGTATCGAATTCATTCAATTTATATATTTACCTGTTTTTCACCAGTGGTAACAAGATAATATAGTTATTTTTATAGAATCAACAAAATTAAAGGAACTTCAGAGAAAGAAAATTTTATATATCGGCATTTAAGCCCTGTCAGACCATTTGAATCAGAATGAAAACTACATGATATTAAAGCCCATTAAATTTTACATCGATATAGCGAGTTTAATCAAAATCGTCGAAACCGTTTTCGAGAAAATCGAAAGAAGGTACAAAATGCATGTTGTAATGTGGATCTTCTAGTAAGCTCATTCAGATGAAAAAGGTTTTGTATTGTCTCGGGAGTATATTTGTCTTAAATATGAAATTTCAGTTTCATAGGACTTACCGTTTTCGCCTGGAAGTTACTACACACACAGACCTTTTTGCGGGACTTGGTTATTTGGACTCAGGGGACCCTAAAACGTGTATTTCCGTTGATAACTGGAATTCGAAAATGTTCACGATGTCAATAAAGTAAAAGTAATGGTTTTTTGTTCAATAATTTAGTTAATAAAGTTCAGCCGATACTGTGATAAATTTAAACTGAATAAATCCAATACTAGTGTACAGTTTCAATATTAAAAAATAAATAATTTATCAAGAAACAACAATGGACCCTGGGACAACGAGTAAGTTTTAATATAAGATGTTTTTAGTGTAGTAAACAAAAATTATAAATAATTATCCTTCGCGAATTAGAAACCATGCTATTTAATAAAGTATATATTTTTATTATAAATTTCAATAAGCAGAGTATGGCTATTAGAGCAGAACTAATATTAGGCAGCATGAGGAGAAATAATTTGTTATATTTACAGACTTACTATCTTTCATAATAGGGGTACTCACTACGTTTGCGATAGCATGCTATTTGTGCTAAACCCATCAATTTTCTACAGAAAATAACTGTAGAAACTCGATGGGTTTAGCAAAATAACACAAAAAGCATTCTATAGCAAACGTTGTGAGTACCCCTAATGTTATTTAAGTATATTTATTCAAATAGCACGCTAAGGTCTATGCGTCAAAGATTTAAAAAAAACTAATAAAGCGTAGTTCCTGTTTAGACATCATCGCACGTTGGAATGGGCATCCTTTAAACTTAACATAATGTAAAACAGAAATTCAGTACAATGGTAATTAATGTGTGAGTTAGTAATAAAAGTTCATAACTCATATATCAAATACAATAATATTTTGTCTAAAATAGTGTTATTAGTTTGTTTCCTAATTATATTATTTTGTAATAAGGGCAATGTTTTGGATTATTTTCCAACCGAATTGAGTGGGGCTTATAAAAAAAACAACCAAATATTCGTATTATTATTTTTGCGAAAATTTTAGAATTCCTGTTTTTAACAGAAATACACGTTTTAGGGTCCCCTGAGTCCCAATAACCAAGTCCCGAAAAAAGGTCTGTGTGTGTGGTAACTCCCGAGCGTAAATGGTACGTCCTATGAAACTGAAATTTCATATTTAAAACCAATATACACCCGAGACGTTACAAAAACTTTTTCATAAAAATGAGCTTACCAGAAAAACCACTTTATACCATTCCTTTGCATCATTTTTCAAAGGAATCACCGAAAACGGTTCCGACGATTTTGTTTAAACTCGCTATATCTATGTAAAATTTAATGAGCTTTAATATAATTTAGGTTTCATTCGGAATAAAATGGTCTGACAGGGCTTAAGTGCCGATATTTGAAATTTTCTTTCTATAAAATACCTTAAATTTTATAGATTCTATAAAGTTAACCATATTATCTTGTTACCACTGATGAAAACATAGGTAAATATATAAATTGAATGAATTCGATACCCAACTAAAGGAGAAAACAGAAGAAATATTTTTTTAATGCAATTTTTTTATTATAGGTTATGATATATAAATATACATTTATATATTGATATACCCCATTATTTCAAATAAAGTAGTAGGAGAATGTTGTTTGATACGTAAACCAGATTTTTTTTTTTTTATGTTGATTTAACCCTCACACAAGACTGAAACGATAGAAACTGTACGACGTTTTCGACTTCTTCAACATTTACTGGACAAACGTTCTAATCTTCCACTTAACTACAAAAGACTCATCTACATGACTATCATAAGGCCGATATGGACTTACGGAGTGGAGCTTTGGGGCTCTACTAAACCATCGAATTCTTCCCGTATCCAATCCCTACAATCCAAAATCCTTCGTAAAATCCTCAATGCTCCTTATTTTGTCACGAACAAACTTATCCATAAAGACCTCAACGTTCCGTATGTTGCTGATTTGGCCCGATCTAGATACCATTCCTTTCATGACAAACTCCATTCCCACCCTAATCCTCTTGTTTCAATACTTTCTTTCTCTTCAATTCCTGACAATCCTCCGAGGTGTCTGAAAAGAAGATGGTCTCGAGACCTTCTAGTGTAGAAAAGTTACAGGAGTGCTGCCATTGGATAGTTCTTCTTCAAGTTTGTTTCACGTCATTTAACTTTTGTCACATTTACTTGTTGTACCTTGAAGTACAGTTGTAAATTTCAATAAATGATGTTAAAAAAAAAAAAAAAAATGTTGATTTAAATGTGGATAGACAAATAGCTTCCTAGTTGGAGGCGTTAAATTTTGAAGTTGAAGAAGCGAAACTACTCTGGAGAAGCCAGAGGAGAGGCGACGGCTTAAAAATACCCCTCTCCTACAATTAGTTAAGAAGGAGACGAATGATAGTAGATGTAATCCCAGGAACCTGGATTCATCATTGCTTCGACAGCCGATAGATAACACGAAAACTTACTTCTCCCTTCCCTCATGGCCAGAAGATTAATTTCTCCGAGGGCAGAGACACGTGGGAACCACGCGTAGCACACAGATTGATGATCTCTCCCGAATCCTTTCCCTGGCAAATACTTTATAATATCATAGCCCATGCGTTCTTTACCCTTCCAGCCATCGTATTTTATACAACCGCAAAACATGAATAATTCAATAAGTTTAAATGTATTCCTTGGCCGGGCGTATAGAAAATTGTATTTATATCGCCTGGCGTAAAAGCGATGAGTGAGGCTATTACTTTAGCTATACTTGGCTCGGGGTGACGTATTGTTATTGCCTAGGGTGCCTGGAATATTCCTTCGGTCATATCCCTTCTACCTGTTTCCTTCAGAGGTCGGGGTACCCTTGCCATCCTATAACTTGAGATAGGAGAGTCGTCAAAAGGGGAAGGTCGAATAGGTTTGATCCCAAAGTGGGATATGCTTGAAAAATGGAAGAAGGTTATTAGGTATTAAAATATATAAAGAAATTAACTTTAGAGGTAAAGTAAAAGATAAAAAAAATTGAAATTTAATCTATAAATACGCCCTTGACAAAGTTTTGTTTTAAGATTTTTTTTTTAATCATTTTATTAGGTATTTACAACTGTATTAACAAAAATACATTAAGTAAACACATCAGTGTTATATAATACTATGACTTGATATACATGTAGATAAGCACACTAAAAATATTCTAAACTAGAAGGTTCCGGGGCCATTTCCTTTTCAGGGGCCTCGGAGGATTATCCGGAATTGATGAGGAAGAAAGGATTGAAACTAGTGGGTTAGAGTGCGAATGGAGTTTGTCATGAAAGGATTTATACCTTTTCCGGGCCAAATCAGTAACATAGGGAACATTAAGGTCTTTATGGATAAGTTTATTCGTGACAAAGTAAGGAGCGTTGAGGATTTTACGAAGGATTTTGGATTGTAAGGATTGGATGCGGGAAGAATTTGATGGTTTAGTAGAGCCCCAAAGCTCTACTCCGCAAGTCCAGATTGGTCTTATAATAGTCATGTATTGGGTTGATGCAAAATTAATGCAGGTTTCCTCTATTGCAATATCTTAATTCCAATTGTGTAAACAAAGCTAATCCTAACATTGATCATTATTATACCAAAACAAACCTTATCTAATACCCTCTCTTTCACCATGAATTTGTTTAGTAAAATCGTTTTGTTCAGTGTGTTCAAAGGTCTTGAATCGAAAATGTCAAAGTGCGATTTTCGTAAAATTTATTTTTACGAATTTAAATTAGGGCGCAGCGCTGCGCAAACGGCTCGTAATATTAATGAAGTGTGGGGTCAGGAGGCTATTAATGAGTGCACGGTGCAGCGTTGGTTCCAGAAGTTTCGCAGAGGAGATTTCGACCTCGAAGACAAGGAAGGTCGGGGCCGTCATCTTGCTCTGGACAACGACCAGCTGAGGTCAAAAGTGGAAGAAGACCCAACCAAAACCACACGAGAAATGGCGGCGGAACTCGGAACTCAAAAATTGCAACGTCTTTGCCCAGCATTGATGAATCGGAAGGGGCCGATCCTGCTCCACGATAACGCCAGACCACACGTTGCACAACCAACGCTTCGACGACTGCACGAGTTGTGCTACGAAGTTCTCCAACATCCGCCTTATTCACCTGACCTCTCTCCTACAGACTTCCACTTTTTCAGGCATCTGGACAACTTTTTGAGGGAGAAAAATTTTCAAAACCAGGACGACATTGAAAATTCTTTTCGTGATTTCATTGAGTCCAGGGATTCGGATTTTTTTTCTGGTGGAATAAGAAAGTTTGTTGAACGTTGGCAAAAGTGCATTGATTCAGATGGAAATTATTTTGATTAAATATATATGGTTAAAGTAAAGATATGGCGTATTTACAATACCTACTAAAAACCTGCATTAATTTTGCATCAACCCAATAGATGAGCCTTTTGTAGTTCAGAGGAAGGTTTGACCGTTTTTATAGTAAGTGTTGAAGCAGCCTAAAGCGGCGAGCATTGTTTTAAGATAAATAAAAATCTGGTGCGGGCAACACACGACTTTCACTTACCTCCATTTTTAGAATCGATTAAAGAATTTTCAAATACAGTAAGAGATGAAAATGAGTGAAGCCATTAATGAATTAATGAAATGGGATTTCTTTTCAGTTTCACCTTTAGTTGTTTTTTCTAATTCGCTCAACTAGCATATTTAGCTGTTATTTATCAATGCTAACAAGAAAATATAGTTATTTTTATAGAATCTACAAAATTAAAGGTACTTTAGAAGAATAAAATTTAAAATATCGGAATTTAAGCCCTGTTAAACTATTTTAATCAGAACGAAACCTACATGATATTAAAGCCAATTACATTTTACATCGATATAGGGAGTTTAATCAAAATCGTTAAAGCCATTTTTGAGAAAAACGTGCAAAATGCATAGTATAAAGTGGCTCTTCTGGTTAGCCGATTTTGATGAAAAACTTTTTGAAACATCTCGGGCGTACAGCTGTCTTAAATATGAAATTTCAGTTTCATAGGACTTTTCGTTTCCACCCGGGAGTTACCACACATGGACATACCCACGGACCTTTTTGCGGGACTAGGTTATTTGTACTCAGGGGACCCTAAAACGTTTATTTCCGTTAAAAACTGGAACTCGAAAATTTTCACGATCGCAATACTTTCCCTTACTAAACATAGTAAGTGAAAGTAAAAATGAATATAAAGTATTAGAATCAGTAAAAAAACTTTTGCCTATATACACCCTTGTAACTCCTTTGTCCGAATAAATAAATACAAAATTTGGATAGTAAATTATAAGAGAAATTAGAGAAATTTTTGCTATATAGTATTAGCATATTAGTATTTCATACAAAACGAAAAAAGAATCATTGAATTCGTTTAAGAAATAGCAGAGATATATGAAATTAGCGGTGGCGATACACTATTTTAGGCCATTTTTCTTTAACTTATTTATTGCTTTACATATTAGTTAACTGTCTATAAACAGTTTTATAAACAGTTATACCCTAATATAGTTGTTTGGAAATAATAAACCATTGTGTAATAATCTGCAGCATTTCCTTGAAATCTTATTTTCATCGTTTCTTATTTTACATGGGACGTTTAATTTTGTCTTTCACTCCTTCAAAAATATTATTTAAAAAAAAGGTTGGGGCTCACTAAATTAATAAAAAAGCTGCAAATTATGTATTACACAATGTTTTATTATTTCCAAATAGCAATATTAGGGTATAACTGTTTATAAAGCTGTAGATAGACAATTAAGTAATATGACAAGCAATAAATAATTCAAAGGGAAATTGCACCATATCACTGCTAATTTCAAAACGCTATATCACTGATAGTTCTCAACCAATTTCAATGATTCTTTTTTCATCTTGTAGAAAATTTAATTATCTATGTAATAGCACTAAAATAAGTATTTTTTAATTAAGAGAAACAGAAATTTTTTTTTTATTCGTTATTCGGGTTATTGAAACGTAAGCCAGTAAATGTTGAAGGTGTTAATTTATTTTTTTTTTTGGTCATTTACAATTGTGTAATTATTATTGAAGATAATAAACCAAAAAACATTGAGTAAGACAAACGCTTAAGTTTATGCCTATTATCGTTACTTTATATTACCTTCCACAAATTTATGATTAAAAAATTAAAAATTATTAGCTTTCCAACGGTTTATAATATAACTATATTAGTATTCTTATTTTCATAAAAAAAAAAAAACTTTAAAAAATATGTTTGCTATTTTATTCAATAGATTTTTTGTTTTGTTTTTAAACTTGTTAATTCGGGGATAATAAAATCTGCTACCTTTCGGGCCAATGAGTATTAGAGCTAGACGAAATCATTCCTTCCATATGTTTTGAGTAAACAAAAAAATACATGAAGAAATAAATAAAGACTAAACAGAAAAGAAAAACGCTGCAAATTATTAAACAATAGTTTATTATTTCCAAATTACAATATTAGGATATATCTGTTTATAAAGCTGAAGATAGGCCATTACGTAATATCAAATGCAATAAATAATTGCATCAAAGGAAAATGCCATATTGCCTCTGCTAATTTCAAAACACTATATCTCTGCTAGTTCTGACCCAATTTTAATGGTTCTTTTTTCATTTTTGGTATTTATTTATATATTAAGAGAAACGGATTTTATCGTTATTCGGATTCTACGCATCTTGAAATGTTAGCCCTCCAATTTTGAGAGAAGGGGTAATTTTTTTTTGTTTGTCGATTACAAAAGTTCTTTAATGAAAATAATAAACCTAAAGCATTTATACTAGACTATAATGTTCCCCGACGGAGCGACGTGGTCTAGTGGATAGAGCGCTAGTCTGCTGTGCTCCTGGTCCTGGGTTCGAATCCCGGTTGTAACGGAATATTATTTATTCTGTTAATTCAGTCGGGGGACGACCCTAGGGTATGGAGACCCTCCTGGGGCAGACCCAGCCTCTATAAAGTGGGTACCCAAATTAATTAGGGAAAAACCTGGCGGCTGAGCGCGACTAAGGCCTAATCACCTCATTGACTGTCATTGGCCTTGAAGCAGTACGAATTTCTATATGTACTGAGCCCAAGACCATCCATCGGTTGTGGGTTTTTTTTTTTTTTTTTTTTTTTTTTTTTTTATAATATTCCTCATTCTTTTCTTTTCATTCAAATATAATTTCCTTATTCCGGAATACCTTACATTTTTTATCTATCATCAATAACAACCTAGTTACCAGAGAGGCACATCTCTTTTTAGTTGTGGCTTGACCATACAAGATTTTTTCTTCTTCTTTTATTTGTTCATCGCGTTGTCTTGATCTCAAAAGTCATTCGATTTATCTCTATCTTCAATAATAACCGATTTTTGGTGGCACTACATCTATTATACTTTGCGATTTGAATATACAGACCATTTTTTACTTTGCTTACTATATATACATAGTAAGGGGAAGTATTGCGATCGTGAAAATTTTTTTTTCATCGGAAATACACATTTTAGGGTCCTCTGAGACCAAATAACCAAGTCCCGCAAAAAGGTCTGTGTGTGTGTGTGTGTGGTAACTCCCGGGCGGAAACGGTAGGTCCTATAAAACTGAAAATTCAAATATTTAAGACAAATATGCGCCCGAGACGTTACAAAACCTTTTTCATCAAAATGAGCTTACCAGAAGATCCACTTTATACCATGCATTTTGCACCTTTTTTTCGATTTTCTCAAAAACGGTTCCGACGATTTTGATTAAACTCGCTATATCGATGTAAAATTTAATGAGCTTCGATATCATTTGGGTTTCATTCGGATTAAAATGGTCAGACAGGGCCTAAATGCCGATATTTAAAAAATTTTTTATTCTAAAGTACCTTTAATTTTGTAGATTTTATAAAAATAACCATTTTATTTTTTTACCATCGATAAAAAACAGTTAAATATATAAATTGAATGAATTCGATACCCAACTAGAGGTGAAAACAGAAAAAAATATTTTTTTGATGCAATTTTTTTATTTTGAACATAGTAACAGTAATATACATGTATAATATACCGTTGGAAACCTAAAACTTTTAGAATAAATATTATCTAACGAACAAACTTGTAAAAGTTAATAAAGAGTGATGAAAAGCCGATAAAACTGATTATTTTAGATAATAATATAATAGATTTTTTAATAAAACACATGTTTCTATATAAATTCAATTTAAATATTTCTTTAATGTTTCACATATTTTAATCTCTAACTGTATCTAGAAAATCCTTTCATTGATTTTAAAAATGGAGGTTAGTGAAAGTCGTGTGTTGTCCGCACCGGATTTTTTTCTTTTCTTATCACTCTAGAGCGGTTTGGTAGTCCTCATTTCCCAACCCCAAACCTCTTGCTGCTCCATTTTACTAACAGATCATCGTTTCTGAAAACCGAATACATATATAAAATAAATATAAAAAAGAGGGAGTCAAACCCCAACCGTTTTGTATTACATACTCTCCCTAACTCCGCATTTTTTAGCGTTGTATAACCGGTATTACGAACCAACACTTTGGCTCTCGCAAGTAAGCGGCTTTGTCGGAAATCCGCTTTTCAGTACGCGAACTATCTGAAAGCTAGTGGAAGATAGCAGTCACTGAATTTTAAAGCGCTGAAAACAAGAAATTCAAAGTCATTTTCAACTATTTCACCTCTAAATAAAAGATTCCATCATCATGACTGTAATATCCAAAATAATCTCTGAGATTTTTTCAATCAGATAAATTAGTTCAGTTCATTTTATTATAATGGCATAGAATATCATTCGAAGTTTTGGATTTACGTACATCAAATCTTAGATGAATTTTAATGCACCATTTAGGTATGTTTATTTATGTTTGTTGAATCTGACTAATGTTGCTTAGTATATGTAGGACTTACCAACAAATTGCAAGTAAAATTATAACTTATTATGAATTGTGTCATATTTTGTGTCCGTATACATGACCATAGTTCTGGCTAATATACTACTTAAAATGGCTCTATCCTTCTTAGATGAACATATACTTACGGAAATATTCCTAACGCCTTACTCTTGACATCCGCACATTGAACACTTGAATTCAATCAGTCCAATATTTCTACTGCTAGACATATTACAGCGCTTCACAAATATTTTATGGTTCCTTATAAGTTTGAAGTTAGCTACTTATTGGCAAGTCCTCCTTCCTGTCTTCATTCGAGCATCAACTCTTTTTAATAAACAACATAAATCCCAAACCCTTTCTTTAATTATAAAATTCATAAGCATATACGTACGAGCCCGTGTATGTATGCAAAGTGTACAACTCTGTAAAATGTTTATTAATTACAATAATACATACATGGATATATTAAAAGCAATATTACATGAGTAAAGGGAAAGTGTTGGAAGGTATTTTTAAAGCGGGGCTTATGAGGATCGGTTTTCGATTGGTATTTTACTTTTATTGGAATCCTATAACGTAATTTTCATTATTTGGAAAGCACTAACCACGGGAGAATCTTATTTCAATTCTCCAAATGACTATTCACTTGAGAAATATTTTAAAAGGACATTCACCTATATTGCAGCCGAAAATAATATGTTTTACAAGAATCTGCAGTTAATAGTAATATATTGGAGAATCAAAATCAATTCCAACAAATCTCACCAAATTACCTTTAACCTTCGTCGTAAGCCTATGATATCCTGCCCTACAGTATCCTTTAATAATATTCCGCTTGTTCTAGTTGAACAGATCCGCTACCTACGACTTCTACTTGACAAACGTCTAACATGGAATCCGCACCGACACATGTGAAATAAGATTACATAACATTTTTCAATATTTCAATTTAATCCTCTCTGTGTTTATAAAATGTTTACTAGATCAATAATGTTTATCTATTCTTAAAATCTGGTGCGCGCGACTTTCACTTACCTCCGTTATTTATATTAATTTAAGAATTTTTAAATACATTCAAAGATACCAATAAATTGTTAAAGAATTATACAGGATTTTAAATAATCTAGTATATTCTTATCTACGATAATCATTTTGTTTCCTAGGTGTTTCATCAATCTCCGTTAACCTTGACAATAGTATGTATAAGATAATATTTTTTCTAAAATCTTTAGCTATCCAACGGAATATTATACATCTATACTACTAAATCTGGTGCACTCAACACACGACTTTCACTTATCTCCGTTGTTAAAATCAATTTAAACATTTTTAAATACATTTAAAGATACCAATAAATTGCTAAAGAATTAATTATTTTAAATGTCAATGGAAACATGTGTTTTATTAAGTAATTTATTATAATTTTATATACGACAATCAGTTAGTTTTATCGACTTTTCATCACTCTACATTAACCTTTAATGGATTTAATGGTTTTTGAGTAATTCGTAAATAGGTGCAAAATGCACGGTGTAAAGTGCCTCTTCTGGTTAGCTGATTTTGATGAAAAATATTTTGTAACATTTCTGGAGTATAGTTGTCTTCAATATAAAATTTCAGTTTCATAGCACTTTTAGTTTTCACCTGGGAGTTAATACACACCCAGACAGACCTTTTTGCGGGACTTGGTCATTTGGACTCAGAGGACCCTATAACGTGTATTTCCGTTGAAAACTGGATTTCGAAAATGTTCACGATCGCAATACCCTCCCTTACTATAAGTGGCATTTTGCTTGTTCAGAATGGAAGAGAAAATATTCTTATTTGTCATTTAACGATTTTAAATTTCCGATATTTAATAACATTACCCTTACTCGAGTTGAGCAAACCCGATACCTAAGTCTCCACCTTGACAAGCGCCTTACTTGGAATCCTCACACAAGACTGAAACGACAAGAAACTGCTCGAAGATATCGATTACTACAACACTTACTAGACTTAGCATTACTCAAAACTTCCAGAATATTATAAAAGACTTATTTACATCACTATTATCAGACCTATTTGGAGGTATGGAATCGAGCCTTGGGGCACTATCAACCATCTGATTCCTCCCGCATCCAGCCCTTACAATCCAAAATCCTTCGCAAAATCCTGAATACCCCTTATTTTGTTACAAATTAACTCCTCCATGATGACCTTAACATCCCATTTGTTGGTGACATCGCCAGTGATAGATGCACCTCTTTTCATTCTAAATTCCATGCTCACACAAACCCACTTGTTCGTGGTTTAGCTTCCTTAGATATCCCTGATAACCCTCCGAGGCGATTGAAAAGAAGTTGGTCTCGGGACCTATTGCCTTAAAATAGTTAGCGAAGTGCTACCACTGGGTAGTTCTGTCTCAAGACATTTTCATTCTGCATATTTACTCATTGTGTTATTTAATAATAATAATAATAGGCTTACCGAATAATAAGGTTCGATACCGATACCACCAAACTCTGTCCACACAGACTCTTCCAATGTTCACCGTTCAAGCTCCCGAGATCAGCCTAAACGCAATCCTCCCATCGACGCTTAGGTCTACCTTTCGGACGTCTACCAGTCGGATCAGCGAAAACCAACTTTCTCGGAATCTGTTCATGATCGAGCCTAACTACTTTACTCGCCCATTTGAGTCTCCGCGATGCTATTAACTCAATTATATTCACAGGATACAAGTTCCGCAATTCCGCGTTGTGCAGCCTTCTAAACTCTCCAGTGGCCTCATCTCTCTTCGAACCAAATATTTTACGTAGTACCTTATTTTCGAAAACCTTAAGCGGTTGTTCATCCTTCAAAGTAAGCGGCCACGTTTCACATCCGTAAAGAACCGTCGGAAGAACAATAGTTTTATAAATTCTAACCTTTAAGTTCTTAGATAGAAGCCGCGAACTAAGTAACTTAGCAACTGAATAATAACACGCATTTCCCTCCTTTAACCGGGACTTTATTTCTTTCTGGATTTCATTTTTTCTTGTTATCATTGAACCTAAATACTTGAATTTCTCTACGTGTTCAAAAGTTGTGTGTTATTTAATACAGATTTAAATTACAATACAATAAAAGTCATATTTATGTTATAATAATTGGAGGGTGTATAATAAGTTGCAATGAAATTTTAAATAAGTGTTTATGTATTCATCATCTTCAATTTGTTTCTCCATACGTTTGGTCTTAGTCAATACTGTGTTATTGAGGTATTTCATAATTATTGTCACTTCCTTTAAATGAAAAAAAGTAAAGCTATTAAATAAATACATAATGTAGATATATTAAAATAATGTTATGGAGCTAGATTAAAGATAAGGCCTTAATTTAAAATAATTCAGTATTTTTTTTTTTTATTAATTTGATTCATTAGATTTTTGAAACATCGACATATTAGTAAAATAGTACGTAGTCACTAATAATGAACGTAAAAAGGTATTTATTTTTATTGTCACTTGAAGATTACGACTGAGGCAAAAATATTCCCAGCAATTAATAAATACTTGAGTAATATTGAGGTTTGTTAATTAATATGCAGATTGTTGGTTTAATAATAATAAAGTCTTAAATTTTTTTTAAATTTATATTTTATTGAATTTTACAACTGTATATTACATAAATACAATAAGTAAAAGTGATGAATTATAATAAAAGGCGTATAAGACTTGTGAAGAAACTACCCAGCTGTAGTACTTCGATGTTTATTTAAGTAAGTAGATCCCGAGGCCATCTGCTTTTCAATCGCCTCGGAGGGTTGTCAGGAATATGTGAGGTTGATAGGTTGCGGACATGAGGGTTTATATGAGTTGGGAGTTTGGAATTAAAAGTGGTATATCTGGTACGAGAAAGGTCTGCCACAAATGGGATGTTAAGGTCGTTATGGATGATTTTATTTGTGACGAAATAAGGAGCATTTAGGATTTTGCGAAGGATTTTGGTTTGTAAGGATTGAATGCGGGAGGAATTAGATGGCTTAGTAGAGCCCCAAAGCTCGATTCCATGTGACAGTGATATAAATGAGCTTTTTGTAGTGAATTGGAAGTTTTGAACGTTTGTCTAGGAAGTGTTGTAGTAATCGGTATCTACGGGCAGTTTCCTGTCGTTTTAGTCTTGTGTGAGGGTTCCATGTAAGACGTTTGTCAAGATGGAGTCCTAGGTATCGGATTTGTTTAACCGGTATGAGTGGCGTATTATTAAAGGATACGATAGGGCAGGAGGTCATCGGTTTTCAACGAAGGGTAAAGGTAATTTGGTGGGATTTTTTAGGATTTATTTTAATCCTCCAGTTCTGACATTATAAAAATACAAATTTAAAATAATTTAAAAATATGTATATCATAAAATAAGAATAAGCGCAAAACATCAAGAGACCAGAGTTATTTGATTCTGATTTCCAAAGGTTAATGATAAATTAAAAAAATTTCCTACAAACTGACACAATTCCTGACGGGACATGGAGCAGCCAGAAGCTATTTATTTCGATTCAAACTAACTGACGACAAAATCTGTAAGTGTGACGGTAAAAGCGAACAGACATACGATCATCTTTTATTCGATTGCAGTAAACTGGATAAACATAGACACAAACTGATCTCAACAGTCCTACTTAACTGAGACCAATGTCCGCCTTCGAAGTGTGACTTTCTTACAAAATATTTTTCAAAATTTGGACCGGGTGGACTATGCAGAATTAGAGAAATAGCAACAGGCAATAACTCGTTATTAATTTTATTTAATTTAATTTCACTGTTACTAATACTAGTCAATAAGTTAGTTAGTTTGTATTATTTCGTTAAGTAGTTATAACAAATGAATTATTTATTATTTGTTACTGGTTTCTTTGTTTAGTCAATTAGTTAGTATTATATTGTTAATTCCTTATAACAAATGATTAATTTATCAGTTTATATTTATTAGTTTTATTTAACTTATTTTATTTTTATGTAACTTAATGTTCTGTAACATAATTTATATTATGTAATAAAAATACTTGTTGTATCGCAAGATGGTACGCGTAGTAATAAATGCACCCATTGCAGGGTTACTGTGATGAGGAAAACCGTAAAGGTTAATGATAAGGAGATGTCTTGAGACTGTAGAGTTTTAAGTATACCGAGATAAGAGCTTGTTTAGAATTAGGGACGTTATATCAGAAATGAGCCAATTTCAAATTAAATTTCATCACAAAAAGTTGAGATTCAAGAGCTGAGAAAACACAAAACAATACAAAAACGAAATTCCAATAACCCTTCTCCTTTTTACTTTTTTCTTTTACACTCCCAACCCCTTAAGTTCTACCCCCTTTCAGAAACATTCTCTTAATCTATCGGAATTAATTTAATTCCCTCTTTCTGCAAGCTCCAGCGTTAAATGAAAGGGTTCTGGGCGCCTTTAATTGGAAAATATGATAAAAAAATACCAATATTCGAAAAAGCCATAATTCTTTGTTGTTTGCCTTTGTTCTTTGTACAAAAAAAAAATTACTCATTTCTTTCAAAACATTTCTTAGAAATCTTGTTATTTTGTTTTATTTTTTCTTTCAAAAAATATGTTTCTAACGTTTTTCATTTAGTTGTTATCTAAACAAATCATTATTTTTATTAAGATTTAAGCAATAATTTAGGATATTAATAATATTCGCCTTGAATATTAGTTCCTATTTATTAAGCTTTCTTATTGATTATACGTTTATATGTCAAAGGACGTAAAGTAAACTTTAAGTAACTGTAACTGTGAAATTTAATCTCTAACTTACTGTTCATGTAACTTCTGGTATAACTATGTTAAAATTTAATTGGATTTCCACAGTGAACATTCGTCCACAAAATTATTGCGGATCTAAAAGTAAAATAAAATAGATTTATGTTTTTGCATAATTTATGTTTAAGTGATAAAATAAAAAATCTGGTGCGGGCAACACACGACTTTCACTTACCTCTATTTTTAAAATCAATGAAAGAGTTAAAAATACGTGAAACTATTAAAGAATTAATTAAATTGAATTTATATAGAAACATGTGTTTTATTAAAAAATCTATTATATTATTATCTAAAATAATCAGTTTCT
The DNA here is from genome assembly GCA_023052935.1 of Piezodorus guildinii. Lineage (NCBI taxonomy): Eukaryota > Metazoa > Arthropoda > Insecta > Hemiptera > Pentatomidae > Piezodorus > Piezodorus guildinii. The sequence continues at coordinate 11,749,635 of CM041294.1, read as the reverse complement.
ATTAACTTTTAAAAGCATGAGTATAAGATAATATTTTTTTCTAAAATCTTTAGCTTTCCAACGGTATATCATACATGTATATTACTGCTCTTATGTTCAAAAACGAAAAATTGCATTAGAAACATATTTCTTTCCGTTTTCTCCTTTATTTGGGTATCGAATTTATTCAATTTATATATTTACCTGTTTTTCATCAGCGTTAACAAGATAATGTAGTTATTTTTATTGAATCTACAAAATTAAAGGTACTTTAGAAGAATATAATTTAAAATATCGGCATTGAAGCCCTGTCAGACCATTTTCATCAGAATGAAACCTACAAGACATTAAAGCTCATTAAATTTTACATTGATATAGCGAGTTAAATCAAAATCGTCACAACCGTTTTTGAGAAAATCGAAAAAAGGTGCAAAATGCATGGTATAAAGTGCCTCTTCTGGTAAACTCATTTTGATGAAAAAATGTTTGTCTCGTCTCGGGCGTATAGTTGTCTTAAATATGAAAGTTCAGTTTCATAGGACTTACCGTTTCCGCCCGGGAGTTACCACACACACACCCACACACACGCACACACATACATGTTATGTTTTGTTTTTTGTTTATTTATTTATTAACTTCATTTATTTGTATTTATTTTATCTACAAATTTTGTTATTGTATACGCTTATTTAATTTGGTTTCATTTTATGTTATTTGACATTACTTTTGCTTATATTGTACTGTATATATTGTGTGAATGGGATCTTATATCACTATTACCAATATTCATATAGAAACAAATTGTAATATATCACAATAAAAAAAAAAAAATAATAAAAAAATAAATAAATAAAATTATTGTATAAATGGGATCCTTTAGCAATATTATTATTGTTCAGTATGACAAACTGTAATACATATGAATAAATAAATAAAAATTTTAGGAACATAAGAGCAGTAATATACATGTATGATATACCGTTGGAAAGCTAAAGATTTTAGAAAAAATATTATCTCATACACAAGCTTTTAAAAGTTAATAGAGAGTAATGAAATGAACATAAAACTAACTGATTCTTTTAGATAATAATATATAGATTTTTTAATGAAAACACCTGTTTCATATAAATTAAATTAATTAATTCCTTAATAGGTTCACGTATTTTTATCTCTAACTGTTTTACAAATTCTTTCATTGATTTTTAAAATGGAGGTAAGTGAAAGTCGTGTGTTGCCCGCACCAGATTTTTTTTAAAAAGCTTGACATGGTGCTAAAAAAAACGCTAAACTATTGTATTCAATATTCTATAGGCGTTTGCACCATTGGATGCTATTTCTCTTATCCCTAACATTGCCATGTTTATGTAAGAATTTTTAATTTGCATATTGCATCATGTTTTTACATATTTTTTAAAATTCATTGTATGTGTAGTGTACATTTTTGCTGCGGCGATTCGAAATCAAAAGAAATTGCGTGTTTATTTTAATCAAAGCCAATTTTACATAATCAGTTTAACCTGAATAATAATTAGTAAATTAAGTTGTATGGTGATTACTATAAAATTATGAATTATATCGATAATACCTCACACACACATATACAAAAAAAAAACTACCACTGCAAACCATGGAGCGTCTTGGCCTCAGTACATATAGAGATTCGTTCTGTTCCTAGGCCAAAGTCCGTGAAATAAGGTGATTAGATCTTGATTACGTTCAGCCGCTAGGTTTATTCCCCAATTTTATTTGGGTACTTACTAGAGGCTGGGTCTACCCCAGAAGGGTCTCCGTACCCTAGGGTCGGCCTCCCGGCCAAATTAACAGAATAAATCATATTCTGCCACAGCCCGGATCCGAACCCAGGATCCGGGGACCAGTAGACTAGTGCTCTATCCACTATACGACGCTGCTCCCCCTCCCCTATATATATGTATTCTACGTCATAGTTAAACATGGCATGAATAATACATAAGACGGATTAAGTGAATCCTCAAACTCATTTACCAGATTTAGTGATTTCTTTTTCTATATTGTAAATAATATGTTTCCAAATCGATGAGGTATATAATAAAAATAACTATACATTTCTTTTACCCGTTCGACCACAAAAGAGCTATTTTTATTTCAGCATTTGCAAAGAGAAGCAATCCTGGGGTTTGATATTTACATAGAGACGGTCGGTAGAAAGCACTAGACTAGAATGTAAAGCCAAGGTGAGGAGTTCTCCAGGAATTACTTTAAGAGTTTATTGTAGCCTGTAAAAGGTTAATGGTGCCAATAGAAACAAACTCCTTTCTGCATTCCTCATATCAATTCTAACGCTCTCTGTTAAAAGAGTAATCCTAGCTTTTAAATATCAAAGCAGAGGCAAACCTTTTTCTGATATTAACTATTGAATTATTCGAATTTATCTGTTCATTTAAAAAAAAAATTATTTATCCTCATCTATCCTTTACAAATATTAGCAGCTAATAAATTGGGGAATGGTATATTGGGTTGTGTCACATGAAATGTCCGTTTTCAAGGTAAAGGAATTTTATTAAAAATACGATATGAAAACAAGATAATTTATTCGAAGTATTTACCTTCTTTTTCTACACATTTTTACTAACGCGACACCAACCTTTTTATCCCCGAACTGAAAACTCTGGGCTTTAAAGTGAAAAAAAATCTGAAAACGCACTTTTCACTTGATCATAATTTTCAAAAAGTTTTCCTTTGACGAAGTTGTCTAAATTCCTGTACAGGTGGTAATCTGTTGGAGACAAGTCGTGAGAACTTCGTAGTCCGGTTCTTTCAATTTTTGCACGGTATGTTTTGAAACATGGGGTCTTGCTGCCGCTCAATGAGATCATGAGGTAACCATGTATCGAGTTTTTTTACTTTCCCAATACACTTTAAATGTCTGGAAACGGTAGATGCACTTGCATTTAGTTGTGCTGAGAGTCCTTTAACTGTTTGGTAGGGGTTTCCTTCTAATTGAATGTTCGAGGACATCTTTGTCTATTACGGACGGAGGTCTTCCTCAGGGCAAGTCTTTCAAGTCGGTATCCCCAGCTGAAAACTTAGCAAACAAACGGCGAATGGTCCGTTCATTAACACTTCCTTCCCCAAACGCCTTACAAATATTTCTAGCGGCCTCAGCTGCTGAATGGCCGAATTTAAACTCTAACAAAAATATTACTGGAAAATTGCGTGTTTCCATGTTCATATTTTTTTGTTTGTGTAATACACAATAATTATATATTATATATATATATATATTATATATATATATATATATATATATATATATATATATATATATATATATATATAAATGAATACTCTTTTCCGTTGGTCATCACATAATGACGGCTTGACCGAATTCGCTAAGATATTTTCAAGACACGACATCGTCCGGCGGATCAGCTAGTCCATAATAAAAATATATTACCTTATGGATTGATTTAGCTGCCTTCAGTCAGAACCTAACTCTGGACTGTCTTTTAGTTACGATCTGCATAAAACGACTGTTCACTATAATTATACTTTACTCAGACATGCCTCAATACAGTGGCGCGTTTCCCAGAGAGGGATGAAAGGAGGTCGAGAAGAGTATCGGGTGGATAAGAAGAGACCAGGTGATCCCCTAACTAACTCAGTTATAGCGGTGAAGGGTGGATTTTTCCTGAGGCCAAGGTGCCTCCTAATTGATTGCTTCATTACGGCTCAATAAACTGATCAGCGATATCGTCCCGCCGCACTCCCGCCAGAGTATTACCTCTTTTTAACTCACCCCTTACAAAATTGAATTTTCATACCGTTATTGATATGCTCTGCTCTCAGGGATCTGTCCTTTCTTCGCATTAAGGATTCCATTTCCAGGGTAAAAATAATTGCTTCCTTAACTCCTCATAATAAAGTTTCTGTAGAAATCTATTGAAAACTTTAAATCAATTTGATTTTTTTGTTATTTAGATTATGACTTTTAACTAATAAAGAATAATTTAAAAAAATCTGGTGCGGGTAACACACGACTATGACTTACCTTGACTGTCAAAATGAATTTAAAAACTATTAAATATACTTCAAAAGTTGGTGGGAGTAAATATCGTGATAATTGATGAACTATATCACACTTTCATCTACTTTCTATAACGATAATTAATAACAATATTATTTGTTGTATTATTTTGGTCGAACTTTAACTAAAAATAGTTTTTTTTTTTTATATTAATATATCTTTAATTGTGTTTCTAGATTCCAAAACCATCTTTTAATTATATGTATATTTTCACTGTTTAGATACATACATTACATTTTAATTCTATAGTTATTTATTATAAATTATATTATATTTTTTTTTATTATAGTTTGAGATTCATAATTTTTTATTGCGTTAAAATTCGAAATAGAAATAGAAAAAATTGAAAGTGATTTTACAAAGCAATGTTGCTGTCAGAGGTGGCGGGCATGTTCCCGTCACTTGTCTTGTTGTTGACGTTTGTAGTTGGTTAGTAAGTAAATTTGTATAAAAACATTTTCAGACATTACTCTTATTATTATTAAAACAAGATGATACCAATTGAACATTCATCTTTACATAAGAACTTGGTAACCTAAACAGAGCTAACCAACCTTTCCAACAACATTCCTGAATAATCAGCCTGAATAATGTTCACACATCCGCCATTTTGCCTATACTATTGCGTACTCTCACGGTATACACGCGCACATTTTTACTCTCACGCAATTTTCACCCCCCTCTACTCTCGCGAGAGTACTTTCACCTCAACCTACACATACCCTATTTCTCACCGTGTATCGCCGCCTTAACATCTCAGTCTAATGGTAGTATTATATTTAAAATTTTAGTTTCGTACGACTTTTCGTTCTAGAGCTAGTATCACCACCTACGGACACACACCCACACATATTTTTTCGGGACTAGGTCATTTTGACCTAGGGGACCCTAAAACGTGCATTTCCTTTAAACTGTAATTTGAAAATTTTCATCGCAATACTTTCCCTTATTATATATATTTCTCACATAAATAAGTGAAAGTAAAAAGGCATTATTGTTCACATGGGCGCTTTGAAAAACATGTGATTTCAGAAGACTTAAATTGTTACATAATAAACTGATTTCTTGCCAATTCATTTTACTTGCATGAAAATGTCAAAATTAAGTACTTAAATTAACACTTTCTAACACTAGATTTTGAATAAAAATAGCATCGATATATGTTCCAATTTACAATTAATTATATTTTCACTTTCAAGGCAATTCTATATTGAGACTGAGGCATTATTTCCCCTTCTTCCAGTGGCGCGACAGGCGTGTAGGCCTTGGGCCTCGCGGTGTAAACTCCTGGGAGCTTAACACTCACGTTTCACGATGAAATTTTTAGTGTAGGGTCATCACTTCCTAAGCCTAATTTTGTGTCACTATTTGGCTGAAGAGTCTCACATACCCGGGGTAGAGGCTATGAGTGGATCCCCGTTTCTATACATTCTAATAAAAAGCCCCGCCGGGATTGGGATTCGAACTCACAACTATAGCATGAAGGACTAGCGCGCTAGCCACTCAGCCACGGGCTCCCCATGAGGGATAATTAGGACATAAATAAGATTCGAACTGACTTGAGCTTAAGATAAACAGTGAATTAAATAATTTGTTTAATTTTATCTCTTCAAATAGCCAAAATCTATTAGTAATTATACTAACCGTTCAAATTGCTAAATAAAACATCGGAGCTCAGAATTATTAGGTCAATGTTCTTCTTAAAAATTGTTTAGGGTACTCCCATGTCCTTGAAATTTCTCTGTACATTTTGGAGTAACAAAAAGAACAATTAACTTAGAGAAGTGAACAAGTTTTACTTAGAAATACAGCAAAATAAACTAAATTTTTTAACTCTTTGTTTTTAACTTTCACTTACTATATATAGTAAGGGAAAGTATTGCGATCGTGAAAATTTTCAAATTCCAGTTTTCAACGGAAATAAACGTTTTAGGGTCCCCTGAGTCCAAATAACCAAGTCCCGCAAAAAGGTCTGTGTGTGTGTGTGTGGTAACTCCTGGGCAGAAACAGTAAGTCCTATAAAACTGAAATTTCATAATTAAGACAACTATACGTCCGTGACGCTACAAATTTTTTCCATCAAAATCGGCTTACCAGATGAGCCACTTTTAACCATGCATTTTGCACCTTTTTTCGCTTTTCTCGAAAACGGTTGAGACGATTTTGATTAAACTCGCTATATCGATGAGAAATTTAATGGGCTTTAATATTTAATGTTTCATTTGGATTAAAATGGTCTGATAGGGCTTTAATGCCGATATTTTAAATTTTCTTCCTCTAAAGTATCTTTAATTTTGTTGATTTTATAAAAATAACTATATTATCTTGTTACCACTGATGAAAAAGAAGTAAATATATAAATTAAATTAATTAACTAAAGGAGAAAACTATATATTATATAGTAATATATTATATATATTAATATATTTGTTATGCAATTTTTTGTTTTTGGACATAAGAACAGTAATATACATGTATGATATACCATTGGAATGCTTGAGACTTTAGAAAAAAATATTATCTCATACACAAGCTTTTAAAAGTTAGTAGAGAGTGATGAAAATTAGATCAAACTAAGTGATTATTTTTGATAATAATATAATAGATTTTTTAATAAAACACAAGTTTCTATAGAAATTCCATTTAATTAATTCTTTAATGGTTTCACTCATTTTTATATCTAACTGTATTTGAAAATTCTTTAATTGATTCTAAATTTTGCAAAAACAATTATACATTCAGCATTGAAGGAGTGTCCATATTAAAATTACAATAGAATGATAGTTGCATCTCAAAAGAAATAAATATATAGGAAACAAAATAGGTTTCACGTGAACCCCTTTAATCTTGTGCATCATTGCAGTTTAGTTATATTGATTTGTTTATCAGAAATCATATGATTTAATTAATTTACTTCAACTTATAATGCGATTGAGAAGGTTACAAAAATCAAATAACTGTCAGTGAGGAATAGTATTTAACTTCATCATTATCGTTCCGATAAAAGTTTTTTTTTTTTTATTAATCATGAAGGTTATGTGAGATAGACTTTACCCTTAGCGGATAATTTTATTAACTTATTAAAGTGACGCTACCATATTTGTGGTTACCTAAGTGTATTTTAAGTAAGTAAGTTATAATAAAAGACATAGTTCATTAATTATACATTATAATAATTTTTAAGTATACCTGAGTACCATGGCAGATGCAAATCCACCTAAATCGAAATTTGGAGTGCTTTGGGAATCGAGGACCGTCATAGCCTTCTGGTGGCTGGGACTCTGCAACAACTATGGTTACGTTATCATGCTCTCGGCGGCCCATGACATCCTTTCAGATTTCGATGTTGAGGATAAAGTCGAAGACCCGTTCGTGAGAGATTGCAACACGCTGAGCACGGGAGTCATACTGCTGGCAGAAATCGTTCCCAGTATTCTCATCAAGATCATCGCACCTTTTCTACCTCTTATGATTTACGTAAAGATGTCGGGTGTCGTGTCACTGTCAGCGATCGGATTTGTGTTGGTTGCTTCGAGAGCGGCCAAGTGGGTTGTTTTACTCGGAGTTATCTCTACTTCCTTTTCCTGCGGACTTGGCGAAACGACCCTTCTCAGCTACATGGTATTTTTCAAGACACAGAATATTATATCGACTTGGTCCTCTGGAACCGGGGGTGCAGGGATCCTAGGCGCAGGCAGTTATCTAGGATTGACTGGACTCGGATTATCTCCCTCTCAGACGATATGGATCATGCTGATAGTACCCGCTATCCAAGCAATTTGTTTCAGTTTTTTTATCGATCATCCAGCAACTAACATAAAGGTAGAAGGATCTGAAATCCCAACTGAAGCTGACTTGTTGACATGGCAGGAGAAGTTGGACATACTGCCCGTCGTCATTACTCGGTACATGATCCCTTTTGGACTGGTCTACTTCTTCGAGTACTTCATAAACCAGGCACTCTTCGAACTGTTGTACTTCCCTGGCAGCTTCCTCAACCACCATCAGCAATACAGAGCGTACCAGTTTCTTTACCAGATTGGAGTGTTCATATCTCGCTCTTCGATGAACATAGTGAAGATAGACTGGTTGTGGATCATGGCTTTGCTCCAATTATGCAACGTGATCCTGTTCTCCTTAGAAATCCTCCTCGGCTTCTTTACATACCTACCTGTCGCGATGGTACTCGTTATATGGGAAGGACTTCTGGGTGGAGCGTCTTATGTCAATACTTACCGTAGGATCGCAACGGAGATGGAAAAAGATGAAAGACAGTTTAGTATGGGTATATGTGGACTAGCGGATGCACTCATGATAACCCTCGCAGGGGTCGTAGCCATCCCGGCCCACAGCAGGCTGTGTAACATGGACAAAACTTATCCTTATATAGGTCGTAGGCGTAATCAATATATTCTACATTTTTTTAAACAAGTGTAATATTAAAATTTTTTTTTTTTTGTATAATTTATACCCCAAATATGTAATAATATTTTTTGTGATTTTATATGTTTTTTATGATAATTTGTATATGAATTTTTAATAAAGTTAATTATTAATTTTGTTTTATTACATTAATTATTGCTTTATCTATACCTATTTATATTTAACAATGGATTCAATGCACCATTAGCCAAATTAAATAAAAAATCTGGTGCAGCAACACACGACTTTCATTTAACTCCATTTTTAAAATCAATGAAAGAATTTTCAAATACAGTTAGAGATAAAAATATGTGAAACTATAAAAAAACTTAATTAAATTGAGAAACGTCAAGGACATGAGAGTACCCTAAACAATTTTTTTTCATTTTACAGTTTTAACTAATAGATTTTGGCTTTTCGAAGAGATGATTTTTTTTTTTTTTCAGAAACAGTTCTTTATTGAATAATATTACAATCACTCCAATTAAGGGCATTTTTAATAGTGATAAAGTACAGCATTCATACTACATTTACACCATATATACAAACAATAAAGTTATATAATAATAATACAATATACATACATACAAAACAAGATCCATAAAAATATTATACAAAACAAGATCAATAAAATGTTAAACAAAACAGAATCAATAAAAATATATACAAAAGTCACTACTCATCTTAAGCTCAAGTCAGTTCGAATCTTGTTTATGTCTTAATAATGCCTCAGTCTCAATATAAAACTGCCTTGAAAGTGAAAATGTAATTAATTGTAAATTGGATCATAGTTTTATGTGATTTATATTCAAAATCAAGTTTTTTGGAGGCAAGAAGTTTCACATGACACAAAAAATCTGGTGCGGGTAACACACGACTTTCACTTACCTCCATTTTTAAAATCAATAAAAGAATTTTAAATAATTTTAGAGATAAAAATACGTGAAACTATTAAAGAATTAATTAAATTGAATTTATATAGAAACATGTGTTTTATTAAAACATCTATTATATTATCATCTAAAACAATTACTTAGTTTTATCGGCTTTTTATCACTCTCTATTAACTTTTAAAAGCATGAGTATAAGATAATATTTTTTTCTAAAATTTTTACCTTTCCAACGGTGTATCATACATGTATATTACTGCTCTTATGTTCAAAAACGAAAAATTGCAATTCAAAAATATTTTTTTTGTTTTCTCCTTTAGTTAGGAATCGAATTCATTCAATTTATATACTTACCTGTTTTTCATCAGATGTAACAAGATAATATAGTTATTTTTAAAGAATCAACAAAATTAAAGATACTATAGAAGAAGAAAATTTAAAATTTCGGCATTTAAGCCCTGTCATACCATTTTAATCAGAATAAAACCTACATGGTATTAAAACCCATTAAATTTTACATAGATGTAACGAGTTTAATCAAAATCGTCAGAACGGTTTTTGAGAAAATCGAAAAAAGGTGCAAAATACATGGTATAAAGTGGCTCTTCTGGTAAGCTCATTTTTATGAAAAAGGTTTCTTGACGTCTCGTGCGTATATTTGTCTTAAATATGAAATTTCAGTTTCATAGGAGTTACCGCACACACAGACCTTTTTGCGGGACTTGGTTATTTCGACTCAGGGGACCCTAAAATGTGTAATTCTGTTGAAAACTGAAAAAACTTTTCCTTACTATATATTCCATATATAGGTAAGTTAAAGTAAAATATAGTCCAGCAGCATAGATAACGTTCATGTATATTCCAGTCAGATAGTATTTTAGTAAGCGTAGACTTATGTGGCTTTAAGCCTTTGTTCGATCATTCAATAGGCTTAGGAAACAGGAAATGGACCTTGAATAATTAACAAGAAATCCTAATGAAGTATTAATACCCTTTATGCTGGATAATCATAAATCATTATGTGTTATTATATGGTATATAAGAAAGAAAAAAATAAAGAAAAATTCTATTTTAGATAAAACCACAAATATTAACAAAGTGATAGCAGGAGAGTAGTTAGATTCTAAATAGAACTGAAGACCAAAAATTATGAATGAACATCACACAAATTTTATAAAAATAAATTTATAAAAGGTTATTTTTATTAACAAAATTAATATTAAAGGCTTTCGAAAATCTTTTATCTATTTTAAGTTCCCGTGGGAACATCTGGAAATAATTTTAAAATAAAAATTATTTGATACTACAATATTAGTACAGTAAAATTAGCTCTTAACCCAAATATAAAAAAATCTGGTGCGGGCAACACACGGCTTTCACTTACCGTTGTTAAAATCATTTAAAGAATTTTCAAATACAGTTATAGCTTTTTTCAGTCAAATTCATAATTTTTTCAATCAAATTCATAATTTTTTCAGTCAAATTCATAATTTTTTCAGTCAAATTCATAATTTTTTCAGTCAAATTCATAATTTTTTCAGTCAAATTCACAATTTTTTCAATCAAATTCATAATTTTTTCAGTCAATTTCATAATTTCTTGTACCCATTTTATAAAGTTAATTTAATGAGGTTTTGCTACCAAGAACTTAACATTTTTATTAAAACTCGTTGTTTATCCATTTATCGTCACTTTATGTTACTGTGCTTAATCCGACGGTGAAGCGGGAGTCGTAAGTTTTGCCTACTATCTTTTAAGAGTCATCTGTGGTGCACAAATATAGGAGGATCTGCTGGTTTTAGACTTGGGACCTTAAGCATAGAAAGCTGTTAAGCTAGCCACTACTCCACAGGTGACCCTAAATGCATTCAACAAGGTGTATATCATACATGTATATTACTGCTCTTATGTTAAAAACAAAAAATTGCATTAAAAAAATATTTTTTCTTTTTTCTCCTTTAGTTGGGTATCGAATTTATTCAATTTATATATTTACATGTTTTTCATCAGTGGTAATATAGTTATTTTTATAGAATCAACAAAATTAAAGGTACTTTAGAGAAAGAAAATTTAAAATATCGGCATTTACACCTTCTCAGACCATTTTAATCAGAATGAAACCTACATGATATTAAAGCCCATTAAAATTTACATCGATATAGCGAGTTTAATCAAAATCGTCGGAACCGTTTTCGAAAAAAGGTGCTAAATGCATAGTATAAAGTGGCTCTTCTGGTAAGCTCATTTTGATGAAAAAGGTTTTGTAACGTCTCGATATTAAATATGAAATTTCAGTTTCATAGGACTTATCGTTTCACAGACACACACACAGACCTTTTTGCGGGACTTGGTTATTTGGACTCAAGGGACTCTAAAATGTGTAATTCCATTGAAAACTGGAATTCGAAAATTTTCCCGATCGCAATACTTTCCCTTACAATATATAGTAAGTGAAAGAATAAAAAAAAAAAAAAAAAAGGCTGAATTATGTCAGAAATTGTGCAGTACCCTTTCCCTCATTAACTGATAAAAAGTCTCAGAGTTTTTCGCGTAGGGTTTCGTAGGGATTGGGAGGGGGAAAGAGAAATCAGAAAATAATTAATTTTATTTAGTTTTGTTGTGAATATCCCAAAAAGTATTATATTTGAAATGAAATGAAAAATAATTTTTATTCTTAGTCCCCTAAGAATAATATAAATGTACATTAAAGTATAAATCTTCTGGCTATTACGTCTACAAAATATACATCATATAACAAATTATACTGCATATTATGAATAAAAAAAATGCATTTATATATGTACAAGGTAATATTGCAACCTTATAATTAATAAAACAAATGAAATGAACTGAAACATTAAATAATTTAAAAAAAATAAGTGAGTGTAAACAGTCAGAACTTATAAAAGCGCGGTAGACTAATATTCAAGGAGATATTAAAGGATAAATTGTTTATGCTTGTATTAAGTAAAGGATTGGGATGTACGAATGGGCATGGGTAAGGAATTCCGAAATGAAGTAGCTCGAATAACGAAAGATCTCTCAAAGGAGGGAATAAACAGGTTCAGGGACTGGGATCTTGTGTTGATAGAGTGGACAGAGGAGAGTGATGTGAACATGTTTAGATATAGAGGGGTTTTTTGGTTCTGAAGGATTTGTAAATCTGAGCTTGTTCTGAGTGCTTAAGCTAATAGGACTATATGGTGCTAATAAGCCAATGATAATCATGCGGGTGTGCTGAAACATTGCAAAAGATCAGAGAGCGTACTTATAACAATCGGAAGAGCTGACATCGGCATTTGAAAAAGGCAGTCCCCCTGCCGCCCCTCAAGGACTCCTTAGCTAAGAACCGCTATCAGCAATTATAAACTCTTCTCATTAAAACTGCCTCCCTTATTCTCTCGTTAAATTACACGAACAAGGAGCACTTCATTAAAACTCGGATTTAAAGGTGACACGGTAAACCTTTGTCATTTGATATATAGAGCTCACTAACTGACTCCTCCCGAGATAGGGAGGGTTAGTTGGGAGCTTCATAAAGCTACGATCGTTATACCTACGCTTGATTTATCCTTCTTGTCGCTACAATGGGCAGCCCCTCCCAACCTCTTCGGTTAATTAACCTATTGAGAACTTCAATAATCATTTATTTTACCATATTACTTTTTTTCACTTTTTAATTTATTGAGATATATTACAATTTGTTTCTATATGAACATTAGTAATAGTGATATAAGATCCCATTCACACAATATATACAGTATACAATGATAAAGTCAAATTAAATAAAATGTAATTGTTCACGCATATGTTACGGCCTGATAAGGTTTTTATAGTTTTTCAATTGAAAAAATCTGGTGCGGGCAACACACGACTTTCCCTTACCTCCATTTTTAAAATCAATGAAAGAATTTTCAAATACAGTTAGAGATAAAAATACGTGAAATTATTAAGGAATTAATCAAATTAAATTTCTATAGAAACATGTGTTTGATTCAAAAATCTATTATATTATTAGCTTAAATAATCAGTTAGTTTTATCTTCTTTTCATCACTCTCCATTAACTTCTAAAAGCTAGTGTATGAGATGATAATTTTTCTAAAATCTTTAGCTTTCCAACGGTATATCATACATGTATATTACTGTTCTTATGTTCAAAAACGAAAAATTGCATTAAAAAAATATTTTTTCTGTTTTCACCTTTAGTTGGGTATCGAATTTATTCAATTTATATATTTTCCAGTTTTTCATCAGCGTTAACAAGATAATCTAGTTATTATTATTGAATCTACAAAATTAAAGGTACTTTAGGGGAAGAAAATTTAAAATATCGGCATTTAAGCCCTGTCAGACCATTTTTATCTAAATAAAATCTACATGATATTAAAGCCCATTAAATTTTACATCGATATAGCGAGTTTAATCAAAATCGTCGGAACCGTTTTTGAGAAAATCGAAAAAAGGTGCAAAATGCATGGTATAAAGTGCCTCTTCTGGTAGGCTCATTTTGATGAAAAAAGTTTTGTCACGTCTCGGGCGTATAGTTGTCTTAAATATGAAATTTCAGTTTCATAGGACTTACCGTTTCCGCCCGGGAGTTACCACACACACACACACACAGACACACACACACACACAGGCACACACACACAGACCTTTTTGCGGGACTTGGTTATTTGGACTCAGGGGACCCTAAAACGTGTATTTCCGTTGAAAACTGGAATTCGAAAATTTTCACGATCACAATACTTCCCCTTACTATATATAGTAGGTGAAAGTAAAATGATAAGTTCATAATTTTTATGATATTTATAATAAGATCATTTTTTTTTTGTTTAAATCTTTATTTTTTAATTTATTTTTAAAATAGTTATTTTAAATATAATTAAAAGTTTTTAAACGAAAGCAGTAGAAGAGAAAGACAGAAGACGATCGTACTTCAATTGTTGTTTGACTGCCTCGTGCCAGTCGAGTCTTAAGCTAGCGTCTGAGCGGTGAAGATGTGCGGTATATAGATAGACCCAAGATTCCTCTCAACGTTTGAACGTTTGGAAACGAATTTCTTCATCTTCTCATCGTTCCCCTTGGAACTTGGAAGAGCCGCCTTGCGGTCATTTTCAACACCCAAGAGAACTTCGTCCAAGCCGCCCTGCGGTAATTTTCTTCAATACTCAAGACGACTTCGTTCAAGCCGCCCTGCGGTCGTTTTCTTCAACACTCAACTGGACATCTTTACGTGAATATAACCTATCTTTATCCATTAATGGAACATTTAATTTCTTAATTCTTATTCAAGAAACTGTTTAATTTGATAACTATTTTTTTTACATCTTTGAGCATTAATTAGGTTAAGTTTGTTTCTTCTGTTTTTACAATATTTTAATTAGGTTTATTTTGTTTCCTACGTTTTCTTACAGCTGTTTAATTATAATTAGGTTAATTTTTCTTATATAAATTTATTAGGTTAATTTGTTTCTTATCGTCCTTATATGTATTTCAGTGTATTAAATGTATTGTGATTCGTCGTTTGCTTTCATTATTTTTCTTTATTTTAAATCTATACAGTCCACTTATTTATTTCAATAGAACCACCCTCAATTTTGAGTTGTCACTTGGAAGTATTATTCTTTCACGGATAGCCCAGCGTATACAGTAATATATATACAAAATAAAAAAACAAACAACAACCTATAATTGAGATAAAAACAAATAAATGAAATAATAAATACAAATAAATGATAAAGTTGGCAAATAAATAAACATCATACAAACAAACATAACTATATACAATATGTACAACTGCTATAGGGACCCCAGACTGGGCTTAGTTCTTTTGAAAACTAAGAAAGCCATTATTTGAGACATTTTGTAGTTACGAGTATGATTTTTTTTTTTCTCGAAATCTTACATCTTTTCATATTAAAAAGAACAAAAGCAGGCAACACACAGCATTCACTTATCTTGGTTAATCTAATCATTTATGAAATATTAAATCAAATTAAGAGCTAAACAAATATTTTAGGAAATAAATAATAATCACAATTATTTGTGCAATTTTAACATCAATTTTTAACGCAATTTTAACATCAAACTGCGATCCTGTACTCGCCTCACTGACTCTACAAAATTGGTACAAGCTATAGAAAATTAATTTAAATCACGACAAATCAAAACACGTAACGTTCACACTACGACAAAACACTTGCCCACCAATTTTTATCGACAACTACCAAATTCCTCAGACCAACTCTGTACATTACCTAGGACTGACACTCGATCGAAGGATGACTTGGGGCCCACATGTCAAGATGAAAAGACAGACTCTTAACCACCGACTGAAAGTACTATACTCACTTTTATCTAAATCTTCAAAATTAAAAATTATACAGAAACTGAATACATACACATACCTTCTTAAGCCAACATGTACTTACGCTTCACAGATTTTTGGTTCAGCAAAAAATACACACATACAAAAACTGCAATCATTTCAATCCAAAATTTTAGTACTGATAACGACAGCTCCTTGGTACGTAAACAACAGAACCCTACATACGGACTTACAAATACCAACAGTTGACCAACATATACAAACACTCTATACTCGTTTTCACAGTAGGCTTAACGGACACGACATTAGACTGATTAACGACATGATCTCAATTTGCAAAGCACATTTGCTGATTGTCAGATACATTCTGACAGGCGTGAATATAGATATAAAGAGAAAAAAAAATTAATAAAAACAGGTTTAAAGGAAGATTGAAATTGATATCAATAAAATAGTAGGTTTCTATTTCTTCCCAAAAATGGTACAATATAGATACGCATGGTATAATGTAGACCTTCCGGTCAGCTGATTTTGATGAAAATGATTCTGTAACATCTCAGACGTAAAGCTGTCTTAAATATGAAATTTCAGTTTTATAGGGCTTCTTGTTTTCGCCCAGAAGTTAACACATACACACAGGCCTTTTCGCGGCACTTGGTCATTTGGACTCTAAAACGTGCATTTCCGTTGAAAACTAGAATTCGACAATTTTCACGATCGCAATACTTTTCCTTACTATATATTCCATAAATAGGTAAGTTAATGTAAAATATAGTCCAGCAGCATAGACAACGTTCATGTATATTCCAGTCAGATAGTATTTTAGTAAACGTAGACTTATGTGGCTTTAAGCCTTTGTTCGATCATTCAATGGACTTAGGATACAGGAAATGGACCTTGAATAATTAATAGAAAATCCTAATGAAGTATTAATACCCTTTATGCTGGATAATCATAAATCATTATGTGTTATTATATGGTATATAAGAAAGAAAAAAATAAAGAAAAATTCTATTTTAGATAAAACCACAAATATTAACAAAGTGATAAGAGAAGATTGGTGGGATCACTTGTAGCTGGGTGGCTAGCGTAACAGCCTCCCATGTTAAAGGTCACAGGTTCAAACCCGCAGGTGGTCCTAGGATTTTTTAATGGGAGTAAAAAATCCTTAGTTACACCGTCCTTCGGAGGGGACGTTAAAAGGTGGTCCCGAGCCTGTGCGATGTCAGGTACTCGTTAAAGATCCCTATCCTAATAAAACCTGGATAGGCAAAATTTAGGACTCCCACTGTAGCATCGTCCGATTAGCCATAGTAGCATAAAGTGACGTTAAATAAATAAACAATAAACAAGAGAAGAGTGGTTATTTTCTAAATAGAACTGAAGACTAAGTGAAAGTAACAGTTGAAAATATTTCTTTTGAAATCAAAATTCTTCATTATTTTTCGGAAAACCCAATATTGTAGTTACTATTAAGTTAAATAGTTTTTATTTCGAAATGTATTCGTGCAAAGTCGTGTGTAAAAGATACAAGATACTTCGTCTCAAGATACTTTTTTTTTTTCAGACAGCTAAATTTATAGGTCACGTATGAGGACATGAGATTTTAATCAAGAATCGAATTGAAGCGATTGACTAAATCAAATTTCCTGGACCCTTTTCAAAGGGCAGGACCTTCTCCTTCCTGAGAAGGGACCCAGAGATTCCTCCCTTATACGAAGCCTATTATGCTACTTGTAGCAACTTCACGTCATAATAAAGATGGCTATCCTAGGACAGGATGAATGAAAGATGCCGAATAAGCTTGTGTGTATTTCTCGCCCTCCCATTTTTCATTGAGTGAGGCTAAATAACATGTTGAGGCCAACCTTTCAATTCAGCATCAGGCCTTAATAGATGTGTGATAGGAAATGAATTCACTTCATTTCCCAAGTCGTACGGAAATGAAGTTTAAGATATTTCGAGTCTGACATAATGTAACTTTAGGAACGCTTTAGACGTCGTTTCATTTATATTTGTAAAGACCCCTTTAAGACGGAGTTGACGTCATATGTGTCTCTTTGATTCTCTATTTCGTCAGATCGTTTCTCGATATAGCTATATTCTTGAGGACCAGGAGGAAATATAGGTTCAGCTATCACCGTCTTCGATTGGTTTCTATTAGGAATATATAATTGGTATATATTCACATGTATACACATTTCATAAATGAGGAATTCATCAAACAAAATATTTTCTGGATTAAAGATGTAAAAGAACTGGCTGAAAAACATAATATTTCAATAGACATTCAACTTAATAACAAATATAACTGGGCTCTAATCTTACAGCAATTTAGACAATCACTGATAGGTATTTATAGATCAAAATTTTTACAAAGGGCTATAGTCTCAGAGAAAATGTTTGTATATAAAAACTTAGATCATGATAATGGGACGCAATATTTGTTTGATACCAAATTAAGTTTTAATGGGGGGAAATGGATATTTAAAGTTAGATGTGAATTGGTATACCTCAACTATAATAGATTTTGGTCAAATAACAATGTGATGTGTTCGCTTTGTAATAGAAAAGAAGTATAAAATACGTTTCATTTCCTTGCCACATGTCCCATTTTATCTGAAATTAGAATAAGGTGTTTCGGAAAGAATTATTTAAACACCGATGAAGTAATAAACTATCTTAATGGACAGAACTGGATGGCTGTGTATAAATATTGTAAAATAGCATGGCCATACAGATATAAACTTATAAAAGAGTTTAACTATATTTAAAAATTGTAATATATATATATATATATATATATATATATAATATATATATATATATAATATATATATATATATATATAATTGTTTATTATTATTGTTATTGTTTTGAGCCTGATAATGAAATAGTTGAATCAGTGAGTGAGATTATTTTACTGTTATTGTGTAGTGTATCGTATATGAATATAGTTTACTGTTATATAAATTATAAAATTGAACAGATCGGCTCCGGACTAGACGGTCTAAAAGACATAGTTCTATTAATGTTTTTTTTTTTTTTTTTGTTATATTTTTGTTCTAATCTGCTGAAAGAAAAAATAAAAAAACAGTTATCTATCTATCTGTCTATCTATTGGGAATATATTAGAAAACATTCAATATCCTTGAAGAGTTCCATTTCTGTTTAATTTCATTAAAATTTAACTTTGGAGAAATTTGTTTTAAATAGATAAACAAATGTTTAAAATAATTTTCACATTTTAATTAGACATGCATACCAGAATATACTTGCTACGTTTTGAATTCATATGGACGCGGATTCGATTCCTTAGTCAATATGGGATGTCTGAAATATCGTAACTGTTGACTGAACAATCGGACAACTGCCACATGTTTCTTTTCCGATTCCGATGTAAAGCAAACTTTTTGAAGATTTTCCGAAAAAAAAAATATAATAATAAAATAAAAATAAAAAATATACATACATACATACATAAATACATACATACATACATACATACATACATACATACATACATACATGCATGTGTGTGTGTAAATTTCTAAGGGTCATCGGCTTATATCATATGATACATTTTCGAAGATTTTGTGCACTGAATTGTCCTCTGAATATCAATAATTGTGAACTAATTTCGAAAATATTTTTTTTTTAGTAGGAATGTATAAGCTAAACGTTTTTAATATTTTATTTTTTTTTATAATGTAACGTCATGTTACTGAGCCTAAGCGGACAGTGCTATAGCGAAAGTCCTATATTTTGCCTATCCAGATTGATTAGGATAGATAGATCTTTATGTATAACTGACATCGCACATGTTCAGGACCACCATTTTACGTACCTACCGAAGGATGGCATAACCAAGGACTTTTTTTTTTGTACTTTCTCAAAAAATCCTACGGCCGTCTACCGGTTTTCAATCCGAAAACTTCTACATAAAAGATAGTAATTCTAGCCATTACACCACATGTTATCTCGGGATAGGAATAGAAATGTAATGCTCACAGAATCTTCATGAAGGGCTCTGTATTAAATATTAATTGTTTTATAAGAGAGAAGTTGGTTGAGGGTGCAGTCAATTTAACACACAATTAAGCGTAAACTTAATTTATTTGTGCCGACGTTTCCGCCTAAATTATAGGCCTTCTTCGGGGCTATAAGAAAAGCAAAAAACAAAGATGGAACAACCTGCAGTGGAATACAATATATTAAGATGATAAGAAAAATAAATTGTACTGAAGATTACAAACAAAGTGAAATAGTAGTAATGACAATTGATAAATGTAATAATTTCTACAAACAAAAACAAAAGGGGGGAGGAAGACATTTTAATAAAAGGTGTGTTATATTTTACAGTTTTAATTAATTAATTAATGTTAATTAATGTGAGACGTTATAAAGTTAAAAAATAGTGATGAAATAGTTATAATAGTGAGACATTAAAAGGTTTATATAAATCTATGACGTACAAAATGTTCCTTTTTTCATATAGTGTGAAAAATTATAATATTTATATTTATATATAAATTTTTATATTTTATTTATAGATTTATAACTATTTTTCTCTTACCGTTAAATGTACTTTTTAATTTTTAATGTCTCATTATTATAACTATTTCATCACTATTTTTTTACTATCATCATTTTTTTAACTTTATAACGTCTCATATTAATTAAAAGTAATTAATTAATTAAAACTGTAAAATATAACACGCCTTTTATTAAAATGTCTTCTCCCCCCCCTTTTTGTTTTTGTTTGTAGAAATTATTACATTTATCAATTGTCATTACTACTATTTCACTTTGTTTGTAATCTTCAGTAAAATTTATTTTTCTTATCATCTTTATTTATTGTATTCCATTGCTGGTTGTTATATATATTTTGTTTTTCTTATAGCCCCGAAGAAGGCCTATAATTTAGACCGAAACGTCGGCCCCAATAAATTAATTTTAAGCTTTATTGTGTGTTAAATTAACTGACTGCACCCTTAACCAACTTCTCTCATATATACATACAGTCAACCATTGTCACTTCATGAAGTTTTTTGAGCTGATAATTCTACAATTAATAATATGTAAGAGAATTTTATTACAGACAAGTTATTTTTTTTATTTATTTATTTTTTTTTTTTTTGTAGGCGTAAACCACTTGGGTCATTTTCGCCTTAAATCACTTTTTATAATAATAATAATAATAATAGGCTTAGCGAACCCGAAGGTTCGATGCCAATACCACCAAATTCCGCCTACAGAGACTCGTCCAATGTTCACCATTCAAGCCCAAGCCCCCGAGATCAGCCTTAACGCAATCCTCCCATCTCCGCTTCGGCCTACCTTTCGGACGCCTACCAGTCGGATCAGCAAATACCAACTTTCTCGGAATCCGCTCGTCATCGAGCCCAACAACTTTACTCGCCCATTTGCACTTTTTATAAACGGATTAAATATTATAGTCTATTGTACAAGTCGGTCTGTCGTAGGAAGTCAAAAAGTTTTGCAGTTGTTTGTATGTTGTCTTGTAAAACGGTTGTCATAAGCCCTACACTCTGTCAAAATGTGTTTAACAGAGATTGGGCAACCGCATGTTGGGCAGTCCGTAGGAGGTTCCCGTGCCATGAGATGTCCGTGAGTTAGTCGGGTGTGTCCAATACGCAGGCGCGCCAGGATAACCTCTTCCCTTCGCTTTTGTCGTAGGGATGAATGCCAATGGGAGATGTCCCTTCTTATTTCCCTTAATTTGTTGTCAGTAGTGTCATGCCAAATCTGTCCCCACTTCGACCGAATCCGCTGCTTGATGATAGAAACATAGTCGCCCACAGGCACCCCAGTAAAGGGAATGCCATCTGTTATTGCTTCTTTGGCTGCACGATCTGCGAGTTCATTGCCAACTATACCGCAGTGGCTCGGTACCCAGACGAAAAAAACTGAATTATTGGAAACTATTGTGGACTGCAATGATAATAAAATATTTTGAATAAGAGAGTCGGTAGAGAAAAGGCGCTTCAAGCTGAGCAGGGCCGATAAGGAGTCTGTGCAAATAATCCTGGTTGTCTTAGTAGGGTAAATTACATTTAAACTTTTATAAATACAAACTAGTTCTGCGGTATAGTTGCTACAGAGTGGAGAAAGGGAAAATAGATGTTGTCTGCCCTCACACACGACCGATGCTCCCACACCTAAGGAACTCTTAGAGCCATCAGTATATACGTAATCAGCAACACCGAGTCTATCTTGTAGTTTTTGAAATTCCTGCTTATATATGTAAGGATATGTGTTTTGTTTGAGTAATTTGGTAAGGGAAAGACAGATATTCGGAGAGGGAAATTGCCAAGGATAAATTGGAGATGTTTCTATTGTAAGGAAAGAAGGAAATTCGAGGTTAAGCTCGACCAGAAATTTAGAAATGCGGACTATAAAGGATGGTCTTTTGGATAAGGAGAATTGTTGTTGTTACAGACAAGTTTATGTAAACATAGTCAAAATTTTTAATACTACCTAGGTAATAAATCGAATAAGTTGATAGAAGGGTCATATAAACATGACTGTCAATGATAAAGAAACATAACTACCAGGAAGAAGTGAAATTGCAATTTGTCTTGGAAAGACCGAAGTATACCAAGCCTCCATATGTTCTTGAGAGCTGAGTCTCGCCGAAGTTTCCAAAGTTTTTTTTTCAAGTTCCCTCTCTCAAGTGTTTTCCGCCAGTGCCCGAGACAAATATTTCTGTAAAAATTGTATTAGAGTCCGGGTAAGGGAGGTGTTAAATTTCAATGACCTTGGAAAGTACTTTGTTTTATTTGAATTATTGTCTCGGCCCAGCCTTGTTTACTTTCTCTTGTAGAACTTTTTCAATTACATCCTCAATGCGCCTTTTCATAATGCAGTCAAAAGCTGGCTTTTTCTCAGGCTATTTGAGGCTCTTAAGTAACTTCTTTCAGTTATGAAACAGTTCGTTTTTTGAGTGGGAAATGACTAGAAATTAACAACCTCTTTACCTCACAGGTCTAAATGTTAATTTTAAAGCAACAAGCTGTGAGAGGATTTTTTATTATTATTATTTTTTTTTTTATGAAAAACAGCTGTTTTGTAAGATACTAACTGCTCATTTGTTTATTATTTATTTAACGTCACTTTATGCTACTATGGCTAATAGGACGTGGAGTCCAAAATTTTGCCTAGCCCGGTTTTATTAGGATAGAGATCTTTAACGAGTACCTGACATCGCGCAGGTTCGGAACCAACTTTTAACGTCTCCTCCGTAGGAACTAAGGAATTTTTACTTCCATTAAAAAATTCTAGAACCACTTGCGGGTTTGAACCCGTGACCTTTGGCATAGGAGGATGTTATGCTAGCCACCCAGCTACAAGTGATCCCGCACTTACTGCTCATAGCACTTGTCTATTTATGTAAGTGAATTCAATAGTACCAGAAAGTTATTTGGTAACAAAGAGATGGGAGGTGTAAAAGAAGCAGGGATATTGGAAATGAAATTGGGAACCTTGATATTGCAAACTTAACCTCTAAAAAGTATCCTAGGACCCATTTTTTACACAGTTTATACAGCTGATATCCCTTCCCATCCTAACACTTTCCTTTCAACCTATGCTGATGACACTTGTGTGTTATCAGTCACTACTGACCAACTATTGCCTCTCAAACTCTCCAATCCCACCTCAGAGACCTTGAGGTATGGTGTCAAAACTGGAGAATTAAAATTAATGCCAACAAATCCAACCAAATTACCTTTACCCTTCGTCGTAAACCTATGACATCCTGCCCTACTGGCTCCTTCAATAATACTCCTTTTGTCCCGGTTGAACAGATCCGATATCTAGGACTGCACCTTGACAAACGCCTTACTTGGAACCCTCATACAAGACTGAAACGACAAGAAACTGCAGGACATTTTCGACTACATCAACACTTACTAGACAAACGTTCTAATCTTCCACTTAACTACAAAAGACTCATCTACATGACTATCATAAGGCCGATATGGACTTACGGAGTAGAGCTTTGGGGGTCGACTAAACCATCAAATTCTTCTCGTAACCAATCCTTACAATACAAAATCCTTCGTAAAATCCTCAACGCTCCTTACTTTATCACAAATAAACTCATCCATAATCACCTAAATGTTCCATTTGTAGCTGATCTGGCCATAACAAGATATCACTCCTTCCATGAAAAACTCCACTCTCACTCTAACCCAATAGTTACAATGCTTGCGCCTACTGACAATCCTCCGAGGCGTCTGAAAAGAAGGTGGCCTGGAGACCTTCTAGTTCAGAATAGTTACAGGAGTGCTGCCATTGGGTAGTTCTTCTCCAAGTCTGTTTCACGCCATTTATCTTTTGTCACATTTACTTGTTGTACCTTGAAGTACAGTTGAAAATTTCAATAAATGATGTATAAAAAAAAAAAAAAAAAAAAAAAAAAAAAAAAAAAAAAAAAAAAAAAAAAAAAAAAAAAAACCTTTAAAATATTCCGAATAAGTCTGGATTTTCTCACATAGTTTCAAGATGTTAGATGAATTCAGTGGTGAATAAGAAATATAAAATATAATATTCAATTTAGTAATTTGTGGTATTAATTGTGAAATCGGATAAACTAATCGCTTTTCATTGATTGAAAATGAATAAAAAAAAACTATATTACGGAAGTACAAAACACTATTACATTTCATTTAACTGTCCACCTTAAGATTATCTGATATCATACATAATTATTAGCATTCTTTGTTTAATAATGAAATTGAGTTTTTAGTATATTCAAAAATATTCGCTACCCTTTTAAAAGCTACTTTAAAGTTCAATATAGTTTTCTGTATTTCGTGATGCATAAATGCGAATATCGTCACATGTGTTTTGTAAGGCATCATACATCAACTTCACAAACTAAACAACGTCTTAAAGAAGATATGCAAGCCTTCAATATAAAAGATACAAAATACTTCACTTATACCATTCTCGTTACACAACACGACTAGAAATAAAAAAAGATATTTTGGGTATCGATAATAAGAGCAGTTGAAGGGGTTATCAGGAAATCCATTTTATCTAAGTGATCAGATCAACCTTCTTGCTAAAGATATAGCAAAAGGCTATTATATTTCTCACCTACATATATAACTGGACCCTCCGTACAACCCATTTTCCTCTGATGTGGAAACACTCAAACATTATACTTTTCCTTAAAACGGACAAACCCGTTATTCAAAACTCTTCCTATAGTCCAATCAGAGGCAGTGATAGATAGGTCTTAGGGCCTGAGGACCTTTCTTTCAGACAAAATTATAAAATTGTCTCATCCAACTGAACCAATTACTATAGAATTAATTATATTAGTTATATAATAATAATATATACATCATATATATATTTTTTTTTTTATAAGATTCTCACTACTTACGCCGATTTCACACGTGTGTTATCCGTAAGTAGTGACCCAAAAGTTGCATCACAAGCCCTTTAGTCTCGCATCCAATCCATTGAAGAATGATGCCATAAATGGAGAATTAAAATCAATCCTGATAACTCCCATCAAATTACCTTTACCCTTCGTCGCAAAACTATGACTACCTGTCCCACAGTACCCTTTAGCAACATTCCACTAATCTCTGTTGAACAGATCCGTTACCTTGGACTCCATCTTGACAAGCGTCTAATTTGGAATCCTCACACTAGACTGAAACGACAAGAAACTGCCCGCGTATCTGTGCTTACTACAACACTCTAAACTTACTCATGATCACTTGTAGCTGGGTGTTAAGAATAACAGCCTCCTATGCCAAAGGTCACGGTTTAAACCCGCAGGTGGTTCTAGGATGATTTAATGGGAGTAAAAAAACCTTAGTCATGCCGTCCTTCGGAGGGGACGTTAAAAGGTTGTCCCGAGCCTGTGCGATGTCAGGTACTTCTTAAAAATCCCTATCCTAATAAAACCTGGATAGGCAAAATTTAGGACTCCTGCTGTAGCATCGTCCGATTACCCATAGTAGCATAAAGTGACGTTAAATAAATAAAAACAAAACAAAAAAACTTACTCGACATACGATCAAAACTCCCTATTTACTACAAAAAAAAAAAAAACTCATTTACATGACCATTATCAGATCGGACGTATGCCATTGAGCTATGGTGTCCATTAAACTATCAAAGCTCTCCCGCATCAAATCCTTACAATCCAAAATCCTCGATGCTCTTTACTTTCTAACCAATAAACTCATCCATAGAGACCTAAATATCCCACTGGTGGCAGACTTAGCCCGCGATACTTCTCCTTTGACTCTAAACTACCAGCTCACTCAAACCCGCTTGTCCATAGCCTGTGTGACTGTGGCCTCGAGACCTGCTTATAAAATAAACTTTGAAGTGCTACCATTGGGTAGCTTCTTTAAATGTCTATTCATGTCTATTATTGTAATTCAGCCATTTTACTCATCGAATTATGGTATATACATTTGTAAAAACCAATAAAATACGTTTAAAAAAATTATAAGATTAATATTTTTATATATAGTAAGAATACATAATACATAAACATTGATTTTTTTCAGTCAAATTTTACTAAAATATAGAATATTAGAACATCAACTTTATATCGATTTTAAAAAGGCTTATGCTTCAATAGACCGTTGGAAGCTATATAACATCATGATTGAACAGGAAATACCTAGAAAGTCTGTAAACCTAGTAGATATGTGTTTGTCGGAAACATTCCATAAAGTTAGAATCGGTCATAATTACTCCGAGAGATTTGAGGTGCGATCGGGTTTGAAACAGGGTGACTCCCTTTCACCTGTTTTGTTTAATATAGCCTTAGAATATGTCATAGAAAAAGTGATGTGTACCGCGAAAGGCTTAAATATGGGTGACGAAATTCCGGTTTTGGGATATGCCGATGATCTAGTACTGCTAGGTGAAGACACGGAAACCATACAACTAAATACAAGTGTGTTAATAAAAACCGGTAAAGAAATAGGACTCGAATTAAATACCGATAAGACGAAATATATGATTAGTAGCAAAAACGGTGACGATTTTGTTGATATTAATGTATCAGGGCATACTTTTGAACACGTAGAGAAATTCAAGTATTTAGGTTCAATTATAACTAGAAAGAATGAAATTCAGGAAGAAATAAAGTCCCGGTTGAAGGTGGGAAATGCGTGTTATTATTCAGTTGCTAAGTTACTTAGTTTGCGGCTACTATCTAGAAACTTAAAGGTTAGAATTTATAAAACTATTATTCTTCCAACGGTTCTTTACGGATGTGAAACGTGGCCGCTAACTTTGAAGGATGAACAACGGCTTAAGGTCTTCGAAAATAAGGTATTGCGTAAAATATTTGGTCCGAAGAGAGATGAGGCCACTGGGGAGTTTAGAAGGTTGCACAACGCGGAATTGCGGAACTTGTATCCTGTGAATATAATTGAGCTGATTGCATCGCGGAGACTCAAATGGGCGAGTAAAGTTGTTGGGCTCGATGACGAGCGGATTCCGAGAAGGTTGGTATTTGCTGATCCGACTGGTAGGCGTCCGAAAGGTAGGCCGAAGCGTAGATGGGAGGATTGCGTTAAGGCTGATCTCGGGAGCTTGGGCTTGATTGGTGAACATTGGACGAGTCTGTGTAGGCAGAATTTAGTGGTATCGGCATCGAACCTTCGGGTTCGCTAAGCCTATTATTATTATTATTATAGAATATTAGAAGGAAACCACTGAAGAAAGAGATAAGGAAAAGGAATAATGATAATAATAAAGTTAATGAGATATTAGGAAAGGAAAATGAAATATCAACTGGTTTACTTGGAGGTTGCGGGCTAAGTCTGCAACAAGTGGGATATTTAGGTCTCTATGGATGAGTTTATTGGTTACAAAATAAGGAGCATTGAGGATTTTGGATTGTAAGGATTTGATGCGGGAGAAGTTAGATAGTTTAGTGGACCCCATAGCTCAATGTCATAGGTCCAAACACGTCTGATAATGGTTATGTAAATGAGTTGTTTTTTTTGTAGTAAATAGGGAGTTTTGATCTTTTGTCGATTAAGTGTTGTAGTAAGCGGTATCTGCAGGCGGTTTCTTATCGGTTCAGTCCAGTGTGAGAAGCTGCATCGTGAGTATCCCTTTACTACTCCGGGCGTCTGTATACAAATTAACGAACTCACAACAGTTAAATACTTAAAATAGTCTTTATTCTTCTTCAAAAGTTTACATGTGTGAAGTCTACCAGGAGACTCACCAAGATGGAATGATGGAATCGGAATATTCTTTGGGTAGGTTTAGGAAGAAAGGAGGTGTGCTCCTGAGGTGGTCCAACGGTTGAGTTTTTAGAATATGGTTCTGGGGATCTCTGAATTGGATCGGAACTAATGTGCATGAATGAGACAGGAAACATAAATATCCAAGTTCTATCACTGTGACCCTGAGAAAAGGGCAACTTCTAACGGGACCTCTCTTATGAGTTAACAATAGACAATTGTTTAAGGTACAAAAATACGTTAGATAAGACATAAAGTTTTAACATAAACGTTAATAATATTAGTCGTCTGTTAATTTACAAATGGCGGGCGATTATATATAAAACCAATGTTTGACATTACTCGTAAATGTACTACCATTCCTAACTTCTAGAAAAACACGGATTTTTAACAAATTTATTGATTAACGGCAGGCTCATAGAAGATAAATGTTGTCTTGTACAAGAAGCAGTGTAGGTAGCTAAAAGTTAAAGAGAGGGATATTTGTTGGCTAGTGTAAGATTCCGGTTATTGGTAAGAGGAAGTGTTCCTAAGAAAGCTACTGTTGGCTCGCCTGATTGCTGGCTACCTACCAACAGTGGCAAACAGCCTGCAAATCCAATTTCTACCAAACCTGCTTTAGTTCGCTTCAAAGGCGCTCCCCTACCTTAGGCATCCCCCTAACCTAATCCTTCCTTAGCTAGCATATTCAATTGGAGGAGTGTTCAATCTTGGCCTTACTGTATTTCAAGAAAGTAAGTATTAACTACTAATAGTAATGTAATTTGTTGTCGGTATGTATCAGTATGGTATGTATCAGTATGGTATGTATCAGTATGGTATGTATCAGTATGGTGCCAGTAAAATTTTACCTGTATAAATTGGGCGAAGATACTTAAGGACACTTGAGAATATCTTTCTTCTTAAACCAAAACAAAATACTTTCAGAGATGAAAATAAATTGTAAAAGAATTAATTTAATGGAATTTCAAAAGGAATTCGTGTTTTATTAAATAATCTGTTATATTTGTATCTATAACAATCAGTTAGTTCCATCGACTTTTCATCAGTCTCCATTAACTTTTACGATTTCGAGTATTATATTTTTTTTTTTAATCATTAGCTATCCAACGGTATATTATACATCTGTATTACTCTATTCTTGTGTTCAAAGACACAATAATTGCATTAAAAAATATTTTTGCACTTGTCTTCTTTAGTTGTTTATTAAATGCGCTAAACTTGCATATTTACCGTTACTTATCAATGCTAACACGATGATGTGCCTAATTTTTTTAAATCTACAAAATTAAAGGGTACTTCAGAGTAAGACTATTTAGAATTTCGGTATTTAAGCCCTGCCAGACAATTCCAATCAGAATGAAACCTAAATCATATTAAAGACCATTAAATTTTACACCCATATAGCTTAAGTTTAATTATAATTCTTAAAGCTGTATCGAGAAAATCATAAAAATCTGCTGAATGTAGGGTATGAAGTGGCTCTTCTGGTTAGCTGATTGTGATGAAAAAGTTTCTGTAACATCTCAGGTGTATAGTTGTTTTAAATATGAAATTTCAGTTTCTCATGCCTTCTAATTTTTGCGCTAGACTTACCACAAAGACCGTTTTGCGGAACATGGTCATTTGGACTCAAAGGTCCCTAAAACTTGTAATTACGAAGAAAATTTGTATTATCGAAATACTTTCCCTTACTATATATTTTTTATATATTGGTAAGTGAAAGTAATATATTACAATTTTAACATAAAAATTCTTAAAGAACGCAAAATTAACATTTTCAAAAATAGCGGATATAATTAGTTGATTGTTGAGAATTACTGAAAGGAATTAGTCCGGGTGGCGGTCATTGAATGAAACGATTGAGTAGTTTCAACAATTTATTTTTTGCCAACGTTTCGACCCCCATTGTGGGTCATCATCAGGGCGTATTATAGGCGAATGGAAACTAGCGGAGCTATTTATATACGAGGCATGTTTTTTAAGTAAGTACCGTTATGGGATTAAAAAAATAAGTGCAAAGATATCACAATAATTTTATTTTTAAATGAATGCCTGTACCTTAATCTACTTTTCTACATAATTTCCATGAATTTTGAGGCACATGTCATAACGCGGCACCAGTTTTTGAATGCCCTTCTCAAAAAATTCTGCCGCCTGATTTGTTAACCAGTGCATCACAAATGTTTTGACTTCGTTATCGTCTTGAAGACGCCGACCGCCCCAGGTGTTTCTTCAAGTTTAGGAACAAATGGTAGTCGCTGGGCGCCAGATCAGGGCTGTATGGAGGATGATCTAGAGTATCCCATTTAAATGATTGGTTGTGGCCGGGCATTGTCATGCAGCAAAACGATGCCCTTACTCAACTTGCCACGTCGTTTGTTCTGGATTGCACGACGCAGATTTTTCAATGTCTCACAATAAGGCGCTGCATTGATTGTCTCATTACGAGGCAGAAACTCCACTACCAATACGGACGCCCACTCCGTTCTTCATCATGCACATTTGTGCGGCCATCTTTAAATGCTCTCACCCATTTCCTTATCATTCCATCACTCATAATGTTTTTTCTGTAAACTTTAGCGATCTCACGATGAATATCGATCGGTTTTAGCCCTTTAGCACTAAGAGATCGTATAACAGCCCGTACTCCACAATCAGCGGGACTCACGATTGTCGGAGGCGTCTTAAACACTTAGTAAACAACGTATACAATGAAAAAAATTCATGAAAATTATGAAGAAAAGTAGATTAAGATACAGGCTTTCATGTAAAAATAAAATTATTGCGAAATATTTGCACGTCTTTTTTTAATTCCAAAACGGTACTTACTTAAAAAACACGCTTCGTATATGAAAATTAGCTAGTTTCTATTATCCTACAATACGCCCTGATGATGACCTAAAATGGGGTTGAAACTACCAAAATTGCTGAAACTACTCAATTTTTTCATTCTCTGGCCGCGCCACCCGCACTAATTCCTTCTAATAATAATAATAATAAATTCTTTATTTATTCTGGGACAAGTCCCTTCGGAATAATGTTACAGACAAATTAAATTAGAGCTTCAATGTCTTATATATATATAATAAAATAAATAAATAAAAAGCAACAGGAATGACAAAGAAAATAAATAATAGTTATAAATTCATAGGTAGCTTCTTATAATAATTTAGAAAAACAAATTAGACAAGAATAAAAAAATAAAAATATCTTCATATATACATTGCAAAATAAATTATGCATAAAATAAATTCATAAATCTTTAATATATAAAATAAAATGTGATAAATAATCGTTTCTCTCTGCCGATTTTTATTGAAATTTGCAAATCACTTTAGGTCATTTGAAAATTGGATAGCCAGGAAGTGTTTGAATAAACGAGATTTGAAGGTAGGGAGAGTATTGGAATGACGGATATAAGAAGGAATAGAATTCCATATGGACGAGGATCGTATAAAGAAAGATCTGTCGAAAGCTGCGGTTTGATGAGGCGTTATATACAGGTCTGAAGACCGTGAACGAGTGTTGCGGGAGTGGATGGAGGATTTAAATGAAAGTATATCAGAGATGTACGATGGACGTTGAGATCGGAGAACTTGGAAGAGAAAGGATGCCAGGAAGTACTTAGAACGGTATGATGGGTAAAGCCACTTTAACTCCTCGTAGAATCGGGTTACAGAGGTGTCCCTGGATATCCCAAAGACGAAACGTACCAGACAGTTAAATAATCGTTTTAGTTTAGCTTCAAGATCCCCAGAGACACCCCCATACACCGCGCAACAGTAGTCAAAGTGGGGGAATATTAGTGAGCAAACCAAAAGCCTGCGGGTTTCTAATGAAAGACGGTGACGATGGTGATTTAGGAGTTTTAAGATGGAAATTGTGCGTCGAGAAATTTCGGAAACGTGTTTTTTTCAGGAAAGAGATTGGTCAAGGGTTACTCCAAGGTTTTTGACGGTTTGATGGAATTTTATAGGTTCATTATTTAAAAACAATGTTGGGATTAAGGAAAGGGTTTTGAGGAGTGGATTGGAACCTATTACAATCGCCTTAGTTTTATCTGCATTTAACTTTAACTTGTTGTCAGCTGCATAGCAACTAATTCGGATTTAGTGATTTACAAGAATACATTTAAGCTTCCTAATTCTTAAAATATTCTCAAATAGCCAAGTTGTATTCATGATAGTCAAACTATACAAAAGTCAGACAAAATTTATCTACTCGGAGCAGTTATCCATCAGGACCCTTCTTTCATTTATCATTTTTCCTTAATACTTTCCCGAATGATTATTCATTCCTTGTGAAAGTTTTCCGTCATTCATAATTTCCTAAGGAAAATTAATTAAGAGGCGGGGGGAGGATAATATAAGCTGTCTGTTGAATCGTAAATGTCCTGAAGTTTTTAAATAGGTCTCTCTCACTCTCTCTCTCTCTCTCACTCTCTCTCGCTCTCTCACTCTCTCTCTCACTCTCTCTCTCTCTAGAAGCAAGTATCGTTCTGACATCAATCATCCCTGGCTAATGGTGAAAAGCAAGCCCCCTCATTTGTATTTTCCGCGGAGGGCTGTTTGCATAATGCACTACTCCATTAACATTTATCTAATGCAAACGATTTATTGCCATCGATAGCATATTGCAACATCAGTTTGTCTTTATCATGGTATTATCGCTACGATAGTGCTTATTTATTATTATTTTTTTTAAATTTAAAACATTTATTCTTTGAATAAATTATCGATTAGAAATCAGAAATTAATGATCTATTCATTGATTATTAGTTAAATAATTTTACTGTTTTTGTTACATTTTATCGTTATTATCTCTTAGCTTGATTTAAAAAAAAAAATCTGGTGCGGCAGCACCCGACTTTCACTTACCTCCGTTTTAAAAATCGAGTGAATAATTTTCAAATCTAGTTAGAGATAAAAATTAGTGAAACTATTAAAGAATTAATTAAATTGAATTTAGATAAAAACATGTGTTTTATTAAAAAATCTTTTTATTATCATCTAAAATAATCAGTTAGTTTTATCTTCTTTTCATCACTCTTTATTACATTTTACAGCTTTGTGCATAACATAATATTTTTCTAAATTTTTTAGCTTTCCAACGGTATATTACACATGTATATTGTGCAAAAACAAAAATTGCATTAAAAAAATATTATTTCAGTTTTTTCCTTTAGTTCGGTATCGAATTCATTCATTTATATATTTTCCTGTTTTTTTATTAGTGTTAACAAGATAATATAGTTATTTTTATAGAATCTGAAAAAATAAAGGTACTTTAGGGGAAGAAAATTTTAAATATCGGCATTTAAGCCCTGTCAGACCATTTTAATCAGAATGAAACATACATGATATTAAAGCCCATTTAACCTAACATCGATATAGCGAGTTTAATCAAAATAGTCGGAACCGTTTTTGAGTAAATCATAAAAAAGTACAATATGCATGGTATAAAGTGCCTCTTCTGGCAAGCTGATCTTGATGAAAAAGATTTTGTAACATCTCGGCCGTATAGTTGTCTTAAATACAAAATTTCAGTTTCAGGGGACTTTTCGTTTCCGCCCGGGAGTTACCACACACACACGCAGGCCTTTTTGCGGGACTTGGTTATTTGGACTCAAGGGACCCTAAAACGTGTATTTCCGTTGAAAACTAGATTTCGAAAATTTTCACGATTGCAATACTTTTCCTTACTATATTTCACTACATTTCATGTGAAACAACCCAATATATTAAGTTGAACTGCGTAATAACAATATTTATAGAAACTAGATAAAAACTATGATAGACCAATGTTGCTGATAAATTGAATGATAGTGCTATATATTGTTCCTTGTCACTCAATGCCTATTACACTTGATATGGTATGCACTATTTTTCTATTTCTCTGCTGTAGCGAGGGCACTCTTCAAAAATATAACTTGCTGTGAGAATCCCTTTACAGACAGGACACTGAGATGGATTTCTTCCTGCTATGAGGTACTGATAGCTAGTAATCAAGTCTGGAATATTCAGAAATATATATATATATATATATATATATATATATATATATATATATTATATATATATATATATTTTTTTTTTTTTTTTTTTCTAATTTATAAAAGTGAAGGAAACCCGAAGTATTGTATTTCCTGAGAGATTGTTTCGTCGCGGCGAATCTTGTTTCAGACCCCTCCCCCTCGTGTAACAATTGAAGAGGGGTGACGCTGTTTTTCTTATCAATCTTTCATTTCCTGATGATTTAAAATATTTTTATTCAAATGACACCTTTATCGATAAAAGTTAAAGGGAAAAAATAAAAGAATTACAGCTTTTTTATACGGAGGGCTTGTCTTCTTTAGGCATTATTCCTTTTTCAATGTCTAGCTCTTATCAGTAGAGGCTTCAATCGATATATAATAAAATATTCTTTAAATAAATTTTCATTGAGTTTCAATTAAGATTATTATTAGTTATCGTGCAAACTAAAACAAACTCTATTTATCTTAGGTCACCTGTGGTTTAGTGGCTAGAAATACAGTATTCTATGCCCAAGCTATGAGTTCAAACTCGGCAGATGGCCTTTTGGATGAGAATTATAATGTTGGCCCCGAGCCGGGTGCGATCCTCGTTTATAATCCCTATTCTAATGAAACCTGGATCTTCCTCTTCGTCCAGTGGCGCGACAGGCCGTGTAGGCCCTGGACCTCGCGGTGTAAACCTACGAGTTTACATTCACGTTTCACGTTACAATTTTTTTAGTGTAGGGTCATCACTCCCAACGACTAATTTTGTGAGTGGCCACCCTTTGGCTGATGGGTCTCACATACCCGGGGGAGAGTTTGTGAGTGAATCCCCATTTTTTTACATCCTTATAAAAGCCCCGCGGGGACTGGGATTCGAACTCAGAACCTGTAGCATGAGAGGCTAGAGCGCTAGCCACTCAGCCACGGGCTCCCCTAACCTGGACAGGCAGAATTTATTACTCCCTGTGTAGAATCGTCTTCCGATTAGCTCCAACAGCATAAAGTGAGCCTAAATAAATAAACAAATAACAAACTATTTTATTAAGGTTAGGACATTAATATAAAAATATTTTCTGATTGCGGGACTAATTTTATAACATTTATTTTTATCTTACTGAGGAATATAAATATGATTGACTATTCTCAGCCACAATTCTTTTACATTTTCGTTATTTTGCATGTGTAGAAAATGAAATGCACCGAATTTTGTACAATAGATTCCTAGAAAGAAAGAAAAAATATGTTTTTTATTTATGAGTTGAGAACGTCTTTTATTATTAGCGAATGTAAAAAAATTCGTCACGTTACTTTTTTTAATATTTTTAATTATTTTTAAATGTTAATGATTTCATACATTTTTTTTGTATTTGATTAATTTACTCTATATAGGAGCGTTTGAATCGACTGAAATGCCCTATTATCTGCACCTATAGAGTTTTCTGCGTTTATATTTACCTTAATCTGGAATTTACGACGTAAACAGAATTCATAAGGAATTATTGTTTAAAGGCAAAAAATCGACAAATTTAAAATAACAAAATAATATATTTTCGATACTTATCCTGTGAAAATGTTTATGATTTTTCTATTAAAATGGAGCAAAGAAAAGACAAATAATGAAATGTGAGGAATATTTTAGGATTTTGCCTAAATTAATGTTAAAACATATTGCCTCAAATCTTATATGTATCAATCTTATAAATCTTATAAATATCATCGATATAACATCGATCGCATTTGATCGATCAAATGTATCATGGTATTTGAGTCCCAACAACATTAAATAAAAATGACGAAAATAATAAAAATTATTGCTAAACTTTCTTAAGGCCCAGCAGCTGTTAAATCAAATATAGAAATTCTGTAGTACACAATATAGTA
The DNA here is from genome assembly GCA_023052935.1 of Piezodorus guildinii. Lineage (NCBI taxonomy): Eukaryota > Metazoa > Arthropoda > Insecta > Hemiptera > Pentatomidae > Piezodorus > Piezodorus guildinii. Next base: position 11,713,777 of record CM041294.1, on the reverse strand, counting down.
AATTAATCGTGGTGGGACTGACGTTTTTTTGTTTGTGTTTATTTTTTTTTTTTTTAGTGTAGATAGAAATTAAATTAAATAAACAAACGAAATAAAGGGGTTGATGACCCTCGGGTTTTAAGCCTCAAAACCCAAGCCAACAACAACAACATGGAATAAAAACTAAAACCAAATGTTTCCAATAAAAAAATTAATGAATTTTTAATTTTTTTTTATATATTTTCATTTCACACAGTATATGAAAAATATTTTTCTATGTTTTTAAGAGAAATTAAAATAAAAATGTTATTTTTAAAAATAAATAATTTTTTTTTATATTTGCTTTTTTTAATATTTTCTTATTAAAATATATTCTATTGAAATAATTTCCATCTTTAAAGTTTTAGTATTTATGTCAGGAAAATCATTGATGTAGGATTTAGTATAACGTATTATTTCATCTATGTAATATATCAACTGGTTTTAAGTCCAGGTTTATTAAATGTTTTTGCAACTAATTACAGTAAAAATACGATTTTTATTTATATCTTTTTTTTTTCAGCTCTTAATTAAGTATTTGTGTGTATATATATGTGTAACGGTTTTTTTTTTTTTATTTATTTATTTTTTTTTCATTTTAAAGGAAAAACTTTTGGCTGCGAAAACAATTATAGAATTAATTTTTTAAAGAAGGAGGAAATGAAATAATTTATTTTAAAAAAAATTAATTTAATTGTTATTGGTAAATTTTTGAATGATTGCATTCTAAGATGAAGGAAAATATTGTTTTCATCATCAAATGTCGTTAAAATGAAGAGATACATTGCTTTAATCCAGTACATGATAAGTTGACAAAGCTAGTTCAGCCTGTAATAAATATTTTTTTAAATGTGACAAAATATATGTTATATATATACAATATAAAGTAAGGAATAATGGTATGTGATTTGTTATATAATAAAGTAAAAACTAATGTTGTTTATCTTTTGATTTTAAAATAAACGATGTTGTTAGAACCCTCGAAAATGGCAAAGGCAAAGGAAATAAAAAGAAAATAAAGGAGGGTTGACTGAAAATGGATCATTTTATTTAAAAGAACCTATTAATTAAGTATGTTAGAAATTAATTTTTATGAATTATTAGATTTCTTACAAAATTCAATTAGCTGAGCGTTATCCCAGCTGTCCTAGCCAATGGAGCCACTATGTCTACACCGATCGTTCAGCGGAACATGCAAATTACAATGGAGAAGCAGGGGTGTACTCCCGTCTATTTCAAATCTTGAAGCCGGTAAGAAAATGGTCTACGAGCTATATTACTAGCTTTGCAAGCTCTCATAAATATAGATGCAAAGAGAATAGTCTTTTTTGTGGATTCACAGACGACCATTATAGCATCTATCCAGCCAAATGCATCTCAAGAAAATGACGTTGTGAACTGTCAATTGAATATTGAACAGCTGCTTCAACAAGGTAGGCAGGTGGTTTTCCAATGGGTACCCAGCCACTGTGGTATCCATGGGAATGAAGTAGCCGGCAAGCTTGCAAAAGAAGGTGCATCTTCGGACCAGTGGGACAATCGAATTTCCTACCGTAGAGCTAGAGATGAAGTTAAGAGGGAATATCATGCCCTACTAACGGACTCCCAAAGGCTCAGTTCGATCAACAAGCACTGGACCTAACTCCTTATAGAAGAAGAAAGAATACCATTAGATTTGAAGAGGAAAGATGCTGTTGCACAGTTCCGAATGATTACTGGCCATGACTACCTCGCGAAACACTTGCATCGGATCGGAGTGGTAGGGTCGCCACTTTGCTGCCTTTGTCATGCATATAGTGAAATGGATGCAGCGCATCTAGAAGTATGCCCCCCATTACAAAAAATAAGAGGTGAAACCTCATCCAGATCGGAGTGGTACTGGGCTGCCAGATCCCTTATGGCGGAAGTCGAAATAGGAGGGCATAATTAGGAAAAAAAAATTCAATTAATGTATCATTTGAATTTTTAAGAACTTCCCAACTAATGGACTACAGTTTTTGTTAACAGTTTATATTCAGATTTATTTAAATTGTTCCTAAAATAGGCAATAATAATAAAAATAATCTAATAAACGCTTTAATAAAAAATAGTTGATATTATTTTGTTGTTCAAGCAATTAATAATTAAATCGTGAAATATTCCTAGAAGAGTAGATTGAAAATTACATAGAAACCTTTCTGAATTCTGACCATACTTAACGAAAGGAAATTCTAGCCATTAAATTATTAAAACTGCTTTTCCTTCTTCCTTGTAGTTAGTGCACGTGCACACAGCGGGAAGTAAATTTTAAATCTACTTAGTGGCATCATGAAACTAAATCTGCAATAAAACATTTATAAACTTTTTTTTTTAAATGACTTCCTTTAAGGAAAAAAAGATACCTACATAAATGTACAGTTAATTTTTTTTCTTATGTTTCAATTAAAACAGGATGACTCCCTTTCACCTGTTTTATTTAATATAGCTCTAGAATATGTCATAGAAAAGGTGAGGTGTACTGGGAAAGGTTTAAATATGGGTGATAAAATTCCGGTTTCGGGATACGCCGATGATTTGGTACTGCTAGTGAAAGAAATGGAAACTAAATACAAGTGCGTTAATAAAAACCGGTAAAGAAATAGGACTCGAAATAAATACCGATAAGACGAAATATATGATTAGTAGCAGAGACGGTGACGATCTTAGTGGTATTGATATATCACGGCATACTTTTGAACACGTAGAGAAAAAGTATTTAGGTTCATTGATAACAAGAAAAAAATGAAAATAAAGTCCCGGTTAAAGGCGGGAAATGCGTGTTATCATTCAGTTACTAAGTTACTTAGTGTCTAAAAACTTAAAGGTTAGAATTTATATAACATTTATTATTCCGACGGTTCTTTATGGATGAGAAATGTTGCCGCTTACTTTGAAGGATGAACAACGGCTTAAGGATTTCGAAAATAAGGTACTGCGTAAAATATTTGGTTCGAAGAGAGATGAGGCCACTGGGGAGCTTAGGATGTTGCACAACGCGGAATTGCGGAGCTTGAACCCTGTGAATATAATTCAGTTTATAGTACCGCGGAGGCTCAAATGGACGAGGGGTTCTGACTCCTACTCTTAACTACTCCAGCTAATTGCTTGTTTTATAAAGTGATTGAAAGATAACTTGCTATTATACATATAGATAATTAATTCATTTATTAATATTGTTAATCTTATTTTACTTAATAACTTGAATGGATTTAGGATCGAGAAATATAATGCAATATAATAAAACAAAATCATCTGAAATTTACATGTCTGAAAAGAGACGATGTCGTCACAATCAGATTAGAAACCGATCACTTGGAGCCTTATATATAGGTGAGGCACCTTATATATCACGATAACTTAATATAGGAAAAAGTATCAGTGAGTTTTCTGCTAATATAAAACTCATTTCAAATAAATAAAACATATTTGACAGTTATTTCTCTTCCTATCTCTCTCTCTCTCTCTTTATATATATATATATATATATATATATATATATATATATATATATATATATATATAAACCTGCACCACTACAGTCCATGAAGGGTCTTGGGCTCAGCAGATATATAGATTCGTTTCTAGGCCCAACGGCTGTTCAATGAGGTGATTAGACCTTAATCACGCACAGCCGCCAGGTTGTTCTCCAATCATTTTGGGTACCCACTTTATAGAGGCTGGGTCTGTCCCAGGAGGGTTTCCATACCCTAGGGTCGTCCCGCCCCTCCCCCCCCCCACCTCCGACTGAATTAACATAATAAATAATATTCTGCCACAGCCGTGATTCGAACCCAGGATCCGGAACACAGCAGACTACGCTCAATCCACTAGACAACGCCGCTCCCTATATATATATATATATATATATATATATATATTATATATATATATAATTTCTCCTATGTCTCTGTGTGTGTTTGTAGTATATTTAAAAACCTAGCTATAACATGCCAAGCATATTTTTTTACAACTGTATTGATTAATACATCAAGTAAATTAGCTGTAAATTATATAAATCACATGAAAAAGACATGAAGAGAAACTGCCAACTGGCAGCACTCCAATAGGTAATCTAAACTAGAAGGTTTCAAGGCTCTCGAGGTTCTTTTCAGACGCCTCGGAGGATTGTCAGGAATGGAAGAGGGGGCTAGAATTGGAACTAGTGGGAGTAGAGTTTGTCATGGAAGGATTGATAGCTGTTTCGGCACAAATCAGCTACAAAAGGAATATTAAGGACTTTATGGATGAGCTTATTCGTGACAAAGTAAGGAGCGTTGAGGATTTTTCGAAGGATTTTGGATTGTAAAGATTGAAGACGGAAAGAATTTGATGGTTTAGTGGAGCCCCATTCCAAGCACATAAACTATAATTTTTAATTTTTTAAAAATCTTAGACATACCCTCACACACTACATTCAGTCACGAACACACACACAAGCCCTTTAAAATGCGTGTTTTCGTTTAAAATTGTAATTAAAACAAAGTATGTTACGTCATATACGAAAGATAAAAATACAAAATATACTTAGGTTTTATCTGACAGGAGGGGGTCTTAATAAAAAGATTACTTTTATCCACCTAAGCTTATATAAACATTGATAATGTTGCATAACCACGTAATTTTCTTTTTCCTGCAAATATATTTACGAACGATTTTACATAAAAATACTTTTAAAGACATGTTTTATGATATATTTACAGCTTTATATATACAATTATATATAAATGGAAAGGAAATTACCTATATTTTATGAATTATATAATACGTGTGATTTCTAAGTACTTCAGATTTAAGTTGTTACTGAAATGTTGTCATGTTTACAACTATTATGTTCAAATAAAAAAAAAAATATTAAAATAAATTTGCAGAACTAAGTTCAGACCCTTAAATGACACTTTATAACTCAGTCACGTTTTTGATGTATTCATATTTTAATGATAAACGCCTAACATGGAATCCTCATACTAGACTGAAACGACAGGAAACTGCTCGTAGATACAGATTACTACAACACTTACTTGACAAACGCTCAAAACTTCCAACTTACTACAAAAAACTCATTTATATCACAATTATCAGGCCTATTTGGACCTATGGCATTGAGCTATGGGGGTCTACTAAACCATCGAATTCCTCTCGCATCCAATCCTTGCAGTCCAAAATCCTTCGTAAAATCCTCAATGCTCCTTACTTTGTTACTAATAAAATCATCCATAAAGACCTAAATATCCCATTAGTTGAAGACTTGGCCCGTTACAGATATACCTCTTTTCATTCCAAACTCCCTGCCCACTCAAACCCGCTTATCCGTGACCTCTCCTCCATATCTATTCCCGACAACCCACCGAGGCGCCTTAAAAGAAGATGGCCAAGAGACCTCCTAACATAAGACATTAGAGTGCTACCAATAGGTAGTTTCTTCTCCGGACTACCATGTGTACTAATCATATATAAAGCCTATTTACTAGTTGTATTTATTTAATACAGTTGTAAATTTCCTTAAATAAATAAAAATATATATATTTTAATGGTAAGTATTGTGTACCATGTTTCTGCAAGAAAAATATTTAACCTACACTCTTAGATAGTTACGATAACCTCAGCGGGTCATAATCATTACTAGGATTACGTTTATGCTTACGACTATAATGAAAAATAACATCGAAAACGTCGGGTCATCTGTGGTGTACTGGCTTGCATAACACCCTTTTAAGCCCAAGGTCGTGGGTTCAACCCAGCAGATGGCCCTAGGGTTTTAAGGGAAGTAAACAAATCTTTGGTTATACCGTCCTACGGATGGGAGGTAAAATGGAGGTCCCGAGACTTTCCGATGTCTGGTACTTGAACTTTTTAGTATTCTTAGTTTTTATAGTAGCATTCGGGTCACCAATGTTGAAGATTCCTATCCTAATTAAAACTAGATAGGCAAAGTTTAGAACCTTCACGGCTTGTTTGTTTGTTTATTTATTTAACGTCACTTTATGCTACTGTGGCTAATTAGACGATGCTACGGTGGGAGTCCTAAATTTTTCCTATCAGAGTTTTATTAAGATAGGGATCTATAACGGGTACATGATATCGCACAGGCTCGGAACCACCTTTTAACGTCCCCTTCGAAGGACGGCATAACTAAGAATTTTTTTACTCCCATTAAAAAATTCTAGGACCACCTGTGGTTTTGAACCCGTGACCTTTGGCATGGGAGGCAGTTATGCTAGCCACCCAGCTACAAGTGATCCCGAACCTCAACTGTAATATTGTCCGATTAGCCACAGTAGCATAAAGTGGAAAATGAATAAACAAACAAATCCCAAACCTGATTACGAGATCAGAGGAACGTAGGCCAATGTACTGAATAAGATTATCATCGGCTATTAAAATCTTTCTTTTTTATTTATATGTTTTTTCTTGGATTATAATCTAGGTTATCTCTTCCATTGATATAGTTCAAAAGTCCACTTTCATGAAAATGCGACTAAAAATGGCGTTAATTACTAAGCTGTTGTTTGCATACTGATTTCACTTTAGAAATATTCCATCCCAGTACAATAAATCAAAAACAATGTCATGCACTTTATTAACAATGTTATACACAGATTTTTTCAAACAATATAAGATTAATAAAAACCTTCCATTTTACTTCAAAATTTTAATAAGAACCCTAACCCTCCAGAAAATAAATAAATAATTTAAAAGAAATAATTTTAAAATAATTTATATGAAATATATAGTAAGAGAAAGTATTGCGATAGTGAAAATTTGTCAACAGAAATACACGTTTTAGGGTCCCCTGACTCCAAATGACCAGGTCCCGCAAAAAGGTTTGTGTGCACGAATGTGGTAAGTCTAGCGCGAAAACTAAACGTCCTATAAGACTGAAATTTCATATTTGAGACAACTCTACGCCCTAGATGTTACAGCACTTTTTCATAAAAATCGGCTGACCAGAAGAGCCACTTTATACCATGCATTTTGCACCAATATACGTTTTTATCGAAAACAGCTCTTATGATTTCGATTAAACTCGCTATGTCGAATTGGACGGGCTTCAATATCCTGTAGGTTTTATTCTGATTGAAATAGCCTGACAGGGCTTAAATGCCGATATTTTAAAATTTCTTTCTCTAAATTACCTTTAATTTTGTAAATTTTATAAAATTGACCATATCATATGATTAGCATTGCTAAAAAACATGTAAATTTATAAGGTAAACGAATTAGATATCCAACTAACGTAAGGAAACTGAAAATATATTTGTTGTATGCAATTTTTACTTCCACTTACTATATATAGTAAGGGGAAGTATTGCGATCGTGAAATATTTGAATTCCAGTTTTCAACGGAAATACACGTTTTAGGGTCTCCTGAGTCCAAATAACCAAGTCCCGCAAAAAGGTCTTTGTGTGTGTGTGTGTGTGTGTGTGTGTGTGGTAACTCCCAGGCGAAAAAAAAAAATTGTTCTATTAAATGAAATTTCATATTTAAGACAACTATACGTACGGGATGTTACAAAACCTTTTTAATCAAAATTCAGCTGACCGCAAGATCTATTTAATACGTGTACCATGCATTTTCCACCTTTTTACGATTTTCTCAAAACGGCTCTAACGATTTTGATCAAACCCTATATGTCGATGTAAAGTTTGACGGGCTTTAATATAGTGTAGGTTTCATTCAAATAGAAATAGGCTTACTGGGCTTAAATGCCGATATTTTAAATTTTCTTTACCTAAAGTACCTTTAATTTTGTAGATTCAATAAAAATGACTATATTATCTTGTTGACGCTGATGAAAAAGAGGTAAATATATAAATTGAATAAATTCGATTCCCAACTAAAGTAGAAAACAGTAAAAATATTTTTTTAATGCAATTTTTCGTTTTTGAACATAAGAAGTAATATACATGTATGATATACCGTTGGAAAGCTAAAGATTTTAGAAAAAATATTATCTTATACTCAAGCTTTTAAAAGTTAATATAGAGTGATGAAAATAAGATAAAACTAACTGATTATTTTAGATAATAATATAATAGATTTAATAAAACACATGTTTCTATAGAAATTCAATTTGATTAATTCCTTAATAGTTTCACGTATTTTTATCTCTAACTGTTTTTGAAAATTCTTTCATTGATTTTAAAAATGGAGGTAAGTGAAAGTCGTGTGTTGCCCGCACTAGATTTTTATTTTTTGGTAGTAAGAATAGTAATATACATGTATAATAATGTATAAACCGTTAGAATGTTTATGATTTTAGAAAGAATATTATCTAATTAAAGTTAACGGAGATTTATTGAAAAGCCGATAAAACAAACTGATTGTCGTAGATAATAATATAATAGATTACTAGCTGTATCCCGCGGCTTTGCTCGGGATTATTTTTTATTTTTATTGGATATTTAGACCTAATTCAACCTGGAAATGCAAAATTTAAGACTCCCACTGTAGTCCGATTAGCCATTGCCAGCATGAAGTGATCGTTTGATTATACAACACGACGTAGAATAGACCAACCAAACCAAGAAAGGGATCCATAGTTTTAATGGCCGAGTAAGAAGGTGATCCGCAGGTTTCTCGCCAAAAATCCTTTTTTTTCCACTACTTTTCGGGTACCCACTGAATAAGCTCTATCATTATTCCAGCGATGTTCTGACCCATAGAATATTATACTAGTGCCCTTTCATTGGCCCGTCTTTAAACGTTATCATAACTAAAGCTACTTTTTCTCACCCGTAGGTGTAGCCTTCAGCCGGCCAGATGTTAAGATTCATGATTATCGATCTATAAATGTGAATAAAGTTATGTTTTTTAAATCATCCAAAGAAAAACAGGAACTTGAAACTCCAACTCGTTCTATCATACAATATAGCATTTTGTCATATTTTTCTATAAATATTAAACAATGGCAACTTAATAGATTAAAGTTAGAATTATGGTTGATGAGGAAAGTAATTTAAAAACAACCTAACCTATTTTTGAAAAAATCTCTTTTTAATGAACATCATAGACTAATCTATTGACATTTTATTTATTTTTTTAATAGGAGATTTCAATGAAAATAGTAGAATAATAATTAATTGATAATAATTAATAAAATTGATAGAAATTACGTAGTTGGATGGGATTTTCCAACATAAAAATAACTATGTTGAATGGGGTTATCCAAAAGAAATAAAGGTGCATAGCAATGTGTTACTCTGTGTATGATAAATAAGACATTATCCCATCTTCGTCGCCAACTAATATGTATTTTATTATAAATGGAAACTATAATGTGAATGTATATTTTATAAATAAGAACGCATAGAAACAATCAACACACACTTATATTTGAATTAATAATCACATATGTGAAGATATGGGAAGGTTACCATGTTTAACGAGTGTTGCCACAGTTAAACAAATTTTGTTTTACGTTTTAAAAAAATATATTTTTCAACCATTTAGAATAGTAATAAAAACTATCCTATCATTTGAATGAATGGAGAAATGGATTGGAGCGAAAAAGGTTGCAATATTAATGGGAGGAAGCTGAATCATCTGAAATTTGTAGATGATATAGTACTGATTTCGGAAAATGTTGAAGTGATGAAAACTATTTTAGAAAGTCTCCTAATCCACAGCGCAGAAACAGGTCTAGTCCCAAACTATTCTAAAACGGTACTGATGACAAATAGTACAAAGAACGAAATAAAAATTAATAATGTAGCGTTAGGGTATGTCGACGAATTCGTCTACCTCGGACAGCTCGTATCTTTTCATAACCAGATGGCAAAAGAAGTGCAAAGAAGAATAACGATGGGATGGAAAAAATACTGGCTCCTAAAAGAAGTAATGAAGGGAAACTTTAGTTTAGAAGCTAAGAAAGTAATGTTTGAAAGCTGCGTTCTCCCTTCAATTACATAGGGATGTCAAACATGGGCATTGACAAAGAAGGAGGAATCCAGGTTAAGCGTATGGCAAAACTCTATCCTAAGAAGCATTTTCACTAGGGTAGGGATAATATATTGTAAATATCTTAAGCAACTAAGGAACATTAATTATATAGTTTTTATTTTTTTATTTATTTTTTTTTTCATGTAACAAGTATATGCATTATTATTATGTTTCACATAGCATTATAATTTCTTTTTCAACCATATGAGAACTTTTTATTAGATTATTTTAGAACTAAAAGTAAGTATTATAATTTTTAAATGTTATCCTTGCAATAAAGGCTTTATTCAACAATTTATTTTTCAACCATTTAGAATAGTAATAAAAACTATCCTATCATTTAAGTTGGACCAAATAACAGATACTTACGAAGTTTCATCAAAGACCGTTCAGTTATTTCAGTTTATCCCGAACAAACATTGTGACATGAGATTTTTATGTATATATATATATATATATATATATATATATATTAAATGAAACATATGTTTCTATTATAATCCAATGTAAGTAATTCTTTAACAATTTATTTCGTTTCTAAATTGGTTTAAATTTATATATATATAAAACAGAGGTAAGTGAAAGTCGTGTGTTGTGAGTACCAGATTTTTAATAATAATAAGGTAGGATCAAAGCAGGTTTGAGTCACTGTGGGTCATAACGTATTATATTACGATGCCAAATTACGAAATCCAATTATCATTTATCATAACCTAAGCAGACCTTGGCAGTGAGAAAGTTCATAACGTAAGAAATCTCCATTACTCCAGACTCGCTCACGATTTTTCCCCAGCGGAACTCCAATAGCTGGTTCCATTAAAGGCAAAGTAAATCTGGCAGTAGTCTCACATAAATATAATGCTGGCAGTTCCTTTGTGATTACAGTTCCTACAGGATTTATCTCTTGCGAGGGTACTCACTCCCTGCAATAACTCAAGCCAAGCCGGGGGCCGACCTCGCGCTCAAGAAACGCAATTAGTCCATTAATAACTATATGAAGGGTGAGTGTTTGGGTGCCATCTTGTATCAACTATTTCTAATCAAGACATTACTAGAAATCAAATCGAATATCACACAATTTGGACAATAGAAAAATGTTGGATACTTTGAATAGTTTTTATATAGATTTGTAGTATATTCAGTTGATGATTATAAAAATCTGGTGCGGGCAACACACGACTTTCACTTACCTCCATTTTTAAAATCAATGAAAGAATTTTCAAATACAGTTAGAGATAAAAATACGCGAAGTTATTAAGGAATTAATCAAATTGAATTTATATAGAAACATGTGTTTTATTAAAAAATCTATTATATTATTATCTTAAATAATCAGTTAGTTTTATCTTTTTTTCATCACTCTCCAATAACTTTTAAAAGCTTGTTATGAGATATTTTTTCTAAAATCTTTAGCTTTCCAACGGTATATCATACATGTATATTACTGCTCTTATGTTCAAAAACGAAAAATTGCATTAAAAAAATATTTTTTCTGTTTTCTCCTTTAGTTGGGTATCGAATTTATTCAATTTATATATTTACCAGTTTTTCATCAGCGTTAACATGATAATATAGTTATTATTATTGAATCTACAAAATTAAAGATACTTTAGGGGAAGAAAATTTAAAATATCGGCATTTAAGCCCTGTCTGACCATCTTTATCCAAATAAAACCTACATGATATTAAAGCCCATTAAATTTTACATCGATATAGCGAGTTTAATCAAAATTGTCGAAACCGTTTTCGAGAAAATCGAAAAAAGGTGCAAAATGCATAGTATAAAGTGCCTCTTCTGGTAAGCTCATTTTGATGAAAATAGTTTTGTCACGTCTCGGGCGTATAGTTGTCTTAAATATGAAATTTCAGTTTCATAGGACTTACCGTTTCCGCCCGGGAGTTACCACACACACACAGACCTTTTTGCGGGACTTGGTTATTTGGACTCAGGGGACCCTAAAACGTGTATTTCCGTTGAAAACTGGAATTCGAAAATTTTCACGATCGCAATACTTTCCCTTACTATATATATATATATATATATATATATATATATATATATATATATATATATATATATATATATATATATAGTAAGTGAAAGTAAAAATTAAAATGGACAATTTTTTATGAAAAATTGCAACAGACACGATTTACATGAAAAACAGGAAACTCTTATTCACTTGTTTCAAGCTCATAACTAGACTTATTAAAAATCTGTAAAATTGTTTATTGATTAATAGTTTATTAGCAGGCAGTCTGCTTGAATAGAGCATTCAGATGCTCTTATCCGACACATTACAAACACAGAGGAGACTGTATTTCAAGAGAAATAGTTTAATGTTTTTACGAAGAAGGAGGAGTTTAACCGCAAGTATGCTAGAAAGAAAAAAAGTGATAATACTTTGCTAAACTGTAACTCTCTAATTACTCCAAGTATCGAATACTTCTGCGGCAAAATATCTCTAAACTTATGATTACTGAACCTAATTTTAAAGAAGTATATATCATTAATGTCTGGGGTAGGATTCTTAGAACACGACATTATCATCAGCTAGTTTTAAACAGCAGCCCACCAGGAATAATCTTTGTTGTTTTACTTTCACTTACTATATATAGTAAGGGAAAGTATTGCGATCGTGAAAATTTTCGAATTCCAGTTTTCAGCGGAAATACGCGTTTTAGGATCCCCTAAGTCCAAATAACCAAGTCCGGCAAAAAGGTCTGTGTGTGTGTGTGTGTGTGTGTGGATGACGGGTCAGAATAAATAAAGGCTAAGCCGGGACTAGAGCTGAGATAAGATGATAGCCGGCCGCTATAGCCTTAGTTATGCCCCGCGCTCGGGGGATAAAGCTCCAAGAAAAGTGCTCTCGAGTTAAGCAATTAAAAGGACTTATGGGCCGGTGCCCTGTCCGAGTTATATTGAAAAAGTTCAACTAGAGCTTTCCTTCATTACAAGCTCCACACTTCCCTATTAACGCAATTAACCCCCCCCCCCCCACCGCCACCGCCACCTTAATAATGGGCCCCATCCCTTCATTTAGGACCACTTCATTAATTTTTATTAACCAGTCGCTAAAAAGTGAAAGTGGGAAGGAGGTGAGGGTAAAAAATAGCTAATGGCGGTACTCCAGGTTAGGGGATTCTGTTTTATCGCTGGGTCGGTACTTAGCGATGAGTACACTTTTATCAAGTATTTTAAGCAGATCTTCGGTGTCGATCTTGGTGATATTGATGTATCAGGTCATACTTTTGAACACGTAGAGAAATTCAAGTATTTAGGTTCAATTATAACTAGAAAAAATGAAATCCAGGAAGAAATAAAGTCCCGGTTAAAGGTGGGAAATGCGTGTTATTATTCAGTTGCTAAGTTACTTAGTTCGCGGCTTCTATCTAAAAACTTAAAGATTAGAATTTATAAAACTATTATTCTTCCAACGGTTCTTTACGGATGTGAAACGTGGCCGCTTACTTTAAAGGATGAACAGCGGCTTAAGGTTTTCGAAAATAAGGTATTGCGTAAAATATTTGGTCCAAAGAGAGATGAGGCCACTGGGGAGTTTAGAAGGTTGCATAACGCGGAATTGCGGAGTTTGTACCCTGTGAATATAATTGAGTTGATAGCATCGCGGAGACTCAAATGGGCGCGTAAAGTTGTTGGGCTTAGTGAGGAACGGATTCCGAGAAAGTTGGTATTCGCTGAACCGACTGGTAGGCGTCCGAAAGGTAGGCCGAAGCGTCGATGGGAGGATTGCATTAAGGCTGATCTCGGGGGCTTGGGCTTGACCGGTGAACATTGGACGAGTCTATGCAGGCGAAGTTTGGTGGTATCGGCATCGAACCTTCGGGTTCGGTAAGCCTATTATTATATTATTATTTTAAGCAGATCTTAGAATTCATGATTAAGTTCATTCGTGAAGAGGTCTTGTTAACACTAGGCGTTTGTATCACACTAGTGATGAATGTGGACACTTTTCATGAATATATTTTAAATATTACTTTAAGCTGACATTCCACTCCATCCTCATACTGTCCTCAATACTTATGCTGACGACACGTGTGTCTTATCTGTCCATAATGATCCATCTACTACATCCCAAACCCTTCAGTCCCATATCACCATTGAAGAATGGTGTCAAAATTGGAGGATTAAAATAAACCCTAACAAATCCCACCAAATCACCTTTACGCTTCGTCGCAAACCGATGAGTTCCTGCCCCCCAGTATCCTTTAATAACATTACCCTTACTCCTGTAGAATAAATCCGATACCTAGGTCTCCATCTTGACAAGTGTCTTACATGGAATCCCCACACAAGACTGAAACGACAAGAAACTGCTCGAAGATATCGATTACTACAACACTTACTAGACAAACGTTCAAAACTTCCAGTATTTTACAAAAGACCTATTTGGAAGTATGGAATCGAGCTTTGGGGCTCTACGAAACCATCTTTTTCCTCCCGCATCCAGTCCTTACAATCCAAAATCCTTTGAAAAATTCTGAATGCTCCTTATTTTGTTACAAATCAACTCATTCATAATGACCTTAACATCCCATTTGTTGCAGACATAGCCCGTGATAGATACTCCTCTTTTCATTCTAAACCCCCTGCCCATACAAATCCACTTGTCCGTAATTTAAAAGAAGGTGGCCTCGGGACCTACTGAGTTAAAATAGTTAGTGAAGTGAACTACCACTGGGTAGTTCTTTCTCAAGACATTTTCATGACATTTTTTTTTTTCATTCCTCATCTTTTCTTATTGTGTTCTTTAATACAGTTGTAAATTTCAATAAATAAATATATATATTACTTTCAACCCAAACACATTCCTTTCTACCTATGCTGATGACACGTGTGTGCTATCAGTAGATAATGATCCATTTACTGCCTCCTACACTCTTCAATCCCACATCCGAGACTTTGAAGTATAGTGCCAAAATTGGAGGATCAAAATTAATTCTAACAAATCCCACCAGATAACACTTACCCTTCCTGCCCAACAGTATCCTTTAATGGCACTCCACTAGCCCCTGTTGAACAGATTCGATACCTAGGGTCCTTGACAAACGTCTAACTTGGAATCGTCATACAAGAAACTGCCCGACGTTTTCGACTACTTCAACATTTACTGGACAAACGCTCCAACCTTCCAATTAATTACAAAAGACTCATTTATATGACCATCATAAGACCGATATGGGCTTACGGAGTAGAGCTATGGGGCTCTACTAAACCATCGAATTCCTCTCGTATCCAATCCTTACAATCCAAAATCCTTCACAAACACACTCATTCATAAAGACCTTAATATTCCATATGTTGCTGACTTAGCCCGAACCAGGTACCATTCCTTCCGTGAAAATCTCCATTCCCACTACAATCCATTAGTTTAAATCCTTGCTTCCTCTTCAATCCCTGATAATCCTCCGAGGCGTCTGAAAAGAAGATGGCCACGGGACCTTCTAGCTTAGAGTGTTTTTAGAGTGCTGCCACTGGGTAGTGTCTCTACATGTATTTCATTACAATTTTACATATTACCATCACATTTACTAGATGTATTTTTATTTAATACAGTTGTAAATATCAATAAATATGTTTTAAAAAAATATATATTACTTTCACGTACCTATATATGAAATAGTCAAATCATACACGTATATCCACTTCTAAAACCTCCTATTAATTTGATACAAAATAAACGAGATTGTGTTTGGACGACTTTTACAGATTATTTATTATTAAATACGTGCAATAAATAAATAGAATGCCTTAAATAATACAAATTACCCTAGATTCGCCCCTCCCCCCTCCAAAAAAAAAAAGCTTCTTTTTTATATATACACAAAAATAGTGTACGATTGGGTATAAAAGAAAATAAATTCTAAGAAAATTCAAGATTTTATATGAATAAGTGATGGAGGAGACAAAACTCTTTTCCGTCTTTGACATGTTTAAAGTTAATTATATCAATATATTCTAAACAAAGGAAGATCTCATTTAATTATTAAGGTTGATTTAGGGCTTATTAATTCTTCCATTAATACTCATCTTTTATTTCATGACGTTTCGGGATATTCTCCCATCTTCAGAAGTCTACAAAAAATTATATTAAGCAATTTACCATCTCATTAAAAATCACTATAATGAAGTGAATGGTTTAAAAATTTATAAATTAGGAGTCAATTGATAACAAACATTTTAAAACTAATAATTAACAAATTTTAAAATCATAAGGTGGCATTAAAAGCAAAAAAAATTAACAATGTTACACAGTACTTAGTCAAATAAATAAATAAATATTATAAAGTTACCTCGTTATATATTCTGTAATCCAAACATTTACACTTGTCACACCTTGAGCCAGGTAAAAAAGTAAAAACGTAAGTCAATATCTAAACACTTCAGATCTGAGCAAGAGTATTGCTCAGATCTTTGTTCTCAACTGGATTAAGGATTAGACCAATTTTTAACTTGTATATAGTTATTATTATTTCATATTGTGAAATTCTTTAAAATATTTATTATTAATTATTTATATTATATTTTTAATTTATTAATTAAATCTGAATAGTGGTAACTTAAATGTCTTGAGTCAGTTTTAAAATTCACGGTTTTATCTATATTTTTATTAATATATATAGCCTCTATGGTTTTTCTATTTTGTTTATTTTTGACTATTTCTAAAATTTGTGGTCTATTGAGATCTAACTTATGTTTCAAATGTATGCTATGTTGTGATAAAGCAGTTGTATTTATATTTTTACTGTTGTTACAATTACTTTTGTGCTGTTTAGTTCTAGTACTAACTTTTTTGGACGTTTCCCCTATGTAAATAAATACACGTTTTAGGGTCCCCTGAGTCCGAATAACCAAGTCCCGCAAAAAGGTCTGTGTGTGTGTGTGTGTTTCTGTGGTAACTCCCGTGCGGAAACGGTAAGTCCTAAGAAACTGAAATTTCATATTTAAGACAAATCTACGCACGAGACGTTACAAAACCTTTTTCATCAAAATGAGCTTACCAGAAGAGGCACTTTATACTATGCATTTTACACTTTTTTTCGATTTTATCGAAAACGGTTCCGACGTTGATAAACTCGTAAAATTTAATGGGCTTTAATACCATATGGGTTTTATTCTGATAAAAATAGTCTGACAGGGCTTAAATGCCGATATTTTAAATTTTCTTTCTCTAATGTACCTTGAATCTTGTTGATTCTATAAAAAACAACTATATTATTTTGTTACCACTGATGAAAAACGGGTAAATATATAAATTGAACGAATTCGATGCCCAACTAAAGGAGAAAACAGAAAAAATATTTTTTTAATTCAATTTTTCGTTTTTGAACCTAAGAACAGTAATATACATGTATGATATATCGTTGGAAAGCAAGAGAGTTTAGAAAAAATGTCATCTCATGCACAAGCTTTTAAAAGTTAATAGAGAGTGATAAAAAGCCGATAAAACTAACTGATTTTTACTTTCACTTACAATATTTTAGATAATAATATCATAGATTTTTTAATAAAACACATGTTTCTATAGAAATTCAATTTAATTAATTCTATAATAGTTTCACTCATTTTTATCTCTAAGTGTATTTGAAAATTCTTTCATTGTTTTTAAAAATGGAAGTAAGTGAAAATCGTGTGTTGCCCGCACTAGATTTTTTATATAAGGATCGAAAGGGTACTATTTAATTATGCAGCTTTAAGTTAACCTTAGAAGTAGGAAGATAAACGAAGCATAAAGAATAATGCGTTAAACGATTTTCTGTTACCCGGCGAAATGAAAAAAAAAATAAAATAAAAGAAACCCAGCGTTGTTTAAAATGGAAGACATTTAAAAAAGCTGGCAACAAGGGCACTGCCTAAGTTGAGGACAATTTGCCTAAGGACCCCCTCTCAACATATTTGAATATTCAATTCTTCGCCACACATCGAATAAAATACGGCTACTCACAATGCGACGCGACTCTTAGAAAGCATTCCGTTTGATTTAGACATCCCTGCTTTTTCCCCGATATAGATTTATTGGTCATATTTCTCCTCAGAGTAGCTTTTAAGGTTTTCCTCCCAGGAAGAGTAAAAACACTTCGGAATTCAATATTGACTCCGAAATTACGGCATGACTCCTTGGAGCTTTATTATTCAGTCTGTATTCTTTTTTTGTCTTGATTTCTTCACCTTCGAATCTCTCTTAATATTTATTCATTCTCAAGGTTCTCGAGGAATAATTTGTTTTTAATTAACAAACTGTTCTCGTTAAAATATATATCAATGTTTTCTTAAAATATTTATTTATTGAAATTTGCAACTGTAATTTATATTACAACAAGTAAATATGCTAAAAGAAAAATCACATGAAACAGACTTGTATGGAAGCACTCCAGTAACTATTTTAAACAAGAAGGTCTCGAGGCCGTCTTCTCTTCAGACGCCTCGGAGGATTATCAGGAATCGAAGAGGAAGCAAGGGTTGAAACTAGTGGGTTGGGGTGGGAATGGAGTTTGTCATAGAAGGATTGATATCTAGTTTGGGCCAAATCAGCAACATATGGAACATTTAGGTCTTTATGGGTGATTTTATTTGTGATAAAGTAAGGAGCGTTGAGGACTTTACGAAGGATTTTGGATTGTAAGGATTGGATACGGGAAGAATTCGATGGTATAGTCGAGCCCCAAAGCTCAACTCCGTAAGTCCATATAGGCCTGATGATAGTCATGTAGAGGAGTCTTTTGCAGTTAAGTGGGAGGTTAGAGCGTTTGTCAAGTAAGTGTTGAAGTAATCGAAATCGGCGAGCAGTTTCTTGTCGTTTCAGTCTTGTGTGCGGATTCCATGTGAGACGTTTGTCAAGGAGGAGGCCTAGGTAGCGGATCTGTTCAGCCGGGACAAGCGGAATATTATTAAAGGATACAGTAGGACAGGATGACATTGGTTTACGACGGAGAGTATAGGTAATTATCAATGTTACTACGGGAAAACATTAGAAACAACTTAATGAATGTAAATACATTTTATTGTTTATCTAATAGATTTATATAAAACTTCCGTGTTTCTGGGAAAACAATAGGTCATGGATATGTCAATCTATTATCAACCACTTTTTTCCAGTCTAGAAGAAATTAAGATTGCGATGTAAAAATATTCTCTAAGCAAGTAATTACTTTTCTTGGATGGGCTGCTGAAATAATTTTGGAACCTTAGGCGGTCACATATTGAGCAAGGAGCACATATCTTAACAGACACACATTGCGAAATACCCACTGTAATCTAAAATAGTGTATAAACTGAGAAATGTTTTTTTACAAATTTAGAATAGATGTTTTGATACTATCTCCATCTATTGCCAATAATAAGAACTGAATAAGGAAATAGAGAAGAGGAAGCAAGCATTGAAACTATTGGGTTAGAGTGAGAGTGGGGTTTTTCATGAAAGGAGTGATATCTGGTTCGGGCCAGATCAGCAACAAATGGAACATTTAGGTCTTTATGGATGAGTTTATTCGTAATAAAGTAAGGAGCGTTGAGGATTTTACGAAGGATTTTGGATTGTAAGGATTGGATACGGAAAGAATTCGATGGTTTAGAGAAGAGGAAGCCCAAAAGCTTAAGTCCGTAAGTCCATATAGCCCTGATGATAGTCATGTAGAGGAGTCTTTTGTAGTTAAGTGGGAGGTTGGAGCGTTTGTCAAGTAAGTGTTGAAGTAATCGAAATCGGCGAGCAGTTTCTTGTCGTTTCAGTCTTGTGTGCGGTTCCATGTGAGACGTTTGTCAAGGAGGAGACCTAGGTAGTGGATCTGTTCAGCCGGGACAAGCGTAAAGGTAATTATCAATGTTACTACGGGAAAACAATAGAAACAACTTAAAGAATGTAAATATATTTTATTGTTTATCTAATAGATTTATATAAAACTTCCGTGTTTCTGTGAAAACAATAGGTCATGGATATGTCAATCTATTATCAACCACTTTTTTCCAGTCTAAAATAAATTATGATTGTGATGTAAAAAAATTCTCTAAGCAAGTTATTACTTTTCTTGGATGGTCTGCTTAAATCTTTTTGGAACCTAAGGCGGTCGCATATTGAGCAAGGAGCACATATCTTAACTGACGCACATTGCGAAATACCCACTGTAATCTAAAGTAGTGTATAAACTGAGAATTTTTTTTTTCAACAAATTTATAATAGATGTTTTGATACTATCTCCATCTATTGCCAAAATGAGAACTTTTTTTTTAATTTATATTTTATTGAATTTTACAACTGTATATTACATAAATACAATAATTAAAAGTGATGAATTATAATAAAAGGCGTATAAGCCTTGTGAAGAAACTACCCAGCGGTAGTACTTCGATGTTTATTTAAGTAAGTAGATCCCGAGGCCATCTTCTTTTCAATCACCTCGGAGGGTTGTCAGGAATATGTGAGGTTGATAGGTTGCGGACAAGAGGGTTTATATGACTCGGGAGTTTGGAATTAAAAGTGGTATATCTGGTACGAGAAAGGTCTGCCACAAATGGGATATTAAGGTCGTTATGGATGATTTTATTTGTGACGAAATAAGGAGCATGTAGGATTTTGCGAATGATTTTGGACTGTAAAGATTGGATGCGGGAGGAATTAGATGGTTTCGCAGAGCCCCAAAGCTCGATTCGTATAGTAATACAATATGCCCTTGAAAAGCTAAAGAGTTTGGAAAAATAGTTATCTTGTACACATAGTTGTGAATGGTAATAGAGAGTGATGAATATGGCGTAAGATTTAGGGTTTATTCTTTAAAAAAAATATATACTGTTTTGTTATTTAATCTAAATCATATGTTAGCAACGAATGTTAATATGATTCTATTAAGTTTCTTCTACTCCAACTTTATTTAGCAGTACTTAAATTAATTTTAACAAAAGAGTTCAAAAGAGATTAAAGTTGTGCGTTGCGAGCGACAGATTTTTTTTTAATGTGTATTTACTATCATTTATCGTTAGTAAAATATATAATACAAATTAAATTACCGATCCAATGTTAGTGTGGCAATGAGTTCTATTTAGAATATACCTTTTTTTTTTTTTTTTTTTTGTCCTGCTAACTCCTTATCATCTTAGAAACAGGAGCTTCTCGTTGGTAAATCTGAAATACTGCAATGCAGAGCGTGGTCCCCTACGAGAGACTAGATAATGGACGGGGTTTCTTTTAAAAATGGAAGAAACACTCGAGTAAGAATGTGCCAAATACTACACTCAGCCCGCCATCACGAGACCTAAATCTATACAGAATTATTTTCTTAAGCCGAGGAATTAATCTTGGTGACATCTTGGACGAGATCCAAATCCTCCCTCACCCTTCCTTACTTGTTTACCACCAACGGAGTGTAAATCATTAAAATATTGTGAGGGTTTTCGAGGGGTTGATGAAACATGTAGTGGGAAACCCGTCCGGGGAACCCCACCCTCACAGGCTAACATGTAAATGTATTCGTTATTGAGAAAAAATGGCACCCTTCTTAATATTTTATGAGGGGGTAAGAGAAGATGGAAAGGCAGTGTACACCATGATCTAGCGGAAAAAATCTCTTATTTATTTGAAATCGATAACTCCCTCTGGTGCGTACTTCATACTGGCAGTTTTATATAAAATTCGATTTTAAACCTACTTTTTACTTTCAGTTACTATATATAGTAGGGAAAGTATTGCGAACGAATTCCAGTTTTCAACGGAAATACACGTTTTAGGGTCCGCTAATAACAAATAGGTAATAACCAAGTCCCGCAAAAAGGTCTGAGTGTGTGTCCGTGTGTGGTAACTCCCGGGGGGAAACGGTAAGTCCTATGAAACTGAAATTTCATATTTAAGACAACTATACGCCCGACACGTTACCAAAACTTTTCCATCAAAATGAGCTTACCAGAAGAGGCACTTCATACTATGCATTTTTCACCTATTTTAGATTTTCTGGAGAACGGTTCCAACGATCTTAATTAAACTCGATATATCGATGTAAGATTTAACGAGCTTTAATATCATGTAGGTTTAATTCGGATTAAAATGGTCTGACAGGGCTGAAATACCGATATTTTAAATTTTCTTTCCCTTAAGTACCTTTAATTTTGTTGATTCTGTAAAAATAACTATTTTATCTTGTTACCACTGATGGAAAAACAGTTAAATATATAAATTGAATGAATTCGATACCCAACTAAAGTAGAAAACAGAAAAAATATTTTCTTATATATACATGTATGATATACCGTTGAAAAGCTAAAGCTTTAAGAAAAAATATTATCTTATACTCAAGCTTTTAAAAGTTAATAGAGAGTGATGAAATGAAGATAAAACTAACTGATTATTTTAGATAATAATGTAATAGATTTTTTAATAAAACACATGTTTTTATATAAATTCAATTTAAATAATTCCTTAATAGTTCCACGTATTTTTATCTATCAGTTTTTGAAAGTGATGTAGACCTAACATTTAAGTCGGAACTTCACCAAACAAAAAGGTTTTCTTTTTAAGTGTAATTTATTCAATATATAGGAATTGGTGTAATCGGCTGAGGGTGCTCAATCGATTCATCCAATTACTATATAATTGTTTAATCAAAATGAGCTTACCAGAAGATCCACTATATACCATGCATTTTACACCTTTTTTCAATTTTCTCGAAACCGGTTCCGACGATTTTTATTAATCTCACTATATCAATGTAAAATTTAATGTGCTTTAATATTATGTAGGTTTCATTCTGATTAAAATAGTTTAACAGGGCTTATATGCCGATATTTTAAATTTGTTTCCTCTACAGTACATTTAATTTTGTAGATTCTATAAAAATAACCATATTATCTTGTTAGCATTGATAAATAACAGCTAAATATGTAAGCTGTGCGCATTTGAAAAAGAACTAAAGAAGAAAATTGAAAAAATATTTTTTTAATGCAATTTTTTGTTTTTGAAAAGAAGAACAGTAATGTACACGTATGATATACCGTTTGAAAGATTTTAGAAAAAAATATTATCTCATACACAAGCTTTTGAAACTTAATAGAGAGTAATGAAAAGCCGTTAAAACTGAATGAATATTTAAGATAATAATATAATCGATTTTTTAATAAAACACATATTTCTATAGAAATTCAATTTAATTAATTCTTTAATTGTTTCACTCATTTTCATCTCTTACTGTATTTGAAAATTCTTTAACCGATTTTAAAAACGGAGGTAAATGAAAGTCGTGTGTTGCCCGCACCAGATTTTTAAAAATATCAAAGCACATAAAGTTTGTAAATAATGAGATTGAGAAGGGAAGTAGAGCCAACAGGTTGTTGAAGACTCGTGTGAATTAGTCGTCGATAAGTTTTCAATGTAATGAAAACAATTTTCATTTCGTAATACCAACTCCACGACTTCACTAATCTAATGAATCGATTTTTTTTCAATATTTCTCAATCGGAGTTATCCAAGTAGTTTTCTTTTAATCAGTTAGAGTAGTTTTATAATTGAAAGGATTCAAGATGATTGGATGATATTTTTTTTTAATCTTGGGACATCTTGTTAAATCTAGGTCATAAGATAAATCAATATTATTGTTATAGCTTATTGATCTGAATTATTATTGATTATTTATAATATTAATGTTATCGTTATTTTTTTTTTCTATTGACCATAACTTGTAATTCTTTTAAATAATGACTTGGTAGGTGTTATCTGTAGCATGGTCGTTAGCATAAGAGCCTCCTATTCCCAAGGTCACGGGTTCAAACCCGCAGATGGTCCTGGGATTTTTTAATAGGAGTAAAAATCCTTAGTTGTGCCGTCCTTCGGAGGGGTCGTTAAAAGGTGGTCCATGTAGGTTTCATTCTGATTAAAATAGCGTGACAGGGCTTAAATGCCGACATTTTAAACTTTCTTCTTCTAAAGTATCTTTAATTTTGTTGATTCTATAAAAATAACTATATCATCATGTTATCACTGATGAAAAACCGGTAAATATATAAATTGAACGAATTTTGACACCCAACAAAAGGAAAGAACTTTTTTAATGCAATTTTTTGTTTTTGAACATAAGAACAGTAATATACATGTATAATACACCGTTGGAAAGCTAAAGATTTTAGAAAAAATATTATATCATACACAAGCTTTATAAGTTAATAGAGAGTGGTGAAAAGTGGATAAAACTGAGTGATTATTTTACACAATAATATAATTGATTTTTTAATAAAACACATGTTTTTATAGAAATTCATTTAATAAACTTTTTAATGGTTTCATTCATTTTTATCTATAACTGAATTTGAAAATTCATTAATCGATTTTAAAAACGTAGGTAAATGAAAGTCGTATGTTGCCCGCACTAGATTTTTTAATTATGTTTTTCTTTGTTTTCTTTATAGTAATTTACAACCGTATTGAAGAATGAGCATAAAACTAAATATATGCGAGTAGGGGGTGGTGGTGGAGACCATATTGCATTCCTGAACATTGGCCCCTATAAGTTCCACAGAGTGGAGACTTTTGTATACCTAGGATCCGAAATTAATTCCAGGAACGATGTATCTCAGGATATCAGCAGACGAATAAATAGTGCAAACAGATGCTTCCACGGCCTATCCAAGCATTTTAGGAGCAAAAACCTTTCCTCCAGTACAAAAATTAATCTTTACAAGACCCTGGTACGTCCAGTGCTCACCTATGGATCAGAGGCATGGGCAACTACTAAGGCGGACGAGAACAGGCTATTAATATTCGAAAGACAGGTGCTCAGAAGAATATTCGGAGCAGTAAGAGAAGGAGAAGTCTGGAGGAAAAGAAAAAACAGGGAGCTCTACAACATCTTTAAGGATGCTGATGTCGTTAAGATTATTAAGCTAGGACGACTCCGATGGGCCGGCCATGTGGCTCGAATGACTGATTCTGAAATTCCAAAGAAGATACTGACAGAAGAGGTGCACCGAGCAAGGAGAGTAGGGCGACCCAAAACAAGATGGCTGGATGTTGTAGGGATGGATGCAAGGAGCCTGCTCAACATCAGGAACTGGACTGCTGCAGCACAAGACAGAGCCGTCAGGCGGAGGCTGCTGGGGGAGGCCTAGACTCGATAACGGGTTGTTGCGCCGAATATGTATGTATGTATGTATGTATTAAAGAACGCAATAAGTAAATATGAGGAATGAAAAAAAAAAAAGTAATGAAAATGTCTTGGGAAAGATAAATTACAGACAAGTGGATTTGTTTGGGCAGGGAGTTTAGAATGAAAAGAGGAGTATCTATCACGGGCTATGTCTGCAACAAATGGGATTTTAAGGTCATTATGAAGGAGTTGATTTGTAACAAAATAAGGAGCATTCAGGATTTTGCGAAGGATTGTTGATTGTAAGGATGCGAGAGAAATTAGATGGTTTCATAGAGCCCAAAAGCTCGATTCCATACGTCTAAATTGGTCTGATAATAGTGATGTAAATGAGTCTTTTGTAATATACTGAAAGATTTGAACGTTGGTCTAACGTTGGAAGTGTTGTAGTAATCGATATCTTCGAGCGGTCTCTTGTCGTTTCAGTCTAGTTTGAGGGTAATTATATTTCAATATACATATTAAGTAAAATAAACTGTATATAATTACTTCTTAAATTGTTAACAATTATTACTTTTCGAACAAAAAATACTGAAATCAGATCCTTTGCGATTGGACACGCACACTTTGGTGCAACCACCAAATATTTGCAACAATTGGCCATCAGTTGCCTTGGGTGTGTAGAGGCTAAGATCGAGCCACTCGAGATGAGAGGATCATAGGAAGGGAGAAGAGGAACGCCGGGCGCTCTTTGAGCCACCGCCCCGGGCGTTGCAGCAGTCGCCTCTGAACAGTCCCGCACCGATGAATATTACATCGTCTCTTCTTTGTCATCTTTATGACCTCTCTACGCGCCCATTCATCCTCGATCTCTATCATCTCTTGTCCGAGCCAAGGGAAGGGGGATAATTATGAGAACTAAATTGAACGGCAACAGATTTCACCAAGATGATAACGGTGTGAAAATTCTACTAAAAATCTTTAGTGCTTTCAACGTTCCGAGTAATTTCTATGCTACCGTGAAAAAAACAAATTCAAATTCAAAGTATTATACCAGCTAGGTATACCGCCCAACATATCAATGGCTCTGCGGGATGTAAGCCCTCAATAAAAGCAGTCATTAAATTTCTAACAAAAGTGAACCTGTTAAACAGTCTCTGACTATCCAACACATTTATCGAGGATGTACCTTCCTTATTATGTATCTATTTAATTCCTTTTCATATTGTAATTTTTTTTTCTATCTTTATTTTTTATTTCATATTATTATTTTTATTTTATTTGTTATTTATTTTATTATTATTTATTTTTTTAATTTATTTTTTTTATTTTTTTTAACATTATAATTCCTCTTGAACTAAGAATAAACACCTCTCAAGGATAAACCATAATAACTAACCATCGGGCGTTGATGACCTGGCTGTTGTACGCCCTAAAATCAAACAAAACAAACAAAAAAAATTCAAATTTGGTCAATTCTGAAAGGCTTTAAAGATTAATTCAAACTGACTCAGCAGTCCTGCGTGTCTAACGCCGAAGATGTTTTGTCAACTTAAGTGCTGATAGAAGCTTCTGTGATGTGTGATGTCCACTTCAGTATACTAGGTACACCGTCGGCCTTGTCAAAACTTCAGTATGTAGTCTACTGAAATTCATTTAAAGTTACACATGTCATTACAATGTTTTTTATATATAATTTTATCGAAATTTACAACTTTATATTATAATACAGTATTGTATGAATGTGTATCACATCACTATTACTACTGTACAATTTTTTCATTATGAAACAAATTGTAATAAATCACAATAAATAAATATATATATATATATATATATATATATATATATTATAATACAAAAAGTAAATATGCTGCTAAATCATAAAGTGCGTGAAAAAAAACATGAAGAGAAACTGCCCATTGGCAGCACTCTAGAAGTCAATCTAAACAAGAAGGTATCGAGGCAATCATATTTTCAGTCGTCTCAGTGGATTATTAGGAATTGAAGAGGAAGCAAAGATTGAAACTAATGGATTACAATGGGAATGGGGTTTGTCATGGAAGAAATAATACCTGGTATATGATACTTTGCGAAAACATTTGTACAATAAATATATTGAGGATGAAGAAATATAAATTTTAATAAATTATGGATCAATATATAAAATATTATTTTAATTTTTATGTAATATATTTTGTAAATTTATATAATATATTCTAAGGAGTGATAATGAAAAATAATGTTTTTAATATGAATTGTTGTTAAAAATGGAAGGAATGAATTACCTTAATCTTCAAAAATAAATAAGTTATGGGATTAAGTCGCATTAGATCGGCTGCCATTTTAAAAATAACAAGCTGATATCAATTTCTATGTGTTAGGATCATCGTTGCATGCCCTAGTATTTTTGTATCGAATTAAAAAAAAAAAAAAAAAAAAAAAAAAAAAAAAAAAAAAAAAAAAAAAAAAAAAGGTCCAGTAATTTTGTAGAAATGTAGCGGAAGGTGTACGGCGGACAACGGAAAAACGATTTTTTTTTTTTTTTTTTTTTTTTTTTATTCGTTATTCGAATTCAACGTATCTTGAAACCTAAGCCCTCATATAAATTGTTGTTATAAGTGAAATTAATTACCTTAATCTCGTATTGAAAAACAAGCTGACAAGGCTAGTTCGGTCTAAGGTATTTTAAACGTGACTACATATGTATATTTATTTGTGTGTAACAGGTATATGATAGATTAAGGGTATGTACAAATAATTTATAACGATGTAAAAAAAAATGTAAAATATCTTTTAATATTTAAAAATTATATAAGGATCCTTTAGAATTGCCTAGGACCGAAACGTTGGAGGAATAAAAATAAAAAAGTTTTTGAGCGAAAATTTAGACCACAATTATTTTTAAAAACCCATAAAAAATATTTAATATATAAGGTGTCGATTCATTTAGGTGAAGGTCATATTTTTATAAATAAAATTGGAGGCTGATGTCTACTTCACCACTATTTTATTGAAAAAAAATATTCGCACTACGTTTCGGCTACAATGCCATCTTCAGGTGCAGTGGAACAACTTAGATTTAGTGTGGGTAGCTGCTTCCTAGGCTTCCTAGTGATTTGGTCATGTGGTTTTGACTAGGAAGCAGCTACCCACACTAAATCTAAGTTGTTCCACAGCACCTGAAGATGGCATTGTAGCCGAAACGTAGTGCGAATATTTTTTTTCAATAAAATAGTGGTGAAGTAGACATCAGCCTCCAATTTTATTTATAATATTTAATATATCTACTCAATATAAAAACAATTAGGTTAATTTTTTAACCTAAAACTTTGGAGAGAAAAGGTTTTTTTTTTTCTCTCTAAGTCGATTACTTAGGTTTTTGTTTTTTTTATCATCAATTTTTTATTCACACCTGTGAATGATTTTTGACAATCAGCGAATTTGATGAAGGAATGATAGTTGGCGTGGTAGGCAGGATGGAGAGAAGATGCCCAGCGGGACCTCTTCCTTGCGTGCTTCCTATTACGGATTTAGCTAAGGTTTATTATTTAAAATACAACATGATTTTATGTTATTTGATTAGTCAACCCTATTGATATCTTTGTTACGATTTCATTTTGTTTTATAGCCAGATTCACATATTTTCGAAATTTCCACAGTTAGGCAAATTTTTCTACCTGCTCGGAAAGCAGGATCCAACCTCAAATAATGTTGGGTCTCAAGTAGTGCTATGTTTTTGACTGGCTGCTTTTCTAAGAGAACAGTACCTTCAAAAAAGTATTAATTGATATATTTAATGTATTTATAATAATAATTAATAATAATTTTATTAATTTGTCTTTAGGGCAATCCCCATACAAATAGAGCTGTAACATTATTAATTACAATTTGAATAAATATTTAAGACAAAAACAACAAAACACATATACAGCAATAAGCATAAATGTGCTGCTATCTTTATGATTAATTTCATCCAGCATATACATAAATAACATAAATTAAATATAAGCATATCAATAAATAATGCAAAAATAATAGTACTAAAGCGAATACTAATTCCCCACAAATTACTAACAAGTCCCGAAACCTTTAAGAGTGATTAACATTCTGAGAAAGATGTTGAAATCTTATTTTAAGATTCTCTTTGACAAAAATAAATAATGATTTCAGATCCATTACGTGGGGTTCCGCAAGAATTTCGTAAAAGCCATCAATACTCACATCATTTTATACGGGCATATAACGGGTTCTATTGTCATGGTATGCGGGACATCCAGCAAAAAAATGGAAACAATCTTCCAATGCATATCCATCACAAACTGGGCATGGCTTCTGTGGGTCCAGACTATACTTCTGCGGGCCGACACTAAAGGAGATGGCGTACTTTCCCGACAGTCTGATCTGGGCTAAAGTCCTAACATAAGCGATGTTGCATCCTAACATTAGATAACTTTGCGGAAGGACGGTGGCAGCAAAGACCTTTCTGTACCACGGGCTAAAGGTCTACTCTTGGAGCATGGCTATATCCTTCATTCTCATATATTTGCAGATATTTAATGTATTTATATGTGATGCTTTTTGTAAAATGTATCGTTTTACCGATCCCAGAAGTGGCATGCAGGAAAATATTAAATTAACCAGATTTCAATAACATGCATATTTAAACAATTTCTGAACTATGAATGAGAATACTGAGGGGCATTACAATTAAATTCGCGAACAATATTACAATAAAGAAATACCTTTACAACACTTTTTTGACTGGCGAAGGTGAAATCAGTCTTAAGCGCCCTTCTAGGCTTGACACACGACGGCATCTCCTCTTCTTGTGTATTGAACACCACTGATCTTTTCTGCTTTTCGGTTGTCACCCTTGTCCCATTTTTCCCCTCTTCTTTTAAAAAATACATTTTTTTGGAAATTGACAAAAGATAAAATGACAAAGGGAGTATCCTGATATGGGAAGTGCCCGAAGTCAGCGGTCCAGCCTTTGTACAGCTCTTTTCGGCTAGTAGTTGGGGTCTAGGAAGTTTCCCGAGGTATCGAGGGGAGCTCATTAGAGAGTCCAAGGGGGGCAGGTATACGCCCTTTGAACTTTTTACGACAAAGGCTTATTGGTAATTATTTGATTAATAATAAAGTAATCTAATTAAGTAATACAATTTTGAAAACTTTGAAGTAGTCATCAGAATTAGGAGATTGAGGTTTTATGGCCACATAGTGAGAATGAACAATCAGAGGCTGAACAAACAGATTTTTGACAAAGTCCTAAACTATAAGAATGTGGGTGGTCATGCGAAGCAAATAAAATAGGAGCTCGATAGGTTAAAAATCAAGAAAATAGACTGCTTAGATAGAGAGCTTTTCGGGAAGAAAATAAAAGACGTTGGGGTTCTTACAGGAAAAACAAAGAAACAGGGGAGCAAATGGACAAAGAAAGAACCGGAGGAACAGTCCTGGAACATGAAAGAATATTGGAGAAAAAGGAAGATGGAGAAGACAGAATGATATTCATGTGGTCCTTGTTGGCCAATTCGTCCAAAAAAAAAAAAAAAAGTAATACATAATAATATTACATAACAGTAGGACGCTGCAGAAAGACGACCGGCACTCAATTCAGACGTACCATGGCGTGACACCTAAGTTCTCATACATATTTGAGGTGATGAAATTTGACATGAATGTTGGAAGACATTACATATTCTTGTCCAGTTACTTGATATTTTTCACGAAGTGAAGACACTTAGAAGAGAGTAGACTTAGAGGACAATAACTGGTAACTAATATCCTGGAGGGAAGCCGAGAGATATAGGCTATATAAGAAGGGCCAAGAGGAGCTCTATATAAATAGCACAATCTCCGGCGGGCAGCGATACCCCCCTCATATATCACTGTCCGGGGACAATCGTCTTATCGGAGTCTGCCTCTGCTTCCTCTGCCTCTTGTTCTTCTGGCTGCCAATTACACCGCCAGGCGGCACCCACTTAACACCCAGTTAACGGATCTGGGGGTTATCGGATTCCGAACCACTTGGAAAAGGAGTGTGGAAAAAAAAATAGCTATATCCAACCCCAAACCTTAAATATTGGGTTGTTTCACATGAAATGTCCTTTTTTATAATTTCTGAAATACATAAAGGATTTTGCAGGTCTCTGTTATATTCTTCCGAATGTTTACATATTTAATGTAAATAATTATTAATCCTCTACCTTTGTATTAAAAACATTAGCTTTCCAATCAAATACCCACTTTTTAGTATACCTCCAAATATGAACATGGAAACATGCGATTTTACGATTTTCGAGTAAAATCTTTCTACGAGTTTAAACTCGGCCATTCAGCAGCTGAGGCTGCTAGAGATATTTGTAAGGCGTTTGGGGAAGGGAGAATAGACCGTCAGAAGCTATATAACATCATGATTGAACAGGGAATACCCAGAAAGTTAGTAAACCTAGTAGAGATGTGTTTGTCGGAAACATTCCATAATGTTAGAATCGGTCATAATTACTCCGAGAGTTTTGAGGTGCGATCGGGTTTGTAACAGGGTGACTCCCTTTCACCTGTGTTATTTAATATAGCTTTAGAATATGTCATAGAAAAGGTGATGTGTACCGAGAAAGGCTTAAATATGGGTGACAAGATTCCGGTTTTGGGGTATGCCGATGATCTGGTACTGCTAGGTGAAGACACAGAAACCATACACCTTAATACAAGTGTGTTAATAAAAACCGGTAAAGAAATAGGACTCGAATTAAATACCGAAAAGACGAAATATATGATTAGTAGCAGAAACGGTGTCGATCTTGGTGATGTTGATGTATCAGGACATACTTTTAAACACGTAGAGAAATTCAAGTATTTAGGTTCAATTATAACTAGAAAAAATGAAATCCAGGAAGAAATAAAATCCCGGTTAAAGGTGGGAAATGCGTGATATTATTCAGTTGCTAAGTTACTTAGTTCGCGGCTTCTATCTAAAAACTTAAAGGTTAGAATTTATAAAACTATTATTCTTCCAACGGTTCTTTACGGATGTGAAACGTGGCCGCTTACTTTGAAGGATGAACAACTGCTTAAGGTTTTCGAAAATAAGGTATTGCGTAAAATATTTGGACAGAAGAGAGATGAGGCCAATGGGAAGTTTAGAAGGTTACACAACGCGGGATTGCGGAACTTGTATCCTGTCAATATAATTGAGTTGCATCGCGGAGACTCAAATGGGCGCGTAAAGTTGTTCGGCTCGATGACGAGCGGATTCCGAGAAAGTTGGTTTTTGCTGATCCGACTGGTAGGCGTCCGAAAGGTAGGCAGAAGCTTAGATGGGAGGATTGCGTTAAGGCTGATCTCGGGGCCATGGCTTGAATGGTGAACATTGGACGAGTCTGTGTAGGCGGAATTTGGTGGTATCGGCATCGAACCTTCGGGTTCGCTAAGCCTATTATTATTATTATTGGGGAATGGAGTGTTAATGAACGGACCATTCGCCGTTGGTTTGTTAAGTTTTCAGCTGGGGATACCGACTTGGAAAACTTGCACCGAGGAAGACCTCCGTCCGTAACAGACAACGATGTCCTCAAACATACAGTAGAAGGAAACCCCTACCAAACAGTTAAAGGACTCTCAGCACAACTAAATGCAAGTGCATCTACCGTTTCCCGACATTTAAAGTGTATTGGGAAAGTAAAAAAGCTCGATACATGGGTACCTCATGATCTCACTCAGCGGCAGCAAGACCCCATGTTTCAAAACATGCCGTGCAAAAATTGAAAGAACTGGGCTACGAAGTTCATCCGCACCCACCATATTCTCCCGACTTGTCTCCAACAAATTACCACCTGTTCAGGAATTTAGACAACTTCATCGAAGGAAAACTTTTTGAAAATGATGATCAAGTGAAAAGTTCGTTTTCAGATTTTGTTTCATTTCAAAGCTCGGAGTTTTTCAGCTCGGGGATAAAAAAGTTGGTATCACGTTGGGAAAAATGTTTAGAAAAAGAATGTAAATACTTCGAATAAAATTATCTCGTTTTCATATCGTATTTTTAATAAAACTCCTTTACCTTGAAAACGGACATTTCATGTGACACAACCCAATATAACTTAAAATAACTGCTAACTCGCAAATATTCAGGATATTACTTAATTTTTTAATATATTTAGATTTAAACCTTCCCTCACCACATAAATCAGTTTTTTTATTCGCTCGGTTTCTGAGTAAAACACTTGATACAGCGATCGCTGAGAACCCTAATCCGAACTATGGACAAGCAAAGTGTAGCAACTGACTTAGAGATGAGTTTATACCATGAATATCGTCTAGTCTAATACATTTTCCCATTATTCATAAAATAAATCAGGAATTTTAAACGGGTTACCTATATCATGGTGGTTATCATAACAGCCTCCTATGCCAAAGGTCCCGGGTTCAAACCCGCTGGTGGCCCTAGGATTTTTTAATGGGAGTAATAAATCCTTAGTTATGCCGTCCTTCCGTGGGGACGTTAAAAGGTGGTCCCGAGACTGTGCAATGTCAGGTACTCGTTAAAGATTCCTATACTAATTAAACCTGGATAGGCAAAATTTAGGACTCCCACTGTAGACTGTAGTCCGATTAGCTATTTTAGCATAAAGGGACGTTAAACATATAAACAAACAAACAACAAGTAATTTTAAATAAATAACCTGTATATATGTAGATGGTTTTATACATCATAATACAAGGAATATCTCTGAGTCATTGCATCTTAGAATAGGTTTAGAGCTACTCTTGGAAACAATCGAAGATATACTAAGATTCTTCCATAGATATTACTGAGAGAGGTAAGGCACATTTCATGTGCCTTTCATAGAAACTTGTTTTAGTTATATTTATGTCAAATATGATTAAAAATAATTCTTAAAAAATATATTATATAAGTTAAATATCTTTCTAAGCAGTAAGTACGTAAATGTTTTATTTATTTTTAACATACGCAGAACATGGTACTAAAAGTACCAAAGAAAACTATATGTACCTTTAAAAAATGGTATATATATATCTTATTTTTCAAACTCAGCATTCCACAGCTAATGAAAAATTGGGTATTGACATTTTCGAAATGGAAGCAATGGGATGAAAATACCAGGTGTTGGTAAAAATTACCAATATTGTGGCTTTAAGGTTAAAGGCGTATATTTTCTCTCTTTTTAATATAGTTGTAGACTGTTTCGATTCCAGTATCTTTTCAATATTGGAACTGTATTTAGTTGTTTGTCTGTCATATTGGTTCTCATTCCTATAATATTTATATATTTATAAATAATCCAGCCTATAAAATGTAGAAAGTAAAAAAAAAAAAAAATTATAGCAACTAAAAAAAAAAAATAGCCCAGGAAATGTGGTATGCATGGGTAATAAATTATTATCGACAGTGCAGAGATTCAAACAGATTGGCTCTAGAGTAACCTTAATAAATTGGCAAAAGTGTAGTCAAAAGCAACGCATCATATCATAATATGATAAGGGACAGATGGGAGATTCGAAAGCATGTGGATAAATAGAACCTTTAGAGCTAGATGCAGCAAACTAGAAGACGGTAGCATAAGATATGACTCTGGCGTAGGCGGCGAAGATCCAAAACGAATAATCTGGTGCGGGCAACACACGACTTTCACTTACCTCCATTTTTAAAATCAATGAAAGAATTTTCAAATACAGTTCGAGATTAAAAAAAAATACGTGAAACTATTAAAGAATTAATTAATTAAATTTCTATAGAAACATGTGTTTCATTAAAAAATCTATTATATTATTATCTAAACTAATCAGTTAGTTTTATGTTCATTTCATCACTCTCTATTAACTTTTAAAAGCTTGTGTATGAGATGATATTTTTTTCTAAAATCTTAGCTTTCCAACGGTATATCATACATGTATATTACTGCTCTTATGCTCAAAAACAAAAATTGCATTAAAAAAATATTTTTTTTTGTTTTCTCCTTTAGTTGAGTATCGAATTCATTCAATTTATATATTTTGTTCATCAATGGTAACAAGCTAATATAGATTTATAGATTTTTTATAGATAACTTCAACAAAAAATAAAACGTACATTTTAGAGGTAGAAATTTTAATGATCGCATTTAATCATCGTCAACAGTTTCAAAAAATCGAAAAAAGTGAAAAAGCTCAATAAATTTTACTGATTTAGCTCAATTTGATGTAAAAGGTTTTGTAACGTCTCGGGCGTATATTTGTCTTAAATATGAAATTTCAGTTTCATAGGACTTACACACACACACAGACCTTTTTGACGGGACGGTTATTTGGACTCAGGGGACCCTAAAACGTGTATTTCCGTTGAAAACTGGAATTCGAAAATGTTCACGATCGCAATACTTTCCCTTACTATACATAGTAAGTGAAAGTAAAAATATATTCCTTAAGAAGAATTTATGTTAAACAAAAAATATACAAAAGATTTTTTTTCCATTCCAAACTTCTTGAGAAAAGCAGCTTTTAATTTTAATTCATAACGTTTTTCCATAGTCCTTAATGAATAACACATTTATATGAACTGTTGTAACTTTATTAATAATCAAAATGAAACATAACCAGTTTACTAAAATAAAAAAATATAACTTTATCATAATAACATCTTGGACCGGAGGCCCATGCTATTACAATATTATACTGATGAGTCTATCTCATTCATCACTTATATTCCGGAGGGATGAGGTGGCTGAGTGGGATAACGCGTGATAACAGTCTGCGCGTTGCCCAGCAACCTGATTAACGAATTGAAGATTAAAACGATATCAAGTTTCGTCCTCGCTGCAGGGGCTTTTTAAAATCTCCTCCCTGCTGGCGCGGAAAAACAAACCTATGTTCCCTAAAATTACGAAAACGCTGTTGGATTATTTTTTGTAGCCAAGTACATTTTTTTGTTTTTATCACGGATGATGTGATTGATTGAAAACTTATTTATACAATATATTTTTAATAATATCTGATGAGTATCAACTGTAAATTAAAAAAAAAAAAAAAAATGAAATAGAACTCTGGTTTGAATAGTCTATACCTTAATTGCAAACAGCAGTTTCATTTAATTTCAACTTAATTACTTGTTTCCAATACCTTTTTTTTTTTATGTATTTTCTTTAACAAAGCTGATCATTTAACCAATAATTAATTTACAGAATAAATAAATATTTAGCTGGAAAAAAACTCCATTTACCTGAAAAAATTATCATACTAATAAACTGTTTTATTTTATTATAAATAAAACAAGACAAAGTTAAGCGATTTGTATTCAAAACATTACTTTAAAACAAACTATAGAAATCAACCATATTTATTTTTTTTCTCTTATTTCTTTCTTTCATTTAGTTATATTTTTCCATTCTCTCTCGGTTGAGCACTGGAGATGTTTTGTGATCTCCGGCTTAAAACTTGAGTCGGAATCGTTTTAGGAAACTTCCTCGCCTAGGACTGTTTGGAATATTTCTAAATATATTTGGTTCCATCTCCGAGGCTAACCAACGCGGGTCAGGTATAAAGTTGAGTCACTTGAATTTCTGAGTCTGTGAAGTTTGGCTAACAAAGCTTCAAGTTACAAACTTGTGTTAAACTAGCGTCCGAGGAGGTGAGAATTGGAAGGAGCAGACACGTAGCGTATGCTCCCCAAGAAATGATAACTTTGCAAGTAACTTTCGTGAAAGTCAACCTGGTTTTCATCGTCGAGGCAGCAAAAAAGGAATGTTATTCAAGAGCTGAGAAATCAGAAATCATTGGAACGTATCAATTAATTCTGTATGTTATTTGAAGCTAGTTTTATCAGACATTAGTCGGCAAAATAACTAATATTTATATGTATACTAATATTTTATAAATAACTAACATTTATTTGTGCTGAGAGTCCTTTAACTGTTTGGTAGGGGTTTCCTTCTACTGTATGTTTGCGGACATTGTTGTCTATTACGGACGGAGGTCTTTCTCGGGGCAAGTTTTCCAAGTCAGTATCCTCAGCTGAAAACTTA
The DNA here is from genome assembly GCA_023052935.1 of Piezodorus guildinii. Taxonomy (NCBI): domain Eukaryota; kingdom Metazoa; phylum Arthropoda; class Insecta; order Hemiptera; family Pentatomidae; genus Piezodorus; species Piezodorus guildinii. The sequence continues at coordinate 11,676,703 of CM041294.1, read as the reverse complement.
GCAAACCAACGGTCCAATGGTCCGTTCATTAAAACTCCCTTCCCCAAATGCCTGGCAAATATTTCTAGCGGCCTCAGCTGCTGAATGGCCGAGTTTAAACTCGTACAAAAATATTATTCGAAAATCATGTGTTTCCATGTTCATTTTGGAGGTATACTAAAAAGTGGGTAATTGATTGGGAAGCTAATGTTTATAATCCAAAGGTAAGAGATTAGTAACTGTTTACTTTAAATATGTTAACATTCGGAAGAAAACAACAGAGACCTGCAAAATCCTTTATGTATTTCAGAAACTATAAAAACGGACATTTCATGTGAAACAACCCAATATATATATTTCTACCTACACGGAACATGGAACTAAATGTACCTGAGAAAACTATATGTACCTTTAAAAAATGGTATATATTGCTTCTTTTTCAAACTCATAATTCCACTAGCTAATGAAAAAATGGGTATTGACATTTTCGAAATGGAGGCAATGGGATGAAAATACCAGGTGTTGGTAAAGATACCAATATTGTGGTTTTAAGGTTAAAGGCGTATATTTTCTCTCTTTTTAATATAGTTGTAGACTGTTTCGATTCCAGTACTTTTTCAATATTGGAATTGTATTTAGTTGTTTGATTGTTCATATTGGTTCTCATTCCTACAATATCTATTTATTCTTAAATAATCCAGCCTATAAAATAATATTATGTTGTACTAAACATAACGCCGGATTTAAAATTTTCCTTTAAATAACCCGAGATTCTTTAGATAGAGACTTCTTCTTCCTTCAAGACTTCCCTTCATGACGGTTTTATGCGATCTTTGGTATTAAAAAAAATCGCAGAGCTACTGAGAATATGCATTCAGTCGTCTACGAACATCTTAAGCCGGTTGGAAAGGTAAAAAAAACTTGAAAGTTAAATTCATAGCTCATTAACGGAAAAAGCAGCATTATGATATTTGAGCTAGACAACATAAAAAAAAAAAAAAATCGTCCTGAAGTTTACTTTTTCGAAAATTGGATCTTATAACAAAACAGCAGTTGTTCTGGACTGAGGATCGACAAAGGTAAAGCAGCACATTTTCCAGACCCAAATCTTCAAAACTAAAGTTAATGATGGTGGATGTAATTAGTTGACCGTTGAGAATTACTGGAAGGAATTAGTCCGGGTGGCGGTCATTAAATGAAACAACTAAATAGTTTCAACTATTTATTGTTTGCCAACGTTTCGACCCTCCTTTGTGGGTCATCATCAGGGCGCATGGTGGGAGAATGGAAACTAGGTACTGTTTGGTAGATGAAGGGTACCTTTAACAGAATTAGGGATAATTTACCTACTTACAGTATCTAATTTCCTTCTCCCACAATGCGCCCTGATGATGACCCACAAAGGGGGTCGAAACGTTGGGAAACAATAAATAGTTGAAACTATTTAGTTGTTTCATTTAATCACCGCCACCCGGACTAATTCCTTCCAGTAAAGTTAATGATGACTGTTTGATGAGCTATATTCCCTTTTATTCACAACAGCTTCAAGAATCCAGTCGAAACCACCATCAGTCTTGATAAAAATCAATTATTTTAACACGCTAACGGTGCGGTGAATATCTGCGTTTTTCCACGTGAGGCGGGACTGTCTTAGCTGCTTAAGCTTCGCGGGGCGGGGCAGTACTGTTGCAAGTTCCAACGTGTTTAATGCAAGATCACAACAGTTCCAGGCTTCTTACGCGCCAAATGGGAGATTGTTTTGACACACAAATATGACTTGAAGGAGTAATTATGAAAAGTATCAAGTAAAAAAAAAAAAAAAAAACCTGTGCCTTGGTGAAGCCTCTGTGAAGAGTCTTGGGCTCAGTACAAATAGAGATTCGTAGTGTTTCAAGGCCAACGGCCGTGCAATAAGGTGATTCGGCCGAGATCACGCTCAGCCGCCAGGTTTTTTCCCCATTTTTGGGTACCCACTTTATAGAGGCTGGGTCCTGCTCCAGGAGGGTCTCCATACCCAGGATCGCTCTCCGGCTGAAATAACAGAATAAATAATATTCCTTCACAACCGGGATTCGAACCCAGGACCCGTAGCACAGTAGACTAGTGCTCTATCCACCAGACCACGCCGCTATTTAAAGTATTAAATAAAGATTCTAATATTATTTAAAATGATCATTTTTATTATTATTATATTATATTCCTACATCATAATAAGGGAATAAAAATATGAAAAGAAATCACGCACAGCTTAAAAAAAATTCTTAAAGAAGAGTAATCAAGTAAAATTAAACTTTGAGGGGGAATGTTGAAAGTTATAAAAATTTTAATAAATAAACCCTTATTTTTGTTAATTACTACAACATATAGTTGAGAAAAAATCAAATAAACCTATTTAAACAAAAACAAGTGACTCACGTGTGATGCACGTCGCCCCACGGAATATAAAAGCGTGACCCACCGGTGGGTCACCCCACCCCATGAAACATACAAGCATGACCCATCGTTGGATCACCCCGACGTGAAATTGTTGATAGAAGAACGATTATTGAGAACAGATATATAATTTACATACTTTTTTGAAGGGCTAGCATTTTTTTGTAACGGTGTAAACACTATATTTGAGCAGAATCTCTCAAAACTTCTTAAAGGTGAGGTAGGGGAATATTCAAAATAAAAGCTATCTTATAGCTGTAGAAGTACAAAACAATACCTTATGACTTATGCTATTAACATCATCAGTTTGGTCAAGAGAAACATAATAGACAACCTGTATATCACTATGTTCGGCGGCATATAGTGTAATAAAGAGGATTTACTTAAAATATACATTTATTTATCAAATATCACTTATTATTATACATAAAAACATCATTGTTATTCTGGAGAATACTGAGGTTCTATTTACCACATAATATTACATAGAGGTACCTTTGACAGATCTGTATAATTTCTTTCCTGGCTTGACCCCAACATGGCTGGCACTCCTTCCTCTTCCTCTCCGCTCCGAGCTCGACTCCTCAGGTACTCCGCTATTCCTCTGTACGAGTGGAGGGGTCTATTTTTTGTATAGTCCTAAGACGCCTTCCAGCTTGTCGCCCGGAAACAGCTCTATTTTGTAAAATTCAAAAATATGTCTTTACCTCCCAATATTCTCGATACATAGCAATATATATACGCATAGGAATGTACAATATTTATAAATCAATATTTTGGTTTATAAATGCATTATATTTATCGCTATTGGAATTTCGAAACAAGAGATAATGTGATTATCCCCTTTCAGGCTAAAAATAACAATAAACCATTTTACCGCTTGAAATTAATTACGTCTCTGTTAGGTAGAAAATTGTTCTCGGGAATTCACAGTAAAACGAATAAATATTATTCATTTTATTTTTGTTGGGCAAAATATATTCATTTATTTTCCAGCAAGAGATTTCACCATATTTACAAATTCGAAAAATGTTCAATCAAAGTAAAATCAAGGAATTATAGTTTATTATCATATTTTCAACATGGACC